>JAYKOZ010000077.1:0-600000 GCA_036172795.1 Pelodytes ibericus | reverse complement strand
ATTATTATTATTATTTATAAAGCGCCAACATATTCCACAGCGCTGTACAATGGATTAAATAAACCATACAAATGTGAAATAACATAACAAGTCTCTTTAATATTATTATTATTATTTATAAAGCGCCAACATATTCCAAAGCCCTGTACAATGGAGTAAATAAACCATACAAATGGTACATAACATAACAAGTCTCTTTAATATTATTATTATTATTTATAAAGCGCCAACATATTCCACAGCGCTGTACAATGGAGTAAATAAACCATACAAATGGGAAATAACATTACAAGTCTCTTTAATATTATTATTATTATTTATAAAGCGCCAACATATTCCACAGCACTGTACAATGGAGTAAATAAACCATACAAATGTTAAATAATATAACAAGTCTCTATAATATTATTATTATTCATAAAGCGCCAACATATACCACAGGGCTGTACAATGGAGTAAATAAACCATACACATGTGAAATAACATAACAAGTCTCTTTAATATTATTATTATTTATAAAGCGCCAACATTTTCCACAGCGCTGTACAATGGAGTAAATAAACCATACAAATGGTAAGTAACATAACAAGTCTCTTTAATATTATTATTATTATTTATAAAGCGCCAACATATTCCACAGCGCTGTACAATGGATTAAATAAACCATACAAATGGGAAATAACATAACAAGTCTCTTTAATATTATTATTATTATTTATAAAGCGCCAACATATTCCACAGCGCTGTACAATGGAGTAAATAAACCATACAAATGGTACATAACATAACAATTCTCTTTAATATTATAATTATTATTTATAAAGCGCCAACATATACCACAGCGCTGTACAATGGAGTAAATAAACCATACAAATGGTACATAACATAACAAGTCTTTTTAATATTATTATTATTATTTATAAAGCGCCAACATATTCCACAGCGCTGTACAATGGATTAAATAAACCATACAAATGGGAAATAACATAACAAGTCTCTTTAATATTATTATTATTATTTATAAAGCGCCAACATATTCCAAAGCCCTGTACAATGGAGTAAATAAACCATACAAATGGTACATAACATAACAAGTCTCTTTAATATTATTATTATTATTTATAAAGCGCCAACATATTCCACAGCGCTGTACAATGGAGTAAATAAACCATACAAATGGGAAATAACATAACAAGTCTCTTTAATATTATTATTATTATTTATAAAGCGCCAACATATACCACAGTGCTGTACAATGGAGTAAATAAACCATACAAATGGTACATACCATAACAAGTCTCTTTAATATTATTATTATTATTATTTATAAAGCGCCAACATATACCACAGCGCTGTACAATGGAGTAAATAAACCATACAAATGGTAAATAATATAACAAGTCTCTTTAATATTATTATTATTATTTATTAAGCGCCAGCATATTCCACAGCGCTGTACAATGAAGTAAATAAACCATACAAATGGTAAATAATATTACAAGTATCTGTAATATTATTATTATTTATATAGCGCCAACATATTCCACAGCTCTGTACAATGGAGTAAATAAACCATACAAATGGTAAGTAACATAACATGTCTCTTTAATATTATTATTATTATTATTATTTATAAAGCGTCAACATATTCCACAGCGCTGTACAATTTAGTAAATAAACCATACAAATGGGAAATAACATAACAAGTCTCTTTTACATTATTATTATTATTTATAAAGCGCCAACATAATCCACAGCGCTGTACAATGGAGTAAATAAACCATACAAATGGTAAATAACATAAAAAGTCTCTATAATATTACTATTATTTATAAAGCTCCAACATATACCACAGCGCTGTACAATGGAGTAAATAAACCATACAAATGGTAAATAATATAGCTAGTCTCTTTAATATTATTATTATTTGTAAAGTGCCAACATATTCCACAGCGCTGTACAATGGAGTAAATAAACCATACAAATGGTAAATAACATAACAAGTCTCTATAATATTATTATTATTTATAAAGCGCCAACATATACCACAGCGCTGTACAATGGAGTAAATAAACCATACAAATGGGAAATAACAAAACAAGTCTCTTTAATATTATTATTATTATTTATAAAGCACCAACATATACCACAGCGCTGTACAATGGAGTAAATAAACCATACAAATGGGAAATAACATAACAAGTCTCTTTAATATTATTATTATTATTTATTAAGCGCCAGCATATTCCACAGCGCTGTACAATGAAGTAAATAAACCATACAAATGGTAAATAATATTACAAGTATCTGTAATATTATTATTATTTATATAGCGCCAACATATTCCACAGCTCTGTACAATGGAGTAAATAAACCATACAAATGGTAAGTAACATAACATGTCTCTTTAATATTATTATTATTATTATTATTATTTATAAAGCGTCAACATATTCCACAGCGCTGTACAATTTAGTAAATAAACCATACAAATGGGAAATAACATAACAAGTCTCTTTTACATTATTATTATTATTTATAAAGCGCCAACATAATCCACAGCGCTGTACAATGGAGTAAATAAACCATACAAATGGTAAATAACATAAAAAGTCTCTATAATATTACTATTATTTATAAAGCTCCAACATATACCACAGCGCTGTACAATGGAGTAAATAAACCATACAAATGGTAAATAATATAGCTAGTCTCTTTAATATTATTATTATTTTTAAAGTGCCAACATATTCCACAGCGCTGTACAATGGAGTAAATAAACCATACAAATGGTAAATAACATAACAAGTCTCTATAATATTATTATTATTTATAAAGCGCCAACATATACCACAGCGCTGTACAATGGAGTAAATAAACCATACAAATGGGAAATAACAAAACAAGTCTCTTTAATATTATTATTATTATTTATAAAGCACCAACATATACCACAGCGCTGTACAATGGAGTAAATAAACCATACAAATGGGAAATAACATAACAAGTCTCTTTAATATTATTATTATTATTATTTATAAAGCACCAACATATACCACAGCGCTGTACAATGGAGTAAATAAACCATACAAATGGTATATAACATAACAAGTCTCTTTAATATTATTATTATTATTTATAAAGCACCAACATATTCCACAGCGCTGTACAATGGAGTAAATAAACCATACAAATGGGAAATAACATAACAAGTCTCTTTAATATTATTATTATTATTTATAAAGCACCAACATATACCACAGCGCTGTCCAATGGAGTAAATAAACCATACAAATGGTATATAACATAACAAGTCTCTTTAATATTATTATTATTATTTATAAAGCACCAACATATACCACAGCGCTGTACAATGGAGTAAATAAACCATACAAATGGTATATAACATAACAAGTCTCTTTAATATTATTATTATTATTTATAAAGCACCAACATATTCCACAGCGCTGTACAATGGAGTAAATAAACCATACAAATGGGAAATAACATAACAAGTCTCTTTAATATTATTATTATTATTTATAAAGCACCAACATATACCACAGCGCTGTACAATGGAGTAAATAAACCATACAAATGGTATATAACATAACAAGTCTCTTTAATATTATTATTATTATTTATAAAGCACCAACATATACCACAGCACTGTACAATGGAGTAAATAAACCATACAAATGGTATATAACATAACAAGTCTCTTTAATATTATTATTATTATTTATAAAGCACCAACATATTCCACAGCGCTGTACAATGGAGTAAATAAACCATACAAATGGTACATAACATAACAAGTCTCTTTAATATTATTATTATTATAATTATTTATAAAGCACCAACATTTACCACAGTGCTGTACAATGGAGTAAATAAACCATACAAATTGTAAATAACATAACAAGTCTCTTTAATATTATTATTATTATTTATAAAGTGCCAACATATTCCACAGCGCTGTACAATAGAGTAAATAAACCATACAAATGGTAAATAACATAACAAGTCTCTTTAATATTATTATTATTATTTATAAAGCGCCAACGTATTCCACAGCGCTGTACAATGGAGTAAATAAACTATACACATGGTAAATAGCATAACAAGTCTCTTTAATGTTATTATTTATATAGCGCCAACATATTCCACAGCGCTGTACAATGGAGTAAATAAACCATACAAATGGTACATAACATAACAAGTCTCTTTAATATTATTATTATTTATAAAGCGCCAACATATTCCAAAGCGCTGTACAATGGAGTAAATAAACCATACAAATGGTAAATAATATAACAAGTCTCTATAATATTATTATTATTTATAAAGCACCAACATATACCACAGCGCTGTACAATGGAGTAAATAAACCATACAAATGGTATATAACATAACAAGTCTCTTTAATATTATTATTATTAATTATAATGCACCAACATATTCCACAGCGCTGTACAATGGAGTAAATAAACCATACAAATGGTACATAACATAACAAGTCTCTTTAATATTATTATTATTATTTATAAAGCGCCAACATATTCCACAGCGCTGTACAATGGAGTAAATAAACCATACAAATGGGAAATAACATAACAAGTCTCTTTAATATTATTATTATTATTTATAAAGCGCCAACATTTTCCACAGCGCTGTACAATGGAGTAAATAAACCATACAAATGGGAAATAACATAACAAGTCTCTTTAATATTATTATTATTTATAAAGTGCCAACATATTCCACAGCGCTGTACAATGGAGTAAATAAACCATACAAATGTTAAATAATATAACAAGTCTCTATAATATTATTATTATTCATAAAGCGCCAACATATACCACAGGGCTGTACAATGGAGTAAATAAACCATACAAATGTGAAATAACATAACAAGTCTCTTTAATATTATTATTATTTATAAAGCGCCAACATATTCCACAGCGCTGTACAATGGAGTAAATAAACCATACAAATGGGAAATAACATAACAAGTCTATTTAATATTATTATTATTTATAAAGCGCCAACATATTCCACAGCGCTGTACAATGGAGTAAATAAACCATACAAATGTTAAATAATATAACAAGTCTCTATAATATTATTATTATTCATAAAGCGCCAACATATACCACAGGGCTGTACAATGGAGTAAATAAACCATACACATGTGAAATAACATAACAAGTCTCTTTAATATTATTATTATTTATAAAGCGCCAACATATTCCACAGCGCTGTACAATGGAGTAAATAAACCATACAAATGGTAAGTAACATAACAAGTCTCTTTAATATTATTATTATTTATAAAGCGCCAACATATTCCACAGCGCTGTACAATGGATTAAATAAACCATAGAAATGGGAAATAACATAACAAGTCTCTTTAATATTATTATTATTATTTATAAAGCGCCAACATATTCCACAGCGCTGTCCAATGGAGTAAATAAACCATACAAATGGTACATAACATAACAAGTCTCTTTAATATTATTATTATTATTTATAAAGCGCCAACATATTCCACAGCGCTGTACAATGGAGTAAATAAACCATACAAATGGGATATAACATAACAAGTCTCTTTAATATTATTATTATTATTTATAAAGCGCCAACATATACCACAGCGCTGTACAATGGAGTAAATAAACCATACAAATGGTACATAACATAACAAGTCTTTTTAACCCCTTAACGACAGATGACGTGCCAGGCACGTCACGGCAAAATGAGGACTTGCCGACATGTGACGTGCCTGGCACGTCATGGACTAAATCGAGCAAAGAAAGCGATCTAGAGTCGCTTTCTTTGCTCTTTCAGTGTTGGCACAAAGCCTCTAGGTAGAGGCTTTGTGCCACACTGTTCAAATGTGCAGGGGCGCCGTACGATCACCCCACGAGGTGATCGTATCCGCCATATTAAATATGGCGGCGCCGCCTGCACAAACGATCTTAGGAAGCGAACAGCGTTCGCTTCCTAAGATCAAAAGGTGTTGCTGAAATGCCTGGCCGTGTAGGCATTCAGCAACACCTCCAGATCGTTGGTGTGATCTTCGTGGCCGCTCCGATGAGCGGCCACATCCTCACGATGGAAGGGCAGCGCTGCTGTAAAGATGGCGCTGCCCTTCTGCTGGAGCCGGCAACGGAAGTGACGTAATGTCACTTCCGTTGCATCAGAGGGGGGGGGCTTCACTCGGCAGACCCTATCAGGGTGCCGATTAGAATGGCAAGTGCTCAGATGAGCACTTGCCATTCGTTGTCAAAGGCAATATTTACAAATATTGCCTTTGACAGTGTTAGATCTGCCTCCCTCTCCTCACTTGCGTTCTGGTGAGGGAGAGAGACAGATCAGTATTGTTATAGTTAGTTATATTAGTGATTTTCTATATTCTAATAAATTGTGAGACCCAAAGGCTTTTTTCAAAGCCATTCCCTGTGTTTAACCCCTTCCCTGCTTTTTGATCACTGTGTAAAATAGTGATCTTGCACACCAGCACATTTTTGCTGTCTGTGCAGTTTTTTTTAGAGGTTAATATTTTTTTACTGTATTTATTACAGTGCTATTAACCTCTTCTTTGCCGTAGATCATTGCTTTTCATTGATCCGGCTTGCAGCAGTACTTTTTTGCTGTCTGTATATTTTTTTTTTGAAACCCGCTAGGGGCAATTGAACCCGCTAGGGGGCCACGTAAAGTAAAATTTTAATACATTTATATTATTATGTCTGAGCGCATGTACAGCGCTGAGGAGGCTTATGCCATCCTCGCCTCAGATTCTGAGGCCACTGACACAGGGTCAGATTTTGACCCTGGTCAGTTTACCGATACATCTTCTAGTGATGTATCAGTGGCTGCTGGGCCCCCTGCCACAAGGAGTCGTGAGACTCCGGATGGCAGTGCTGCTGAGGAGTGGATAGTGCCTAATCGCTATAGGCCAACTATCCCTCCTTTTACCCCAGTTCCTGGCATCAGTACTGATGTTACAGGATTTACTCCCCTCCAGTTTGTCCAAATTTTTCTGGGGGATGATATACTGGGGGAGATTGTCTCCCAGTCTAATCTATATGCCCAGCAGTTCCACGCTGCTCACCCAACTTCATTTTTGGGAAGGCAGCAATGGGTCCCCATTGACGTGCCAGAATTTCTAAAATTCTGGGCACTAACAATGTTGATGGGTATTATAAAGAAACCCTCCATTCGCTCCTACTGGAGCACAAGCCCCATCTGCAGTACCCCCATTTACGCCCAGTCTATGGGCAGGCAGCGGTATGAAATGCTTCTTCATTTCATGCATTTCAATGATAATAGCCTGTGTCACCCTAGAGAGCACCCCCAGTTTGACAGGCTATTTAAAATCCGCCCCCTGATTACCCACCTCTCTGCCAGGTTTGCAGAGGCTTATACACCTAAAAGGGATATATGCGTGGATGAATCTCTGATGAAGTACAAGGGAAGGTTGAGATTCAAGCAATATATCCCTTCCAAGCGCTCCAGATATGGAGTGAAGGTGTATAAGCTCTGCGAGAGCGAGAGTGGGTACACTCAGGCCTTCCGGGTATATGAGGGAAAAGATAGCCATCTTGACCCTCCAGGCTGCCCAGAACATCTGGGAGCAAGTACCAAGATTGTGTGGGACCTTCTCCTACCCCTTATGAACAAGGGGTACCACTTGTATGTTGATAATTTTTATACAAGTGTACCACTGTTCAAGTTGCTTTATTGTTTTGAAACAGTGGCTTGCGGTACTATTCGTTCTAACCGCAAAGGGTTCCCACAGCAATTGGTACGTACCCGGCTACAAAGGGGGGAGACCTCAGCTCTGCGCCAAGAAGAGCTCTTGGCATTAAAATTCAGGGATAAAAAGGATGTGTGCATGCTCAGCACCATCCATGATGAGAGGACTGTGCAGGTTGCAGTCCGTGGCAGAGCTGAGGTCATCCAAAAGCCAGTGTGCATCAGGGCCTATAATAGGTATATGGGTGGAGTTGATCTGTCAGATCAACTCCTACAGCCCTATCTTATTATGAGGAAGACGAAGGCATGGTATAAGAAGGTCGCAATTTACCTGCTACAAGTTGCGACCTACAATGCGTTTGTGTTGCACAAAACAGCAAACCCCGAAATTAAGCTGTCATTTTTACAGTTTCAGCTTCAGATAATTTCGGGGATCTTATACCAAGATGCACCTGGTCCCCGGGCGGTGATTGGGGGAAACAGACTTGGGGCTACCCATTTTATTTTTAAAATTCCCCCAACTGACAAGAAGCAGAACCCCCAGAAAAGATGCAGAGTCTGTTATAGCAGGGGACAAAGAACGGATACAACCTTTTATTGTCCTGACTGCACTGGGAAGCCAGGACTCTGCATCGGTACCTGCTTCAAAGTGTACCACACAGTTGCCCATTTTTAATTTTTTTTAGTCCTTTATTTTTCTGCCTTTTATATTTTTAAGTTTTACTGCTCCAGATTTTTAGTTTTTATGTGTACTGCTCTAGAGTTTCAAATTTTATAAACACTCTCAATTTCAATCCAAATTACCACATCTTACAACTGACTGAACCTTCCCAAAAATCCTGGCAAACCTATGCATGGGGGGCATGGATGTACTCAGGAGGCCTGGCAGAAAACAAACTGGGGTGTTTTCTTGAAGTAACTTAGAACAGGCTCTCCTAAATCACAGTCAAAATGCAATGTATGTGTAAAATATTTTTTTGAAAAAAGACCACCAAACACTTCCAACAACTGATTTTGCAAACATGGTTGCATCAAAGACATCAAAACACCCCATATGCAATACCTTGGGGTGTCAACATTTCAAATATATACAGCTTTCTGAAAATCAAACTAAATTGGGGTATGCAATGGGCCCCAAACTAAAGATAGGCCTATCAGAACATATACGCTCAATTTAAAACCAAATGACCAAGTTCAATAATTGTGACTGAACCTTCCCAAAAATCCGGCAAACCTATGCATGGGGGGCATGGGTGTACTCAGGAGGCCTGGCAGAAAACAAACTGGGGTGTTTTCTTGAAGTAACTTAGAACAGGCTCTCCTAAATCACAGTCAAAATGCAATGTATGTGTAAAATATTTTTTTGAAAAAAGACCACCAAACACTTCCAACAACTGATTTTGCAAACATGGTTGCATCAAAGACATCAAAACACCCCATATGCAATACCTTGGGGTGTCAACATTTCAAATATATACAGCTTTCTGAAAATCAAACTAAATTGGGGTATGCAATGGGCCCCAAACTAAAGATAGGCCTATCAGAACATATACGCTCAATTTAAAACCAAATGACCAAGTTCAATAATTGTGACTGAACCTTCCTAAAAATCCGGCAAACCTATGCATGGGGGGCATGGGTGTACTCAGGAGGCCTGGCAGAAAACAAACTGGGGTGTTTTCTTGAAGTAACTTAGAACAGGCTCTCCTAAATCACAGTCAAAATGCAATGTATGTGTAAAATATTTTTTTGAAAAAAGACCACCAAACACTTCCAACAACTGATTTTGCAAACATGGTTGCATCAAAGACATCAAAACACCCCATATGCAATACCTTGGGGTGTCAACATTTCAAATATATACAGCTATCTGAAAATCAAACTAAATTGGGGTATGCAATTGGCCCCAAACTAAAGATAGCCCTATCGGAACATATACGCTCAATTTCAAACCAAATTACCAAGTTCAATAATTTTGACTGAACCTTCCCAAAAATTCTGGCAAACCTATGCATGGGTGGTATCCCTGAACTCAGGAGATGTTGTAAAACACAAATTTGGGTATTGTTTGGCAGTGACATATACCAAAATCTCAGAATACATGCCTGAAATACTGTGTGTGTGGAATAACAACACAAAAATAAATACTACCCAAAAGATTGACAAAGGCTGGTGGTAGAATTGGTGTATGGAAAGTGTAAAAATACCACCATTTGAAATACCCTAGGGCGTCTAATGTTCAGAAATATATGGTTTGATGGGGTAAAATACACAGGCTGGCTTCAAAAATGTCCCAAATAGGACAAGTCAAAAATCCAATTTGGAAAACCAGAATGGACAAATTCCAAATGTGACTTTTAAACCCCCAAACAAGGTGACAAACCTATGCATGGGTAGTATCCCTCTACTCAGGAGATGTAGCTGAACATACATTGAGGTGTTGTTTGGCAGTGACACATAACAAAATCTGAGAATTCATGGCTGAAGTACAATGTGTGTGAAAAAAAAACAAAATTACTATCCAAAAGATTGACAAAGGCTGGTGGTAGAATTGGTGCATAGAAAGTGTTAAAATACCACCATTTGAAATACCCTAGGGTGTCTAGTTTTCAAAAATATATGGTTTGATGGGGTAAAAATATACAGGCTGGCTACAGAAATGTCCCAAATGGGACATGGGTGCAGGTTGTCTGCAAGTCAAAATTCCAAGTTGGAAAACCAAAAAGTGCACCTCTCAACTGTGGCCTTTTAGCCCCCCAACAACATGACAAACCTATACATGGGTGGTATCCCTGTACTCGGGAGATGTTGCTGAATACACATTGGAGTGTTTTTTGGCCGTGACCCATAGCAGGAGCTTTGAATTTATATCTGAAATACAATGTATGTGAAAAAAAACACACAAAAAAGTACTACCAAAAAGTTTGACAAAGGCTGGTGGAACAATTAGTGCATGGAAAGTGTTAAAATACCACCATTTGAAATACCCTAGGGTGTCTAGTTTTCAAAAATATATGGTTTGATGGGGTAAAAATATACAGGCTGGCTTCAGAAATGTCCCAAATGGGACATGGGTGCAGGTTGTCTGCAAGTCAAAATTCCAAGTTGGAAAACCAAAAAGTGCACCTCTCAACTGTGGCCTTTTAGCCCCCCAACAACATGACAAACCTATACATGGGTGGTATCCCTGTACTCGGGAGATGTTGCTGAATACACATTGGAGTGTTTTTTGGCCGTGACCCATAGCAGGAGCTGTGAATTTATATCTGAAATACAATGTATGTGAAAAAAAAGTACTACCAAAAAGTTTGACAAAGGCTGGTGGTACAATTAGTGCATGGAAAGTGTTAAAATACCACCATTTGAGATACCCTAGGGTGTCTAGTTTTCAAAAATATATGGTTTGATGGGGTAAAAATATACAGGCTGGCTACAGAAATGTCCCAAATGGGACATGGGTGCAGGTTGTCTGCAAGTCAAAATTCCAAGTTGGAAAACCAAAAAGTGCACCTCTCAACTGTGGCCTTTTAGCCCCCCAACAACATGACAAACCTATACATGGGTGGTATCCCTGTACTCGGGAGATGTTGCTGAATACACATTGGAGTGTTTTTTGGCCGTGACCCATAGCAGGAGCTGTGAATTTATATCTGAAATACAATGTATGTGAAAAAAAATTACTACCAAAAAGTTTGACAAAGGCTGGTGGTACAATTAGTGCATGGAAAGTGTTAAAATACCACCATTTGAAATACCCTAGGGTGTCTAGTTTTCAAAAATATATGGATTGATGGGGTAAAAATATACAGGCTGGCTTCAGAAATGTCCCAAATGGGACATGGGTGCAGGTTGTCTGCAAGTCAAAATTCCAAGTTGGAAAACCAAAAAGTGCACCTCTCAACTGTGGCCTTTTAGCCCCCCAACAACATGACAAACCTATACATGGGTGGTATCCCTGTACTCGGGAGATGTTGCTGAATACACATTGGAGTGTTTTTTGGCCGTGACCCATAGCAGGAGCTGTGAATTTATATCTGAAATACAATGTATGTGAAAAAAAAGTACTACCAAAAAGTTTGACAAAGGCTGGTGGTACAATTAGTGCATGGAAAGTGTTAAAATACCACCATTTGAGATACCCTAGGGTGTCTAGTTTTCAAAAATATATGGTTTGATGGGGTAAAAATATACAGGCTGGCTACAGAAATGTCCCAAATGGGACATGGGTGCAGGTTGTCTGCAAGTCAAAATTCCAAGTTGGAAAACCAAAAAGTGCACCTCTCAACTGTGGCCTTTTAGCCCCCCAACAACATGACAAACCTATACATGGGTGGTATCCCTGTACTCGGGAGATGTTGCTGAATACACATTGGAGTGTTTTTTGGCCGTGACCCATAGCAGGAGCTGTGAATTTATATCTGAAATACAATGTATGTGAAAAAAAATTACTACCAAAAAGTTTGACAAAGGCTGGTGGTACAATTAGTGCATGGAAAGTGTTAAAATACCACCATTTGAAATACCCTAGGGTGTCTAGTTTTCAAAAATATATGGATTGATGGGGTAAAAATATACAGGCTGGCTTCAGAAATGTCCCAAATGGGACATGGGTGCAGGTTGTCTGCAAGTCAAAATTCCAAGTTGGAAAACCAAAAAGTGCACCTCTCAACTGTGGCCTTTTAGCCCCCCAACAACATGACAAACCTATACATGGGTGGTATCCCTGTACTCGGGAGATGTTGCTGAATACACATTGGAGTGTTTTTTGGCCGTGACCCATAGCAGGAGCTGTGAATTTATATCTGAAATACAATGTATGTGAAAAAAAAGTACTACCAAAAAGTTTGACAAAGGCTGGTGGTACAATTAGTGCATGGAAAGTGTTAAAATACCACCATTTGAAATACCCTAGGGTGTCTAGTTTTCAAAAATATATGGTTTGATGGGGTAAAAATATACAGGCTGGCTTCAGAAATGTCCCAAATGGGACATGGGTGCAGGTTGTCTGCAAGTCAAAATTCCAAGTTGGAAAACCAAAAAGTGCACCTCTCAACTGTGGCCTTTTAGCCCCCCAACAACATGACAAACCTATACATGGGTGGTATCCCTGTACTCGGGAGATGTTGCTGAATACACATTGGAGTGTTTTTTGGCCGTGACCCATAGCAGGAGCTTTGAATTTATATCTGAAATACAATGTATGTGAAAAAAAAGTACTACCAAAAAGTTTGACAAAGGCTGGTGGTACAATTAGTGCATGGAAAGTGTTAAAATACCACCATTTGAAATAGCGTAGGGTGTCTACTTTTAAAAAATATATGGGTTGATGGGGTAAAATACACTGGCTGGTTTCAAATATGTCCCAAATGGGACATGGGTGCAGGCGGTCTGCATGTCAAAATTTCAATTTGGAAAACCAAAAACGGCACCTCCCAAATTTGGCCTTTTACCCCCCAAACAATCCAACAAACCTATGCATGGGGGGTATCCCTGTACTCAAGAGATGTTGCTGAACACTTATTGGGGTGTTATTTGGCAGTGACACATACCAAAATCTGTAAATTTATGTCTGAAGTACAAGGTTTGTGAAAAAAAAACACAAAAAAATTACTACCACAAACTTTGACAAAGGCTGGTGGTAGAATTAGTGCATGGAAAATGTTAAAATACCACCATTTGAGATAGCCTAGGGTGTCTACTTTTAAAAAATATATGGGTTGATGGGGTAAAATACACTGGCTGGTTTCAAATATGTCCCAAATGGGACATGGGTGCAGGCTGTCTGCATGTAAAAATTTCAAGTTGGAAAACAAAAAACTGCACCTCACAAATTTGCCATTTTAGCCCCCAAACAACCCAACAAACCTATGCATGGGTGGTATCCCTGTACTCAGGAGAAATAGTAGAATCTATTTAGCATGTTTTTTCGTTCGCTTTTGTCGATGAGGAGAAGTTGTTTCAAATAAAAACAAAGAAATTTGTGTATTTTTTTTTTTTTTACCATATTTTATTATTTTTTTTTAATAATATGATAAGATATGATCAAAAATAGAGCATCCATAGAAAGCCCTTTTTGTCCCGATAAAAACAATATATAATATGTGTGGGTACAGCAAATGACGAAGAAGAAAATTACTGCTAAACACAAACAGCACAGAAATGTTAAAATAGCCATTGTCCAGAAAGGACAAAAATGTTTCAAAGGCTCTGTCCTTAAGGGGTTAATATTATTATTATTATTTATAAAGCGCCAACATATTCCACAGCGCTGTACAATGGATTAAATAAACCATACAAATGGGAAATAACATAACAAGTCTCATTAATATTATTATTATTATTTATAAAGCACCAACATATACCACAGCGCTGTACAATGGAGTAAATAAACCATACAAATGGTATATAACATAACAAGTCTCTTTAATATTATTATTATTATTTATAATGCACCAACATATTCCACAGCGCTGTACAATGGAGTAAATAAACCATACAAATGGTACATAACATAACAAGTCTCTTTAATATTATTATTATTATTTATAAAGAGCCAACATATTCCACAGCGCTGTACAATGGAGTAAATAAACCATACAAATGGGAAATAACATAACAAGTCTCTTTAATATTATTATTATTATTTATAAAGCGCCAACATATTCCACAGCGCTGTACAATGGAGTAAATAAACCATACAAATGGGAAATAACATAACAAGTCTCTTTAATATTATTATTATTTATAAAGCGCCAACATATTCCACAGCGCTGTACAATGGAGTAAATAAACCATACAAATGTTAAATAATATAACAAGTCTCTATAATATTATTATTATTCATAAAGCGCCAACATATACCACAGCGCTGTACAATGGAGTAAATAAACCATACAAATGGGAAATAACATAACAAGTCTCTTTAATATTAATATTATTTATAAAGCGCCAACATATTCCACAGCGCTGTACAATGGAGTAAATAAACCATACAAATGTTAAATAATATAACAAGTCTCTATAATATTATTATTATTCATAAAGCGCCAACATATTCCACAGCGCTGTACAATGGAGTAAATAAACCATACACATGTGAAATAACATAACAAGTCTCTTTAATATTATTATTATTATTTATAAAGCGCCAACGTATTCCACAACGCTGTACAATGGATTAAATAAACCATACAAATGGGAAATAACATAACAAGTCTCTTTAATATTATTATTATTATTTATAAAGCGCCAACATATTCCACAGCGCTGTACAATGGAGTAAATAAACCATACAAATGGTACATAACATAACAAGTCTCTTTAATATTATTATTATTATTTATAAAGCGCCAACATATTCCACAGCGCTGTACAATGGAGTAAATAAACCATACAAATGGGAAATAACATAACAAGTCTCTTTAATATTATTATTATTATTTATAAAGCGCCAACATATTCCAAAGCCCTGTACAATGGAGTAAATAAACCATACAAATGGTACATAACATAACAAGTCTCTTTAATATTATTATTATTATTTATAAAGCGCCAACATATTCCACAGCGCTGTACAATGGAGTAAATAAACCATACAAATGGGAAATAACATAACAAATCTCTTTAATATTATTATTATTATTTATAAAGAGCCAACATATACCACAGCGCTGTACAATGGAGTAAATAAACCATACAAATGGTAAATAATATAACAAGTCTCTTTAATATTATTATTATTATTTATTAAGCGCCAGCATATTCCACAGCGCTGTACAATGAAGTAAATAAACCATACAAATGGTAAATAATATAACAAGTATCTGTAATATTATTATTATTTATATAGCGCCAACATATTCCACAGCTATGTACAATGGAGTAAATAAACCATACAAATGGTAAGTAACATAACAAGTCTCTTTAATATTATTATTATTATTATTATTATTTATAAAGCGTCAACATATTCCACAGCGCTGTACAATTTAGTAAATAAACCATACAAATTGGAAATAACATAACAAGTCTCTTTTACATTATTATTATTTATAAAGCGCCAACATAATCCACAGCGCTGTACAATGGAGTAAATAAACCATACAAATGGTAAATAACATAAAAAGTCTCTATAATATTACTATTATTTATAAAGCTCCAACATATACCACAGCGCTGTACAATGGAGTAAATAAACCATACAAATGGTAAATAACATAACAAGTCTCTTTAATATTATTATTATTATTTATAAAGCACCAACATATACCACAGCGCTGTACAATGGAGTAAATAAACCATACAAATGGGAAATAACATAACAAGTCTCTTTAACCCCTTAAGGACAGAGCCTTTGAAACATTTTTGTCCTTTCTGGACAATGGCTATTTTAACATTTCTGTGCTGTTTGTGTTTAGCAGTAATTTTCTTCTTCGTCATTTGCTCTACCCACACATATTATATATTGTTTTTATCGGGACAAAAAGGGCTTTCTATGGATGCCATATTTTTGATCATATCTTATCATATTATTAAAAAAAAATAATAAAATATGGTAAAAAAAAAAAAAATACACAAATTTCTTTGTTTTTATTTGAAACAACTTCTCCTCATCGACAATAGCGAACGAAAAAACATGCTAAATAGATTCTACTATTTCTCCTGAGTACAGGGATACCACCCATGCATAGGTTTGTTGGGTTGTTTGTGGGCTAAAATGCCAAATTTGTGAGGTGCAGTTTTTTGTTTTCCAACTTGAAATTTTTACATGCAGACAGCCTGCACCCATGTCCCATTTGGGACATATTTGAAACCAGCCAGTGTATTTTACCCCATCAACCCATATATTTTTTAAAAGTAGACACCCTAGGCTATCTCAAATGGTGGTATTTTAACACTTTCCATGCACTATTTCTACCACCAGCCTTTGTCAAAGTTTGTGGTAGTCATTTTTTTGTGTTTTTTTTTCACAAACCTTGTACTTCAGACATAAATTTACAGATTTTGGTATGTGTCACTGCCAAATAACACCCCAATAAGTGTTCAGAAACATCTCTTGAGTACAGGGATACCACCCATGCATAGGTTTGTTGGGTTGTTTGGGGGCTAAAAGGGCCACATTGTGAAGGTGCGCATTTTCAACTTGGAATATTGACGTGTAGCCAGCCTGAGCCCATCTTTCATTTGGGACTTTTTTTTAAAGTAGGACAGTGTATTTTACCCCAAAAAGTATATATTTTGTAAAAGTAGACACCCTAGGCTATTTTAAATGGTGTTATTTTAACACTTTCCATGCACCAATTCTACCACCAGCCTTTGTCAAAGTTTGTGGTAGTCATTTTATTGTGTATTTTTTCCCACATACATTGTACTTTAGACACAAATTCACATATTTCGGTATGTGTCACTGACAAACAATACCACAATATATGTTCAGCAACATCTCCCGAGCACAGGGATACCACCCATGCATAGCTTTGTCAGCTTTGTTGGGTGTTGAAAGGCTACATTTGAGAGGTGCGCTTTTTGATTTTCAAACTTGGAATTTGAACATGTAGAGCAAGGAAGGGGTTAATAGCTCTTATAAGAGCCTTTGTAGTACTGTACAAAAAAATTAACCCCTAAAAATGCACAGACAAGAAAAAAATTTCTGCTGTGCAGTGATCAGTGGCAGGGAAGGGGTTAATACACTACACTATACAAAGGGTATGGCTTTTATAAAAGCCCTTGGGACTCACATTTTTTTTTAACATTTTATTTAATTTATTACAATTAAAAAATTATGTTATACAGATCTGTCTCTTTCCCTCACTAAAACTCAAGTGAGGAGAGGGAGGCAGATCCATATGGGTCAGAACAATATTTACCAATATTGATCGAACCAGACGAATGGTGATGCTCATCTGAGAAATCACCAAACCACCTTTGCCACTGATCGGCTGTTACTGATCGCTATACACGTGTTCAGACAGCTTCAAAAGGAATACACGTAATCCCCTAGTGGGTATAATTAACCCCTAGCGAGTCTGACAAAAAAAATGCTGATAGCAAAAAAAAAATCCTTCTGCGACTAGATTGCTCCATATGCGCTGCTTAGGCAGTGACCATATGCACTGCTTAGGCAGTGACCATATGTGCTGCTTAGGAAGGGATATACGGCAAGGAAGGGGTTAATAGCTCTTATTTAAAAAAAAAAATTACGTTAAACGCAGTCCCCTAGCGGGTATAATTAACACGTGACGGGTGTAATAAAAAAGTTTTAAAAAAATTAAAAATGCTTCTGCAGCAAGATTGCTGCATTTGCGTCAGATCTCTGCTTAGGCAGTGATCTACAGCAAGAAAGGGGTTAATCTCTCTTAAAAGAGCTTTTTTTTATACTGTAATGAATTACAGTAAAAAAAATTAACCCCTAAAAAATGCACAGACAGCAAAAAATGTGCTGCTGTGTATGATCACTGCGTACACAGCGATCAATGGCAGGGAAGGGGTTAAATGGCTTTTATAAAAGCCCTTGGTGTTTAAAATTTTATTAAATATTTGTTTTATTATTTTATTTTATTTTTTTACTTTATCTGATCTGTCTCTCTCCCTTACTATAACTAGTAAGGTGAGGGAGGCAGATCAATACTTGTCAAAGGCAATATTTGCTAATATTGCCTTTGACAGTATGATAAGTGCTCATCAGAGCACTTATCATACATGCCTGCACACAGATCACATAGATCTGTTGTGCCGGCATCGATTGGCTCCCCCTAGAGCATCGGAAGTGAAATACTTTCACTTCCGATGCTCTTGCCATTAGAAGGGAAGCGCTGCCTGTATAGGCAGCGTTCCCTTCTACTGAGCCGATGGGGTCGCTCAGGAGAGCGACCACCATCGGCTCTGGGGCAGCTGAAGGTGTTGTTAAGTGCCTCGCTGGCGAGGCACTTTAACAACACCGGAGATGCTTAGAAAGCGAACGATCGTTCGCTTTCTAAGCACATGTGTGCAGCCGGCGCAGCCATTTTTAAATGGCTGCTACGATCACTCCGTGGAGTGATCGTAGCGCGCCCCTGCACTTTTGGGGGGTGTTGCACAATGCCTCTACCTAGAGGCATTGTAGCAACACCGTTAGAGTAAAGAAAGCGACCGCTGGTCGCTTTCTTTACTCAGTTTAGTGCATGACGTGCCAGGCACGTCAGCTGTCGGCAAGTCCTCGATTTGCCGTGACGTGCCTGGCACGTCATCTGTCGTTAAGGGGTTAATATTATTATTATTATTTATAAAGCACCAACATACACCACAGCGCTGTACAATGGAGTAAATAAACCATACAAATGGTATATAACATAACAAGTCTCTTTAATATTATTATTATTATTTATAAAGCACCAACATATACCACAGCGCTGTACAATGGAGTAAATAAACCATACAAATGGTATATAACATAACAAGTCTCTTTAATATTATTATTATTATTTATAAAGCACCAACATATACCACAGCGCTGTACAATGGAGTAAATAAACCATACAAATGGTATATAACATAACAAGTCTCTTTAATATTAATAATATTATTTATAAAGCGCCAACATATTCCACAGATCTCTACAATGGGGTATATGAACCATAAAATGGGAAATAACATAACAAGTCTCTTTATTATTATTATTATTTATAAAGTGCCAACATATCCCTCAGCGCTGTACAATGGAGGAAATAAACGATACAAATGGTAAATAACATAACAAGTCTCTTTAATATTATTATTATTATTTATAAAACGCCAACATATTCCACAGCGCTGTACAATGGAGTAAATAAAATATTCAAATGGGAAATAACATAACAAGTCTCTTTATTATTATTATTATTATTATTTATAAAGCGCCAACATATTCCACAGCGCTGTACAATGGAGTAAATAAACCATACAAATGGTAAATGACATAACAAGTCTCTTTAATATTATTATTATTATTTATAAAGCGCCAACATATTCCACAGCGCTGTACAATGGAGTAAATAAACCATACAAATGGGAAATAACATAACAAGTCTCTTTAATATTATTATTATTTATAAAGCGCCAACATATACCACAGCGCTGTACAATGGAGTAAATAAACCATACAAATGGTAAATAACGTAACAAGTCTCTTTATTATTATTATTATTATTATTTATAAAGCGCCAACATATTCCACAGCGCTGTACAATGGAGTAAATAAACCATACAAATGGAACATAACATAACAAGTCTCTTTAATATTATTATTATTTATAAAGTGCCAACATATTCCACAGTGCTGTACAATGGAGTAAACAAACCATACAAATGGGAAATAACATATCAAGTCTCTTTTATATTATTATTATTATTTATAAAGCGCCAACATATTCCACAGCGCTGTACAATGGAGTAAATAAACCATACAAATGGTAAATAATATAGCAAGTCTCTATAATATTATTATTATTTGTAAAGTGCCAACATATTCCACAGCGCTGTACAGTAAAGTAAATAAACCATACAAATGGTAAATAACATAACAAGTCTCTATAATATTATTATTATTTATAAAGCGCCAACATATACCACAGCGCTGTACAAAGGAGTAAATAAACCATACAAATGGGAAATAACATAACAAGTCTCTTTAATATTATTATTATTATTTATAAGGCACCAACATATACCACAGCGCTGTACAATGGAGTAAATAAACCATACAAATGGTATATAACATAACAAGTCTCTTTAATATTATTATTATTATTTATAAAGCACCAACATATTTCACAGCGCTGTACAATGGAGTAAATAAACCATACAAATGGTACATAACATAACAAGTCTCTTTAATATTATTATTATTATTTATAAAGTGTCAACGTATTCCACAGCGCTGTACAATGGAGTAAATAAACCATACAAATGAGAAATAACATAACAAGTCTCTTTAATATTATTATTATTTATAAAGCGCCAACATATTCCACAGCGCTGTACAATGGAGTAAATAAACCATACAAATGTTAAATAATATAACAAGTCTCTATAATATTATTATTATTTATAAAGCGCCAACATATTCCACAGTGCAGTACAATGGAGGAAATAAACCATACAAATGGTAAATAACATAACAAGTCTCTTTAATAGTATTATTATTATTTATAAAACGCCAACATATTCCACAGCGCTGTACAATGGAGTAAATAAAATATTCAAATGGGAAATAACATAACAAGTCTCTTTATTATTATTATTATTTATAAAGCACCAACATATTCCACAGCGCTGTACAATGGAGTAAATAAACCATACAAATGGTAAATGACATAACAAGTCTCTTTAATATTATTATTATTATTTATAAAGCGCCAACATATTCCACAGCGCTGTACAATGGAGTAAATAAACCATACAAATGGGAAATAACATAACAAGTCTCTTTAATATTATTATTATTTATAAAGCGCCAACATATACCACAGCGCTGTACAATGGAGTAAATAAACCATACAAATGGTATATAACGTAACAAGTCTCTTTATTATTATTATTATTATTATTTATAAAGCGCCAACATATTCCCCAGCGCTGTACAATGGAGTAAATAAACCATACAAATGGAACATAACATAACAAGTCTCTTTAATATTATTATTATTTATAAAGTGCCAACATATTCCACAGCGCTGTACAATGGAGTAAACAAACCATACAAATGGGAAATAACATATCAAGTCTCTTTTATATTATTATTATTATTTATAAAGCGCCAACATATTCCACAGCGCTGTACAATGGAGTAAATAAACTATACAAATGGTAAATAATATAGCAATTCTCTATAATATTATCATTATTTGTAAAGTGCCAACATATTCCACAGCGCTGTACAATAAAGTAAATAAACCATACAAATGGTAAATAACATAACAAGTCTCTATAATATTATTATTATTTATAAAGCGCCAACATATACCACAGCGCTGTACAAAGGAGTAAATAAACCATACAAATGGGAAATAACATAACAAGTCTCTTTAATATTATTATTATTTATAAGGCACCAACATATACCACAGCGCTGTACAATGGAGTAAATAAACCATACAAATGGTATATAACATAACAAGTCTCTTTAATATTATTATTATTATTTATAAAGCACCAACATATTTCACAGCACTGTACAATGGAGTAAATAAACCATACAAATGGTACATAACATAACAAGTCTCTTTAATATTATTATTATTATTTATAAAGCGCCAACATATTCCACAGCGATGTACAATATAGTAAATAAACCATACAAATGGGAAATAACATAACAAGTCTCTTTAATATTATTATTATTTATAAAGCGCCAACATATTCCACAGCGCTGTACAATGGAGTAAATAAACCATACAAATGTTAAATAATATAACAAGTCTCTATAATATTATTATTATTCATAAAGCGCCAACATATAGCACAGGGCTGTACAATGGAGTAAATAAACCATACAAATGGTACATAACATAACAAGTCTCTTTAATATTATTATTATTATTATTTATAAAGCGCCAACATATTCCACAGCACTGTACAATGGAGTAAATAATCCATACAAATGGGAAATAACATAACAAGTCTCTTTAATATTATTATTATTTATAAAGTGCCAACATATTCCACAGAACTGTACAATGGAGGAAATAAACCATACAAATGAGAAATAACATAACAAGTCTCTTTAATATTATTATTATTTATAAAGCGCCAACATATTCCACAGCGCTGTACAATGGAGTAAATAAACCATACAAATGGTAAATAATATAGCAAGTCTCTTTAATATTATTATTATTTGTAAAGTGACAACATATTCCACAGCGCTGTACAATGGAGTAAATAAACCATACAAATGGTAAATAACATAACAAGTCTCTTTAATATTATTATTATTTGTAATGTGCCAACATATTCCACAGCGCTGTACAATGGTGTAAATAAACCATACAAATGGTATATAACATAACAAGTCTCTTTAATATTATTATTATTATTTATAAAGCACCAACATATTCCACAGTGCTGTGCAATGGAGTAAATAAACCATACAAATGGTACATAACATAACAAGTCTCTTTAATATTATTATTATTATTTATAAAGCGCCAACATAATCCACAGCGCTGTACAATGGAGTAAATAAACCATACAAATGGGAAATAACATAACAAGACTCTTTAATATTATTATTATTATTTATAAAGCCCCAACATATTCCACAGCGCTGTACAATGGAGTAAATAAACCATACAAATGGGAAATAACATAACAAGTCTCTTTAATATTATTATTATTATTTATAAAGCACCAACATATACCACAGCGCTGTACAATGGAGTAAATAAACCATACAAATGGTATATAACATAACAAGTCTCTTTAATATTATTATTATTATTTATAAAGCACCAACAAATACCACAGCGCTGTACAATGGAGTAAATAAACCATACAAATGGTACATAACATAACAAGTCTCTTTAATATTATTACTATTTATAAAGCGGCAACATATTCCACAGCGCTGTACAATGGAGTAAATAAACCATACAAATGGGAAATAACATAAAAAGTCTCTTTAATATTATTATTATTATTTATAAAGCGCCAACATATTCCACAGCGCTCTACAATGGGGTATGTGAACCATAAAAATGGGAAATAACATAAAAAGTCTCTTTAATATTATTATTATTATTATTTATAAAGCGCCAACATATTCCACAGCCCTGTACAATGGAGTAAATAAAACATACAAACGGGAAATAACATAACAAGTCTCTTTAATATTATTATTATTTATAAAGCGCCAACATATTCCACAGCGCTGTACAATGGAGTAAATAAACCATACAAATGGTAAGTAACATAACAAGTCTCTTTAATATTATTATTATTATTTATAAAGCGCCAACATATTCCACAGCGCTGTACAATGGATTAAATAAACCATACAAATGGGAAATAACATAACAAGTCTCTTTAATATTATTATTATTATTTATAAAGCGCCAACATATTCCACAGCGCTGTACAATGGAGTAAATAAACCATACAAATGGTACATAACATAACAAGTCTCTTTAATATTATAATTATTATTTATAAAGCGCCAACATATACCACAGCGCTGTACAATGGAGTAAATAAACCATACAAATGGTACATAACATAACAAGTCTTTTTAATATTATTATTATTATTTATAAAGCGCCAACATATTCCACAGCGCTGTACAATGGATTAAATAAACCATACAAATGGGAAATAACATAACAAGTCTCTTTAATATTATTATTATTATTTATAAAGCACCAACATATACCACAGCGCTGTACAATGGAGTAAATAAACCATACAAATGGTATATAACATAACAAGTCTCTTTAATATTATTATTATTATTTATAAAGCACCAACATATACCACAGCGCTGTACAATGGAGTAAATAAACCATACAAATGGTATATAACATAACAAGTCTCTTTAATATTATTATTATTATTTATAAAGCACCAACATATTCCACAGCGCTGTACAATGGAGTAAATAAACCATACAAATGGGAAATAACATAACAAGTCTCTTTAATATTATTATTATTATTTATAAAGCACCAACATATACCACAGCGCTGTCCAATGGAGTAAATAAACCATACAAATGGTATATAACATAACAAGTCTCTTTAATATTATTATTATTATTTATAAAGCACCAACATATACCACAGCGCTGTACAATGGAGTAAATAAACCATACAAATGGTATATAACATAACAAGTCTCTTTAATATTATTATTATTATTTATAAAGCACCAACATATACCACAGCGCTGTACAATGGAGTAAATAAACCATACAAATGGGAAATAACATAACAAGTCTCTTTAATATTATTATTATTTATAAAGCACCAACATATACCACAGCGCTGTACAATGGAGTAAATAAACCATACAAATGGTATATAACATAACAAGTCTCTTTAATATTATTATTATTATTTATAAAGCACCAACATATTCCACAGCGCTGTACAATGGAGTAAATAAACCATACAAATGGGAAATAACATAACAAGTCTCTTTAATATTATTATTATTATTTATAAAGCACCAACATATACCACAGCGCTGTCCAATGGAGTAAATAAACTATACAAATGGTATATAACATAACAAGTCTCTTTAATATTATTATTATTATTTATAAAGCACCAACATATACCACAGCGCTGTACAATGGAGTAAATAAACCATACAAATGGTATATAACATAACAAGTCTCTTTAATATTATTATTATTATTTATAAAGCACCAACATATACCACAGCGCTGTACAATGGAGTAAATAAACCATACAAATGGTATATAACATAACAAGTCTCTTTAATATTATTATTATTATTTATAAAGCACCAACATATTCCACAGCGCTGTACAATGGAGTAAATAAACCATACAAATGGTACATAACATAACAAGTCTCTTTAATATTATTATTATTATAATTATTTATAAAGCACCAACATTTACCACAGTGCTGTACAATGGAGAAAATAAACCATACAAATTGTAAATAACATAACAAGTCTCTTTAATATTATTATTATTATTTATAAAGTGCCAACATATTCCACAGCGCTGTACAATAGAGTAAATAAACCATACAAATGGTAAATAACATAACAAGTCTCTTTAATATTATTATTATTATTTATAAAGCGCCAACGTATTCCACATCGCTGTACAATGGAGTAAATAAACTATACACATGGTAAATAGCATAACAAGTCTCTTTAATATTATTATTTATATAGCGCCAACATATTCCACAGCGCTGTACAATGGAGTAAATAAACCATACAAATGGTACATAACATAACAAGTCTCTTTAATATTATTATTATTTATAAAGCGCCAACATATTCCAAAGCGCTGTACAATGGAGTAAATAAACCATACAAATGGTAAATAATATAACAAGTCTCTATAATATTATTATTATTTATAAAGCACCAACATATACCACAGCGCTGTACAATGGAGTAAATAAACCATACAAATGGTATATAACATAACAAGTCTCTTTAATATTATTATTATTAATTATAATGCACCAACATATTCCACAGCGCTGTACAATGGAGTAAATAAACCATACAAATGGTACATAACATAACAAGTCTCTTTAATATTATTATTATTATTTATAAAGCGCCAACATATTCCACAGCGCTGTACAATGGAGTAAATAAACCATACAAATGGGAAATAACATAACAAGTCTCTTTAATATTATTATTATTATTTATAAAGCGCCAACATTTTCCACAGCGCTGTACAATGGAGTAAATAAACCATACAAATGGGAAATAACATAACAAGTCTCTTTAATATTATTATTATTTATAAAGTGCCAACATATTCCACAGCGCTGTACAATGGAGTAAATAAACCATACAAATGTTAAATAATATAACAAGTCTCTATAATATTATTATTATTCATAAAGCGCCAACATATACCACAGGGCTGTACAATGGAGTAAATAAACCATACAAATGTGAAATAACATAACAAGTCTCTTTAATATTATTATTATTTATAAAGCGCCAACATATTCCACAGCGCTGTACAATGGAGTAAATAAAACATACAAACGGGAAATAACATAACAAGTCTCTTTAATATTATTATTATTTATAAAGCGCCAACATATTCCACAGCGCTGTACAATGGAGTAAATAAACCATACAAATGTTAAATAATATAACAAGTCTCTATAATATTATTATTATTCATAAAGCGCCAACATATACCACAGGGCTGTACAATGGAGTAAATAAACCATACACATGTGAAATAACATAACAAGTCTCTTTAATATTATTATTATTTATAAAGCGCCAACATATTCCACAGCGCTGTACAATGGAGTAAATAAACCATACAAATGGGAAATAACATAACAAGTCTCTTTAATATTATTATTATTATTTATAAAGCACCAACATATACCACAGCGCTGTCCAATGGAGTAAATAAACCATACAAATGGTATATAACATAACAAGTCTCTTTAATATTATTATTATTATTTATAAAGCACCAACATATACCACAGCGCTGTACAATGGAGTAAATAAACCATACAAATGGTATATAACATAACAAGTCTCTTTAATATTATTATTATTATTTATAAAGCACCAACATATACCACAGCGCTGTACAATGGAGTAAATAAACCATACAAATGGTATATAACATAACAAGTCTCTTTAATATTATTATTATTATTTATAAAGCACCAACATATTCCACAGCGCTGTACAATGGAGCAAATAAACCATACAAATGGTACATAACATAACAAGTCTCTTTAATATTATTATTATTATAATTATTTATAAAGCACCAACATTTACCACAGTGCTGTACAATGGAGAAAATAAACCATACAAATTGTAAATAACATAACAAGTCTCTTTAATATTATTATTATTATTTATAAAGTGCCAACATATTCCACAGCGCTGTACAATAGAGTAAATAAACCATACAAATGGTAAATAACATAACAAGTCTCTTTAATATTATTATTATTATTTATAAAGCGCCAACGTATTCCACATCGCTGTACAATGGAGTAAATAAACTATACACATGGTAAATAGCATAACAAGTCTCTTTAATATTATTATTTATATAGCGCCAACATATTCCACAGCGCTGTACAATGGAGTAAATAAACCATACAAATGGTACATAACATAACAAGTCTCTTTAATATTATTATTATTTATAAAGCGCCAACATATTCCAAAGCGCTGTACAATGGAGTAAATAAACCATACAAATGGTAAATAATATAACAAGTCTCTATAATATTATTATTATTTATAAAGCACCAACATATACCACAGCGCTGTACAATGGAGTAAATAAACCATACAAATGGTATATAACATAACAAGTCTCTTTAATATTATTATTATTAATTATAATGCACCAACATATTCCACAGCGCTGTACAATGGAGTAAATAAACCATACAAATGGTACATAACATAACAAGTCTCTTTAATATTATTATTATTATTTATAAAGCGCCAACATATTCCACAGCGCTGTACAATGGAGTAAATAAACCATACAAATGGGAAATAACATAACAAGTCTCTTTAATATTATTATTATTATTTATAAAGCGCCAACATTTTCCACAGCGCTGTACAATGGAGTAAATAAACCATACAAATGGGAAATAACATAACAAGTCTCTTTAATATTATTATTATTTATAAAGTGCCAACATATTCCACAGCGCTGTACAATGGAGTAAATAAACCATACAAATGTTAAATAATATAACAAGTCTCTATAATATTATTATTATTCATAAAGCGCCAACATATACCACAGGGCTGTACAATGGAGTAAATAAACCATACAAATGTGAAATAACATAACAAGTCTCTTTAATATTATTATTATTTATAAAGCGCCAACATATTCCACAGCGCTGTACAATGGAGTAAATAAAACATACAAACGGGAAATAACATAACAAGTCTCTTTAATATTATTATTATTTATAAAGCGCCAACATATTCCACAGCGCTGTACAATGGAGTAAATAAACCATACAAATGTTAAATAATATAACAAGTCTCTATAATATTATTATTATTCATAAAGCGCCAACATATACCACAGGGCTGTACAATGGAGTAAATAAACCATACACATGTGAAATAACATAACAAGTCTCTTTAATATTATTATTATTTATAAAGCGCCAACATATTCCACAGCGCTGTACAATGGAGCAAATAAACCATACAAATGGTAAGTAACATAACAAGTCTCTTTAATATTATTATTATTTATAAAGCGCCAACATATTCCACAGCGCTGTACAATGGATTAAATAAACCATAGAAATGGGAAATAACATAACAAGTCTCTTTAATATTATTATTATTATTTATAAAGCGCCAACATATTCCACAGCGCTGTACAATGGAGTAAATAAACCATACAAATGGTACATAACATAACAAGTCTCTTTAATATTATTATTATTATTTATAAAGCGCCAACATATTCCACAGCGCTGTACAATGGAGTAAATAAACCATACAAATGGGATATAACATAACAAGTCTCTTTAATATTATTATTATTATTTATAAAGCGCCAACATATACCACAGCGCTGTACAATGGAGTAAATAAACCATACAAATGGTACATAACATAACAAGTCTTTTTAATATTATTATTATTATTTATAAAGCGCCAACATATTCCACAGCGCTGTACAATGGATTAAATAAACCATACAAATGGGAAATAACATAACAAGTCTCTTTAATATTATTATTATTATTTATAAAGCACCAACATATACCACAGCGCTGTACAATGGAGTAAATAAACCATACAAATGGTATATAACATAACAAGTCTCTTTAATATTATTATTATTATTTATAATGCACCAACATATTCCACAGCGCTATACAATGGAGTAAATAAACCATACAAATGGTACATAACATAACAAGTCTCTTTAATATTATTATTATTATTTATAAAGCGCCAACATATTCCACAGCGCTGTACAATGGAGTAAATAAACCATACAAATGGGAAATAACATAACAAGTCTCTTTAATATTATTATTATTATTTATAAAGCGCCAACATATTCCACAGCGCTGTACAATGGAGTAAATAAACCATACAAATGGGAAATAACATAACAAGTCTCTTTAATATTATTATTATTTATAAAGCGCCAACATATTCCACAGCGCTGTACAATGGAGTAAATAAACCATACAAATGTTAAATAATATAACAAGTCTCTATAATATTATTATTATTCATAAAGCGCCAACATATACCACAGCGCTGTACAATGGAGTAAATAGACCATACAAATGGGAAATAACATAACAAGTCTCTTTAATATTATTATTATTTATAAAGCGCCAACATATTCCACAGCGCTGTACAATGGAGTAAATAAACCATACAAATGTTAAATAATATAACAAGTCTCTATAATATTATTATTATTCATAAAGCGCCAACATATTCCACAGCGCTGTACAATGGAGTAAATAAACCATACACATGTGAAATAACATAACAAGTCTCTTTAATATTATTATTATTATTTATAAAGCGCCAACATATTCCACAACGCTGTACAATGGATTAAATAAACCATACAAATGGGAAATAACATAACAAGTCTCTTTAATATTATTATTATTATTTATAAAGCGCCAACATATTCCACAGCGCTGTACAATGGAGTAAATAAACCATACAAATGGTACATAACATAACAAGTCTCTTTAATATTATTATTATTATTTATAAAGCGCCAACATATTCCACAGCGCTGTACAATGGAGTAAATAAACCATACAAATGGGATATAACATAACAAGTCTCTTTAATATTATTATTATTATTTATAAAGCGCCAACATATACCACAGCGCTGTACAATGGAGTAAATAAACCATACAAATGGTACATAACATAACAAGTCTTTTTAATATTATTATTATTATTTATAAAGCGCCAACATATTCCACAGCGCTGTACAATGGATTAAATAAACCATACAAATGGGAAATAACATAACAAGTCTCTTTAATATTATTATTATTATTTATAAAGCACCAACATATACCACAGCGCTGTACAATGGAGTAAATAAACCAAACAAATGGTATATAACATAACAAGTCTCTTTAATATTATTATTATTATTTATAATGCACCAACATATTCCACAGCGCTGTACAATGGAGTAAATAAACCATACAAATGGTACATAACATAACAAGTCTCTTTAATATTATTATTATTATTTATAAAGCGCCAACATATTCCACAGCGCTGTACAATGGAGTAAATAAACCATACAAATGTTAAATAATATAACAAGTCTCTATAATATTATTATTATTCATAAAGCGCCAACATATACCACAGCGCTGTACAATGGAGTAAATAAACCATACAAATGGGAAATAACATAACAAGTCTCTTTAATATTATTATTATTTATAAAGCGCCAACATATTCCACAGCGTTGTACAATGGAGTAAATAAACCATACAAATGTTAAATAATATAACAAGTCTCTATAATATTATTATTATTCATAAAGCGCCAACATATTCCACAGCGCTGTACAATGGAGTAAATAAACCATACACATGTGAAATAACATAACAAGTCTCTTTAATATTATTATTATTATTTATAAAGCGCCAACATATTCCACAACGCTGTACAATGGATTAAATAAACCATACAAATGGGAAATAACATAACAAGTCTCTTTAATATTATTATTATTATTTATAAAGCGCCAACATATTCCACAGCGCTGTACAATGGAGTAAATAAACCATACAAATGGTACATAACATAACAAGTCTCTTTAATATTATTATTATTATTTATAAAGCGCCAACATATACCACAGCGCTGTACAATGGAGTAAATAAACCATACAAATGGTACATAACATAACAAGTCTTTTTAATATTATTATTATTATTTATAAAGCGCCAACATATTCCACAGCGCTGTACAAAGGATTAAATAAACCATACAAATGGGAAATAACATAACAAGTCTCTTTAATATTATTATTATTATTTATAAAGCGCCAACATATTCCAAAGCCCTGTACAATGGAGTAAATAAACCATACAAATGGTACATAACATAACAAGTCTCTTTAATATTATTATTATTATTTATAAAGCGCCAACATATTCCACAGCGCTGTACAATGGAGTAAATAAACCATACAAATGGGAAATAACATAACAAGTCTCTTTAATATTATTATTATTATTTATAAAGAGCCAACATATACCACAGCGCTGTACAATGGAGTAAATAAACCATACAAATGGTAAATAATATAACAAGTCTCTTTAATATTATTATTATTATTTATTAAGCGCCAGCATATTCCACAGCGCTGTACAATGAAGTAAATAAACCATACAAATGGTAAATAATATAACAAGTATCTGTAATATTATTATTATTTATATAGCGCCAACATATTCCACAGCTCTGTACAATGGAGTAAATAAACCATACAAATGGTAAGTAACATAACAAGTCTCTTTAATATTATTATTATTATTATTATTTATAAAGCGTCAACATATTCCACAGCGCTGTACAATTTAGTAAATAAACCATACAAATTGGAAATAACATAACAAGTCTCTTTTACATTATTATTATTTATAAAGCGCCAACATAATCCACAGCGCTGTACAATGGAGTAAATAAACCATACAAATGGTAAATAACATAAAAAGTCTCTATAATATTACTATTATTTATAAAGCTCCAACATATACCACAGCGCTGTACAATGGAGTAAATAAACCATACAAATGGTAAATAACATAACAAGTCTCTTTAATATTATTATTATTATTTATAAAGCACCAACATATACCACAGCGCTGTACAATGGAGTAAATAAACCATACAAATGGGAAATAACATAACAAGTCTCTTTAATATTATTATTATTATTTATAAAGCACCAACATACACCACAGCGCTGTACAATGGAGTAAATAAACCATACAAATGGTATATAACATAACAAGTCTCTTTAATATTATTATTATTATTTATAAAGCACCAACATATACCACAGCGCTGTACAATGGAGTAAATAAACCATACAAATGGTATATAACATAACAAGTCTCTTTAATATTATTATTATTATTTATAAAGCACCAACATATACCACAGCGCTGTACAATGGAGTAAATAAACCATACAAATGGTATATAACATAACAAGTCTCTTTAATATTATTATTATTATTTATAAAGCACCAACATATTCCACAGCGCTGTACAATGGAGTAAATAAACCATACAAATGGTACATAACATAACAAGTCTCTTTAATATTATTATTATTATTATTATTTATAAAGCGCCAACATTTACCACAGCGCTGTACAATGGAGTAAATAAACCATACAAATTGTAAATAACATAACAAGTCTCTTTAATATTATTATTATTATTTATAAAGTGCCAACATATTCCACAGCGCTGTACAATAGAGTAAATAAACCATACAAATGGTAAATAACATAACAAGTCTCTTTAATATTATTATTATTATTTATAAAGCGCCAACGTATTCCACAGCGCTGTACAATGGAGTAAATAAACTATACACATGGTAAATAGCATAACAAGTCTCTTTAATATTATTATTTATATAGCGCCAACATATTCCACAGCGCTGTACAATGGAGTAAATAAACCATACAAATGGTACATAACATAACAAGTCTCTTTAATATTATTTTTATTTATAAAGCACCAACATATTCCACAGCGCTGTACAATGGAGGAAATAAACCATACAAATGGTATATAACATAACAAGTCTCTTTAATATTATTATTATTTATAAAGTGCCAACATATTCCACAGCGCTGTACAATGGATTAAATAAACCATACAAATGGGAAATAACATAACAAGTCTCTTTAATATTATTATTATTATTTATAAAGCGCCAACATATTCCACAGCGCTGTACAATGGAGTAAATAAACCATACAAATGGTACATAACATAACAAGTCTCTTTAATATTATTATTATTATTTATAAAGCGCCAACATATACCACAGCGCTGTACAATGGAGTAAATAAACCATACAAATGGTACATAACATAACAAGTCTTTTTAATATTATTATTATTATTTATAAAGCGCCAACATATTCCACAGCGCTGTACAAAGGATTAAATAAACCATACAAATGGGAAATAACATAACAAGTCTCTTTAATATTATTATTATTATTTATAAAGCGCCAACATATTCCAAAGCCCTGTACAATGGAGTAAATAAACCATACAAATGGTACATAACATAACAAGTCTCTTTAATATTATTATTATTATTTATAAAGCGCCAACATATTCCACAGCGCTGTACAATGGAGTAAATAAACCATACAAATGGGAAATAACATAACAAGTCTCTTTAATATTATTATTATTATTTATAAAGAGCCAACATATACCACAGCGCTGTACAATGGAGTAAATAAACCATACAAATGGTAAATAATATAACAAGTCTCTTTAATATTATTATTATTATTTATTAAGCGCCAGCATATTCCACAGCGCTGTACAATGAAGTAAATAAACCATACAAATGGTAAATAATATAACAAGTATCTGTAATATTATTATTATTTATATAGCGCCAACATATTCCACAGCACTGTACAATGGAGTAAATAAACCATACAAATGGTAAGTAACATAACAAGTCTCTTTAATATTATTATTATTATTATTATTTATAAAGCGTCAACATATTCCACAGCGCTGTACAATTTAGTAAATAAACCATACAAATTGGAAATAACATAACAAGTCTCTTTTACATTATTATTATTTATAAAGCGCCAACATAATCCACAGCGCTGTACAATGGAGTAAATAAACCATACAAATGGTAAATAACATAAAAAGTCTCTATAATATTACTATTATTTATAAAGCTCCAACATATACCACAGCGCTGTACAATGGAGTAAATAAACCATACAAATGGTAAATAACATAACAAGTCTCTTTAATATTATTATTATTATTTATAAAGCACCAACATATACCACAGCGCTGTACAATGGAGTAAATAAACCATACAAATGGGAAATAACATAACAAGTCTCTTTAATATTATTATTATTATTTATAAAGCACCAACATACACCACAGCGCTGTACAATGGAGTAAATAAACCATACAAATGGTATATAACATAACAAGTCTCTTTAATATTATTATTATTATTTATAAAGCACCAACATACACCACAGCGCTGTACAATGGAGTAAATAAACCATACAAATGGTATATAACATAACAAGTCTCTTTAATATTATTATTATTATTTATAAAGCACCAACATATACCACAGCGCTGTACAATGGAGTAAATAAACCATACAAATGGTATATAACATAACAAGTCTCTTTAATATTATTATTATTATTTATAAAGCACCAACATATTCCACAGCGCTGTACAATGGAGTAAATAAACCATACAAATGGTACATAACATAACAAGTCTCTTTAATATTATTATTATTATTATTATTTATAAAGCGCCAACATTTACCACAGCGCTGTACAATGGAGTAAATAAACCATACAAATTGTAAATAACATAACAAGTCTCTTTAATATTATTATTATTATTTATAAAGTGCCAACATATTCCACAGCGCTGTACAATAGAGTAAATAAACCATACAAATGGTAAATAACATAACAAGTCTCTTTAATATTATTATTATTATTTATAAAGCGCCAACGTATTCCACAGCGCTGTACAATGGAGTAAATAAACTATACACATGGTAAATAGCATAACAAGTCTCTTTAATATTATTATTTATATAGCGCCAACATATTCCACAGCGCTGTACAATGGAGTAAATAAACCATACAAATGGTACATAACATAACAAGTCTCTTTAATATTATTTTTATTTATAAAGCACCAACATATTCCACAGCGCTGTACAATGGAGGAAATAAACCATACAAATGGTATATAACATAACAAGTCTCTTTAATATTATTATTATTTATAAAGTGCCAACATATTCCACAGCGCTGTACAATGGAGTAAATAAACCAAACAAATTTTAAATAACATAACAAGTCTCTTCAATATTATTATTATTATTTATAAAGCACCAACATATTCCACAGCGCTGTACAATGGAGTAAATAAACCATACAAATGGTACTTAACATAACAAGTCTCTTTAATATTATTATTATTTACAAAACGCCAACATATACCACAGCGCTGTACAATGGAGTAAATAAACCATACAAATGGTAAATAACATAACAAGTCTCTTTAATATTATTATTATTATTTATAAAGCGTCAACATATTCCACAGCGCTGTACAATTTAGTAAATAAACCATACAAATGGGAAATAACATAACAAGTCTCTTTTACATTATTATTATTTATAAAGCGCCAACATAATCCACAGCGCTGTACAATGGAGTAAATAAACCATGCAAATGGTAAATAACATAAAAAGTCTCTATAATATTACTATTATTTATAAAGCTCCAACATATACCACAGCGCTGTACAATGGAGTAAATAAACCATACAAATGGTAAATAACATAACAAGTCTCTTTAATATTATTATTATTATTTATAAAGCACCAACATATACCACAGCGCTGTACAATGGAGTAAATAAAGCATACAAATGGGAAATAACATAACAAGTCTCTTTAATATTATTATTATTATTTATAAAGCACCAACATATACCACAGCGCTGTACAATGGAGTAAATAAACCATACAAATGGTATATAACATAACAAGTCTCTTTAATATTATTATTATTATTTATAAAGCACAAACATATTCCACAGTGCTGTACAATGGAGTAAATAAACCATACAAATGGGAAATAACATAACAAGTCTCTTTAATATTATTATTATTATTTATAAAGCACCAACATATACCACAGCGCTGTACAATGGAGTAAATAAACCATACAAATTGTATATAACATAACAAGTCTCTTTAATATTATTATTATTATTTATAAAGCACCAACATATACCACAGCGCTGTACAATGGAGTAAATAAACCATACAAATGGTATATAACATAACAAGTCTCTTTAATATTATTATTATTATTTATAAAGCACCAACATATACCACAGCGCTGTACAATGGAGTAAATAAACCATACAAATGGTATATAACATAACAAGTCTCTTTAATATTATTATTATTTATAAAGTGCCAACATATTCCACAGCGCTGTACAATGGAGTAAATAAACCAAACAAATGGTAAATAACATAACAAGTCTCTTCAATATTATTATTATTATTTATAAAGCACCAACATATTCCACAGCGCTGTACAATGGAGTAAATAAACCATACAAATGGTACATAACATAACAAGTCTCTTTAATATTATTATTATTTACAAAACGCCAACATATACCACAGCGCTGTACAATGGAGTAAATAAACCATGCAAATGGTAAATAACATAACAAGTCTCTTTAATATTATTATTATTATTTATAAAGCGCCAACATATACCACAGCGCTGTACAATGGAGTAAATAAACCATACAAATGGGAAATAACATAACAAGTCTCTTTAATATTATTATTATTATTTATAAAGCACCAACATATACCACAGCGCTGTACAATGGAGTAAATAAACCATACAAATGGTACATAACATAACAAGTCTCTTTAATATTATTATTATTTATAAAGCGCCAACATATTCCACAGCGCTGTACAATGGAGTAAATAAACCATACAAATGGTAAATAATATAACAAGTCTCTATAATATTATTATTATTTATAAAGCGCCAACATATTCCAAAGCCCTGTACAATGGAGTAAATAAACCATACAAATGGTACATAACATAACAAGTCTCTTTAATATTATTATTATTATTTATAAAGCGCCAACATATTCCACAGCGCTGTACAATGGAGTAAATAAACCATACAAATGGGAAATAACTTAACAAGTCTCTTTAATATTATTATTATTATTATTTATAAAGAGCCAACATATACCACAGCGCTGTACAATGGAGTAAATAAACCATACAAATGGTAAATAATATAACAAGTCTCTTTAATATTATTATTATTATTTATTAAGCGCCAGCATATTCCACAGCGCTGTACAATGAAGTAAATAAACCATACAAATGGTAAATAATATAACAAGTATCTGTAATATTATTATTATTTATATAGCGCCAACATATTCCACAGCTCTGTACAATGGAGTAAATAAACCATACAAATGGTAAGTAACATAACAAGTCTCTTTAATATTATTATTATTATTATTATTTATAAAGCGTCAACATATTCCACAGCGCTGTACAATTTAGTAAATAAACCATACAAATTGGAAATAACATAACAAGTCTCTTTTACATTATTATTATTTATAAAGCGCCAACATAATCCACAGCGCTGTACAATGGAGTAAATAAACCATACAAATGGTAAATAACATAAAAAGTCTCTATAATATTACTATTATTTATAAAGCTCCAACATATACCACAGCGCTGTACAATGGAGTAAATAAACCATACAAATGGTAAATAACATAACAAGTCTCTTTAATATTATTATTATTATTTATAAAGCACCAACATATACCACAGCGCTGTACAATGGAGTAAATAAACCATACAAATGGGAAATAACATAACAAGTCTCTTTAATATTATTATTATTATTTATAAAGCACCAACATACACCACAGCGCTGTACAATGGAGTAAATAAACCATACAAATGGTATATAACATAACAAGTCTCTTTAATATTATTATTATTATTTATAAAGCACCAACATATACCACAGCGCTGTACAATGGAGTAAATAAACCATACAAATGGTATATAACATAACAAGTCTCTTTAATATTATTATTATTATTTATAAAGCACCAACATATACCACAGCGCTGTACAATGGAGTAAATAAACCATACAAATGGTATATAACATAACAAGTCTCTTTAATATTATTATTATTATTTATAAAGCACCAACATATTCCACAGCGCTGTACAATGGAGTAAATAAACCATACAAATGGTACATAACATAACAAGTCTCTTTAATATTATTATTATTATTATTATTTATAAAGCGCCAACATTTACCACAGCGCTGTACAATGGAGTAAATAAACCATACAAATTGTAAATAACATAACAAGTCTCTTTAATATTATTATTATTATTTATAAAGTGCCAACATATTCCACAGCGCTGTACAATAGAGTAAATAAACCATACAAATGGTAAATAACATAACAAGTCTCTTTAATATTATTATTATTATTTATAAAGCGCCAACGTATTCCACAGCGCTGTACAATGGAGTAAATAAACTATACACATGGTAAATAGCATAACAAGTCTCTTTAATATTATTATTTATATAGCGCCAACATATTCCACAGCGCTGTACAATGGAGTAAATAAACCATACAAATGGTACATAACATAACAAGTCTCTTTAATATTATTTTTATTTATAAAGCACCAACATATTCCACAGCGCTGTACAATGGAGGAAATAAACCATACAAATGGTATATAACATAACAAGTCTCTTTAATATTATTATTATTTATAAAGTGCCAACATATTCCACAGCGCTGTACAATGGAGTAAATAAACCAAACAAATTTTAAATAACATAACAAGTCTCTTCAATATTATTATTATTATTTATAAAGCACCAACATATTCCACAGCGCTGTACAATGGAGTAAATAAACCATACAAATGGTAAATAACATAACAAGTCTCTTTAATATTATTATTATTATTTATAAAGCACCAACATATTCCACAGCACTGTACAATGGAGTAAATAAACCATACAAATGGTACTTAACATAACAAGTCTCTTTAATATTATTATTATTTACAAAACGCCAACATATACCACAGCGCTGTACAATGGAGTAAATAAACCATACAAATGGTAAATAACATAACAAGTCTCTTTAATATTATTATTATTATTTATAAAGCGTCAACATATTCCACAGCGCTGTACAATTTAGTAAATAAACCATACAAATGGGAAATAACATAACAAGTCTCTTTTACATTATTATTATTTATAAAGCGCCAACATAATCCACAGCGCTGTACAATGGAGTAAATAAACCATGCAAATGGTAAATAACATAAAAAGTCTCTATAATATTACTATTATTTATAAAGCTCCAACATATACCACAGCGCTGTACAATGGAGTAAATAAACCATACAAATGGTAAATAACATAACAAGTCTCTTTAATATTATTATTATTATTTATAAAGCACCAACATATACCACAGCGCTGTACAATGGAGTAAATAAAGCATACAAATGGGAAATAACATAACAAGTCTCTTTAATATTATTATTATTATTTATAAAGCACCAACATATACCACAGCGCTGTACAATGGAGTAAATAAACCATACAAATGGTATATAACATAACAAGTCTCTTTAATATTATTATTATTATTTATAAAGCACAAACATATTCCACAGTGCTGTACAATGGAGTAAATAAACCATACAAATGGGAAATAACATAACAAGTCTCTTTAATATTATTATTATTATTTATAAAGCACCAACATATACCACAGCGCTGTACAATGGAGTAAATAAACCATACAAATTGTATATAACATAACAAGTCTCTTTAATATTATTATTATTATTTATAAAGCACCAACATATACCACAGCGCTGTACAATGGAGTAAATAAACCATACAAATGGTATATAACATAACAAGTCTCTTTAATATTATTATTATTATTTATAAAGCACCAACATATACCACAGCGCTGTACAATGGAGTAAATAAACCATACAAATGGTATATAACATAACAAGTCTCTTTAATATTATTATTATTTATAAAGTGCCAACATATTCCACAGCGCTGTACAATGGAGTAAATAAACCAAACAAATGGTAAATAACATAACAAGTCTCTTCAATATTATTATTATTATTTATAAAGCACCAACATATTCCACAGCGCTGTACAATGGAGTAAATAAACCATACAAATGGTACATAACATAACAAGTCTCTTTAATATTATTATTATTTACAAAACGCCAACATATACCACAGCGCTGTACAATGGAGTAAATAAACCATGCAAATGGTAAATAACATAACAAGTCTCTTTAATATTATTATTATTATTTATAAAGCGCCAACATATACCACAGCGCTGTACAATGGAGTAAATAAACCATACAAATGGGAAATAACATAACAAGTCTCTTTAATATTATTATTATTATTTATAAAGCACCAACATATACCACAGCGCTGTACAATGGAGTAAATAAACCATACAAATGGTACATAACATAACAAGTCTCTTTAATATTATTATTATTTATAAAGCGCCAACATATTCCACAGCGCTGTACAATGGAGTAAATAAACCATACAAATGGTAAATAATATAACAAGTCTCTATAATATTATTATTATTTATAAAGCGCCAACATATTCCAAAGCCCTGTACAATGGAGTAAATAAACCATACAAATGGTACATAACATAACAAGTCTCTTTAATATTATTATTATTATTTATAAAGCGCCAACATATTCCACAGCGCTGTACAATGGAGTAAATAAACCATACAAATGGGAAATAACATAACAAGTCTCTTTAATATTATTATTATTATTATTATTATTTATAAAGCGCCAACATATACCACAGCGCTGTACAATGGAGTAAATAAACCATACAAATGGTAAATAATATAACAAGTCTCTTTAATATTATTATTATTATTTATTAAGCGCCAGCATATTCCATAGCGCTGTACAATGAAGTAAATAAACCATACAAATGGTAAATAATATAACAAGTATCTGTAATATTATTATTATTTATATAGTGCCAACATATTCCACAGCTCTGTACAATGGAGTAAATAAACCATACAAATGGTAAGTAACATAACAAGTCTCTTTAATATTATTATTATTATTATTATTTATAAAGCGTCAACATATTCCACAGCGCTGTACAATTTAGTAAATAAACCATACAAATGGGAAATAACATAACAAGTCTCTTTTACATTATTATTATTTATAAAGCGCCAACATAATCCACAGCGCTGTACAATGGAGTAAATAAACCATACAAATGGGAAATAACATAAAAAGTCTCTATAATATTATTATTATTATTTATAAAGCACCAACATATACCACAGCGCTGTACAATGGAGTAAATAAACCATACAAATGGGAAATAACATAACAAGTCTCTTTAATATTATTATTATTATTTATAAAGCACCAACATATACCACAGCGCTGTACAATGGAGTAAATAAACCATACAAATGGGAAATAACATGACAAGTCTCTTTAATATTATTATTATTATTTATAAAGCACCAACATATTCCACAGCGCTGTACAATGGAGTAAATAAACCATACAAATGGTACATAACATAACAAGTCTCTTTAATATTATTATTATTATTATTATTTATAAAGCGCCAACATATTCCACAGTGCTGTACAATGGAGTAAATAAACCATACAAATGGGAAATAACATAACAAGTCTCTTTAATATTATTATTATTATTTATAAAGCACCAACATATACCACAGCGCTGTGCAATGGAGTAAATAAACCATACAAATGGTATATAACATAACAAGTCTCTTTAATATTATTATTATTATTTATAAAGCACCAACATATACCACAGCGCTGTACAATGGAGTAAATAAACCATACAAATGGTATATAACATAACAAGTCTCTTTAATATTATTATTATTATTTATAAAGCGCCAACATATTCCACAGCGCTGTACAATGGAGTAAATAAACCATACAAATGGGAAATAACATAACAAGTCTCTTTAATATTATTATTATTTATAAAGCGCCAAAATATTCCACAGCGCTGTACAATGGAGTAAATAAACCATACAAATGGGAAATAACATAACAAGTCTCTTTAATATTATTATTATTTATAAAGCGCCAACATATTCCACAGCGCTGTACAATGGAGTAAATAAACCATACAAATGGGAAATAACATAACAAGTCTCTTTAATATTATTATTATTATTATTATTTATAAAGCGCCAACATATACCACAGCGCTGTACAATGGAGTAAATAAACCATACAAATGGTAAATAATATAACAAGTCTCTTTAATATTATTATTATTATTTATTAAGCGCCAGCATATTCCATAGCGCTGTACAATGAAGTAAATAAACCATACAAATGGTAAATAATATAACAAGTATCTGTAATATTATTATTATTTATATAGCGCCAACATATTCCACAGCTCTGTACAATGGAGTAAATAAACCATACAAATGGTAAGTAACATAACAAGTCTCTTTAATATTATTATTATTATTATTATTTATAAAGCGTCAACATATTCCACAGCGCTGTACAATTTAGTAAATAAACCATACAAATGGGAAATAACATAACAAGTCTCTTTTACATTATTATTATTTATAAAGCGCCAACATAATCCACAGCGCTGTACAATGGAGTAAATAAACCATACAAATGGTAAATAACATAAAAAGTCTCTATAATATTACTATTATTTATAAAGCTCCAACATATACCACAGCGCTGTACAATGTAGTAAATAAACCATACAAATGGTAAATAACATAACAAGTCTCTTAAATATTATTATTATTATTTATAAAGCACCAACATATACCACAGCGCTGTACAATGGAGTAAATAAACCATACAAATGGTATATAACATAACAAGTCTCTTTAATATTATTATTATTATTTATAAAGCACCAACATATACCACAGCGCTGTACAATGGAGTAAATAAACCATACAAATGGTATATAACATAACAAGTCTCTTTAATATTATTATTATTATTTATAAAGCACCAACATATACCACAGCGCTGTACAATGGAGTAAATAAACCATACAAATGGTATATAACATAACAAGTCTCTTTAATATTATTATTATTATTTATAAAGCACCAACATATTCCACAGCGCTGTACAATGGAGTAAATAAACCATACAAATGGTACATAACATAACAAGTCTCTTTAATATTATTATTATTATTATTATTTATAAAGCGCCAACATTTACCACAGCGCTGTACAATGGAGTAAATAAACCATACAAATTGTAAATAACATAACAAGTCTCTTTAATATTATTATTATTATTTATAAAGTGCCAACATATTCCACAGCGCTGTACAATAGAGTAAATAAACCATACAAATGGTAAATAACATAACAAGTCTCTTTAATATTATTATTATTATTTATAAAGCGCCAACGTATTCCACAGCGCTGTACAATGGAGTAAATAAACTATACACATGGTAAATAGCATAACAAGTCTCTTTAATATTATTATTTATATAGCGCCAACATATTCCACAGCGCTGTACAATGGAGTAAATAAACCATACAAATGGTACATAACATAACAAGTCTCTTTAATATTATTTTTATTTATAAAGCACCAACATATTCCACAGCGCTGTACAATGGAGGAAATAAACCATACAAATGGTATATAACATAACAAGTCTCTTTAATATTATTATTATTTATAAAGTGCCAACATATTCCACAGCGCTGTACAATGGAGTAAATAAACCAAACAAATTTTAAATAACATAACAAGTCTCTTCAATATTATTATTATTATTTATAAAGCACCAACATATTCCACAGCGCTGTACAATGGAGTAAATAAACCATACAAATGGTAAATAACATAACAAGTCTCTTTAATATTATTATTATTATTTATAAAGCACCAACATATTCCACAGCACTGTACAATGGAGTAAATAAACCATACAAATGGTACTTAACATAACAAGTCTCTTTAATATTATTATTATTTACAAAACGCCAACATATACCACAGCGCTGTACAATGGAGTAAATAAACCATACAAATGGTAAATAACATAACAAGTCTCTTTAATATTATTATTATTATTTATAAAGCGTCAACATATTCCACAGCGCTGTACAATTTAGTAAATAAACCATACAAATGGGAAATAACATAACAAGTCTCTTTTACATTATTATTATTTATAAAGCGCCAACATAATCCACAGCGCTGTACAATGGAGTAAATAAACCATGCAAATGGTAAATAACATAAAAAGTCTCTATAATATTACTATTATTTATAAAGCTCCAACATATACCACAGCGCTGTACAATGGAGTAAATAAACCATACAAATGGTAAATAACATAACAAGTCTCTTTAATATTATTATTATTATTTATAAAGCACCAACATATACCACAGCGCTGTACAATGGAGTAAATAAAGCATACAAATGGGAAATAACATAACAAGTCTCTTTAATATTATTATTATTATTTATAAAGCACCAACATATACCACAGCGCTGTACAATGGAGTAAATAAACCATACAAATGGTATATAACATAACAAGTCTCTTTAATATTATTATTATTATTTATAAAGCACAAACATATTCCACAGTGCTGTACAATGGAGTAAATAAACCATACAAATGGGAAATAACATAACAAGTCTCTTTAATATTATTATTATTATTTATAAAGCACCAACATATACCACAGCGCTGTACAATGGAGTAAATAAACCATACAAATTGTATATAACATAACAAGTCTCTTTAATATTATTATTATTATTTATAAAGCACCAACATATACCACAGCGCTGTACAATGGAGTAAATAAACCATACAAATGGTATATAACATAACAAGTCTCTTTAATATTATTATTATTATTTATAAAGCACCAACATATACCACAGCGCTGTACAATGGAGTAAATAAACCATACAAATGGTATATAACATAACAAGTCTCTTTAATATTATTATTATTTATAAAGTGCCAACATATTCCACAGCGCTGTACAATGGAGTAAATAAACCAAACAAATGGTAAATAACATAACAAGTCTCTTCAATATTATTATTATTATTTATAAAGCACCAACATATTCCACAGCGCTGTACAATGGAGTAAATAAACCATACAAATGGTACATAACATAACAAGTCTCTTTAATATTATTATTATTTACAAAACGCCAACATATACCACAGCGCTGTACAATGGAGTAAATAAACCATGCAAATGGTAAATAACATAACAAGTCTCTTTAATATTATTATTATTATTTATAAAGCACCAACATATACCACAGCGCTGTACAATGGAGTAAATAAACCATACAAATGGTATATAACATAACAAGTCTCTTTAATATTATTATTATTATTTATAAAGCACCAACATATACCACAGCGCTGTACAATGGAGTAAATAAACCATACAAATGGTATATAACATAACAAGTCTCTTTAATATTATTATTATTTATAAAGTGCCAACATATTCCACAGCGCTGTACAATGGAGTAAATAAACCAAACAAATGGTAAATAACATAACAAGTCTCTTCAATATTATTATTATTATTTATAAAGCACCAACATATTCCACAGCGCTGTACAATGGAGTAAATAAACCATACAAATGGTACATAACATAACAAGTCTCTTTAATATTATTATTATTTACAAAACGCCAACATATACCACAGCGCTGTACAATGGAGTAAATAAACCATGCAAATGGTAAATAACATAACAAGTCTCTTTAATATTATTATTATTATTTATAAAGCGCCAACATATACCACAGCGCTGTACAATGGAGTAAATAAACCATACAAATGGGAAATAACATAACAAGTCTCTTTAATATTATTATTATTATTTATAAAGCACCAACATATACCACAGCGCTGTACAATGGAGTAAATAAACCATACAAATGGTACATAACATAACAAGTCTCTTTAATATTATTATTATTTATAAAGCGCCAACATATTCCACAGCGCTGTACAATGGAGTAAATAAACCATACAAATGGTAAATAATATAACAAGTCTCTATAATATTATTATTATTTATAAAGCGCCAACATATTCCAAAGCCCTGTACAATGGAGTAAATAAACCATACAAATGGTACATAACATAACAAGTCTCTTTAATATTATTATTATTATTTATAAAGCGCCAACATATTCCACAGCGCTGTACAATGGAGTAAATAAACCATACAAATGGGAAATAACATAACAAGTCTCTTTAATATTATTATTATTATTATTATTATTTATAAAGCGCCAACATATACCACAGCGCTGTACAATGGAGTAAATAAACCATACAAATGGTAAATAATATAACAAGTCTCTTTAATATTATTATTATTATTTATTAAGCGCCAGCATATTCCATAGCGCTGTACAATGAAGTAAATAAACCATACAAATGGTAAATAATATAACAAGTATCTGTAATATTATTATTATTTATATAGTGCCAACATATTCCACAGCTCTGTACAATGGAGTAAATAAACCATACAAATGGTAAGTAACATAACAAGTCTCTTTAATATTATTATTATTATTATTATTTATAAAGCGTCAACATATTCCACAGCGCTGTACAATTTAGTAAATAAACCATACAAATGGGAAATAACATAACAAGTCTCTTTTACATTATTATTATTTATAAAGCGCCAACATAATCCACAGCGCTGTACAATGGAGTAAATAAACCATACAAATGGGAAATAACATAAAAAGTCTCTATAATATTATTATTATTATTTATAAAGCACCAACATATACCACAGCGCTGTACAATGGAGTAAATAAACCATACAAATGGGAAATAACATAACAAGTCTCTTTAATATTATTATTATTATTTATAAAGCACCAACATATACCACAGCGCTGTACAATGGAGTAAATAAACCATACAAATGGGAAATAACATGACAAGTCTCTTTAATATTATTATTATTATTTATAAAGCACCAACATATTCCACAGCGCTGTACAATGGAGTAAATAAACCATACAAATGGTACATAACATAACAAGTCTCTTTAATATTATTATTATTATTATTATTTATAAAGCGCCAACATATTCCACAGTGCTGTACAATGGAGTAAATAAACCATACAAATGGGAAATAACATAACAAGTCTCTTTAATATTATTATTATTATTTATAAAGCACCAACATATACCACAGCGCTGTGCAATGGAGTAAATAAACCATACAAATGGTATATAACATAACAAGTCTCTTTAATATTATTATTATTATTTATAAAGCACCAACATATACCACAGCGCTGTACAATGGAGTAAATAAACCATACAAATGGTATATAACATAACAAGTCTCTTTAATATTATTATTATTATTTATAAAGCGCCAACATATTCCACAGCGCTGTACAATGGAGTAAATAAACCATACAAATGGGAAATAACATAACAAGTCTCTTTAATATTATTATTATTTATAAAGCGCCAAAATATTCCACAGCGCTGTACAATGGAGTAAATAAACCATACAAATGGGAAATAACATAACAAGTCTCTTTAATATTATTATTATTTATAAAGCGCCAACATATTCCACAGCGCTGTACAATGGAGTAAATAAACCATACAAATGGGAAATAACATAACAAGTCTCTTTAATATTATTATTATTATTATTATTTATAAAGCGCCAACATATACCACAGCGCTGTACAATGGAGTAAATAAACCATACAAATGGTAAATAATATAACAAGTCTCTTTAATATTATTATTATTATTTATTAAGCGCCAGCATATTCCATAGCGCTGTACAATGAAGTAAATAAACCATACAAATGGTAAATAATATAACAAGTATCTGTAATATTATTATTATTTATATAGCGCCAACATATTCCACAGCTCTGTACAATGGAGTAAATAAACCATACAAATGGTAAGTAACATAACAAGTCTCTTTAATATTATTATTATTATTATTATTTATAAAGCGTCAACATATTCCACAGCGCTGTACAATTTAGTAAATAAACCATACAAATGGGAAATAACATAACAAGTCTCTTTTACATTATTATTATTTATAAAGCGCCAACATAATCCACAGCGCTGTACAATGGAGTAAATAAACCATACAAATGGTAAATAACATAAAAAGTCTCTATAATATTACTATTATTTATAAAGCTCCAACATATACCACAGCGCTGTACAATGTAGTAAATAAACCATACAAATGGTAAATAACATAACAAGTCTCTTTAATATTATTATTATTATTTATAAAGCACCAACATATACCACAGCGCTGTACAATGGAGTAAATAAACCATACAAATGGGAAATAACATAACAAGTCTCTTTAATATTATTATTATTATTTATAAAGCACCAACATATACCACAGCGCTGTACAATGGAGTAAATAAACCATACAAATGGGAAATAACATGACAAGTCTCTTTAATATTATTATTATTATTTATAAAGCACCAACATATTCCACAGCGCTGTACAATGGAGTAAATAAACCATACAAATGGTACATAACATAACAAGTCTCTTTAATATTATTATTATTATTATTATTTATAAAGCGCCAACATATTCCACAGTGCTGTACAATGGAGTAAATAAACCATACAAATGGGAAATAACATAACAAGTCTCTTTAATATTTTTATTATTATTTATAAAGCACCAACATATATCACAGCGCTGTACAATGGAGTAAATAAACCATACAAATGGTATATAACATAACAAGTCTCTTTAATATTATTATTATTATTTATAAAGCACCAACATATACCACAGCGCTGTACAATGGAGTAAATAAACCATACAAATGGTATATAACATAACAAGTCTCTTTAATATTATTATTATTATTTATAAAGCGCCAACATATTCCACAGCGCTGTACAATGGAGTAAATAAACCATACAAATGGGAAATAACATAACAAGTCTCTTTAAAATTATTATTATTATTTATAAAGCGCCAACATTTTCCACAGCGCTGTACAATGGAGTAAATAAACCATACAAATGGGAAATAACATAACAAGTCTCTTTAATATTATTATTATTTATAAAGCGAAAACATATTCCACAGCGCTGTACAATGGAGTAAATAAACCATACAAATGTTAAATAATATAACAAGTCTCTATAATATTATTATTATTCATAAAGCGCCAACATATACCACAGGGCTGTACAATGGAGTAAATAAACCATACAAATGTGAAATAACATAACAAGTCTCTTTAATATTATTATTATTTATAAAGCGCCAAAATATTCCACAGCGCTGTACAATGGAGTAAATAAACCATACAAATGGGAAATAACATAACAAGTCTCTTTAATATTATTATTATTTATAAAGCGCCAACATATTCCACAGCGCTGTACAATGGAGTAAATAAACCATACAAATGTTAAATAATATAACAAGTCTCTTTAATATTATTATTATTTATAAAGCGCCAACATATTCCACAGCGCTGTACAATGGAGTAAATAAACAATACAAATGGTAAGTAACATAACAAGTCTCTTTAATATTATTATTATTTATAAAGCGCCAACATATTCCACAGCGCTGTACAATGGATTAAATAAACCATAGAAATGGGAAATAACATAACAAGTCTCTTTAATATTATTATTATTATTTATAAAGCGCCAACATATTCCACAGCGCTGTACAATGGAGTAAATAAACCATACAAATGGTACTTAACATAACAAGTCTCTTTAATATTATTATTATTATTTATAAAGCGCCAACATATTCCACAGCGCTGTACAATGGAGTAAATAAACCATACAAATGGGAAATAACATAACAAGTCTCTTTAATATTATTATTATTATTTATAAAGCGCCAACATATACCACTGCGCTGTACAATGGAGTAAATAAACCATACAAATGGTACATAAGATAACAAGTCTTTTTAATATTATTATTATTATTTATAAAGCGCCAACATATTCCACAGCGCTGTACAATGGATTAAATAAACCATACAAATGGGAAATAACATAACAAGTCTCTTTAATATTATTATTATTATTTATAAAGCACCAACATATACCACAGCGCTGTACAATGGAGTAAATAAACCATACAAATGGTATATAACATAACAAGTCTCTTTAATATTATTATTATTATTTATAATGCACCAACATATTCCACAGCGCTGTACAATGGAGTAAATAAACCATACAAATGGTACATAACATAACAAGTCTCTTTAATATTATTATTATTTATAAAGCGCCAAAATATTCCACAGCGCTGTACAATGGAGTAAATAAACCATACAAATGGGAAATAACATAACAAGTCTCTTTAATATTATTATTATTTATAAAGCGCCAACATATTCCACAGCGCTGTACAATGGAGTAAATAAACCATACAAATGTTAAATAATATAACAAGTCTCTTTAATATTATTATTATTTATAAAGCGCCAACATATTCCACAGCGCTGTACAATGGAGTAAATAAACAATACAAATGGTAAGTAACATAACAAGTCTCTTTAATATTATTATTATTTATAAAGCGCCAACATATTCCACAGCGCTGTACAATGGATTAAATAAACCATAGAAATGGGAAATAACATAACAAGTCTCTTTAATATTATTATTATTATTTATAAAGCGCCAACATATTCCACAGCGCTGTACAATGGAGTAAATAAACCATACAAATGGTACATAACATAACAAGTCTCTTTAATATTATTATTATTATTTATAAAGCGCCAACATATTCCACAGCGCTGTACAATGGAGTAAATAAACCATACAAATGGGAAATAACATAACAAGTCTCTTTAATATTATTATTATTATTTATAAAGCGCCAACATATACCACTGCGCTGTACAATGGAGTAAATAAACCATACAAATGGTACATAAGATAACAAGTCTTTTTAATATTATTATTATTATTTATAAAGCGCCAACATATTCCACAGCGCTGTACAATGGATTAAATAAACCATACAAATGGGAAATAACATAACAAGTCTCTTTAATATTATTATTATTATTTATAAAGCACCAACATATACCACAGCGCTGTACAATGGAGTAAATAAACCATACAAATGGTATATAACATAACAAGTCTCTTTAATATTATTATTATTATTTATAATGCACCAACATATTCCACAGCGCTGTACAATGGAGTAAATAAACCATACAAATGGTACATAACATAACAAGTCTCTTTAATATTATTATTATTATTTATAAAGCGCCAACATATTCCACAGCGCTGTACAATGGAGTAAATAAACCATACAAATGTTAAATAATATAACAAGTCTCTATAATATTATTATTATTCATAAAGCGCCAACATATACCACAGCGCTGTACAATGGAGTAAATAAACCATACAAATGGGAAATAACATAACAAGTCTCTTTAATATTATTATTATTTATAAAGCGCCAACATATTCCACAGCGCTGTACAATGGAGTAAATAAACCATACAAATGTTAAATAATATAACAAGTCTCTATAATATTATTATTATTCATAAAGCGCCAACATATACCACAGGGCTGTACAATGGAGTAAATAAACCATACACATGTGAAATAACATAACAAGTCTCTTTAATATTATTATTATTATTTATAAAGCGCCAACATATTCCACAATGCTGTACAATGGATTAAATAAACCATACAAATGGGAAATAACATAACAAGTCTCTTTAATATTATTATTATTATTTATAAAGCGCCAACATATTCCACAGCGCTGTACAATGGAGTAAATAAACCATACAAATGGTACATAACATAACAAGTCTCTTTAATATTATTATTATTATTTATAAAGCGCCAACATATTCCACAGCGCTGTACAATGGAGTAAATAAACCATACAAATGGGAAATAACAGAACAAGTCTCTTTAATATTATTATTATTATTTATAAAGCGCCAACATATACCACAGCGCTGTACAATGGAGTAAATAAACCATACAAATGGTACATAACATAACAAGTCTTTTTAATATTATTATTATTATTTATAAAGCGCCAACATATTCCACAGCGCTGTACAAAGGATTAAATAAACCATACAAATGGGAAATAACATAACAAGTCTCTTTAATATTATTATTATTATTTATAAAGCGCCAACATATTCCAAAGCCCTGTACAATGGAGTAAATAAACCATACAAATGGTACATAACATAACAAGTCTCTTTAATATTATTATTATTATTTATAAAGCGCCAACATATTCCACAGCGCTGTACAATGGAGTAAATAAACCATACAAATGGGAAATAACATAACAAGTCTCTTTAATATTATTATTATTATTTATAAAGATTCAACATATACCACAGCGCTGTACAATGGAGTAAATAAACCATACAAATGGTAAATAATATAACAAGTCTCTTTAATATTATTATTATTATTTATTAAGCGCCAGCATATTCCACAGCGCTGTACAATGAAGTAAATAAACCATACAAATGGTAAATAATATAACAAGTATCTGTAATATTATTATTATTTATATAGCGCCAACATATTCCACAGCTCTGTACAATGGAGTAAATAAACCATACAAATGGTAAGTAACATAACAAGTCTCTTTAATATTATTATTATTATTATTATTTATAAAGCGTCAACATATTCCACAGCGCTGTACAATTTAGTAAATAAACCATACAAATGGGAAATAACATAACAAGTCTCTTTTACATTATTATTATTTATAAAGCGCCAACATAATCCACAGCGCTGTACAATGGAGTAAATAAACCATACAAATGGTAAATAACATAAAAAGTCTCTATAATATTACTATTATTTATAAAGCTCCAACATATACCACAGCGCTGTACAATGGAGTAAATAAACCATACAAATGTTAAATAACATAACAAGTCTCTTTAATATTATTATTATTATTTATAAAGCACCAACATATACCACAGCGCTGTACAATGGAGTAAATAAACCATACAAATGGGTATTAACATAACAAGTCTCTTTAATATTATTATTATTATTTATAAAGCACCAACATACACCACAGCGCTGTACAATGGAGTAAATAAACCATACAAATGGTATATAACATAACAAGTCTCTTTAATATTATTATTATTATTTATAAAGCACCAACATATACCACAGCGCTGTACAATGGAGTAAATAAACCATACAAATGGTATATAACAAAACAAGTCTCATTAATATTATTATTATTATTATTTATAAAGCACCAACATATACCACAGCGCTGTACAATGGAGTAAATAAACCATACAAATGGTATATAACATAACAAGTCTCTTTAATATTATTATTATTATTTATAAAGCACCAACATATTCCACAGCGCTGTACAATGGAGTAAATAAACCATACAAATGGTACATAACATAACAAGTCTCTTTAATATTATTATTATTATTATTATTTATAAAGCGCCAACATTTACCACAGCGCTGTACAATGGAGTAAATAAACCATACAAATTGTAAATAACATAACAAGTCTCTTTAATATTATTATTATTATTTATAAAGTGCCAACATATTCCACAGCGCTGTACAATAGAGTAAATAAACCATACAAATGGTAAATAACATAACAAGTCTCTTTAATATTATTATTATTATTTATAAAGCGCCAACGTATTCCACAGCGCTGTACAATGGAGTAAATAAACTATACACATGGTAAATAGCATAACAAGTCTCTTTAATATTATTATTTATATAGCGCCAACATATTCCACAGCGCTGTACAATGGAGTAAATAAACCATACAAATGGTACATACCATAACAAGTCTCTTTAATATTATTTTTATTTATAAAGCACCAACATATTCCACAGCGCTGTACAATGGAGGAAATAAACCATACAAATGGTATATAACATAACAAGTCTCTTTAATATTATTATTATTTATAAAGTGCCAACATATTCCACAGCGCTGTACAATGGAGTAAATAAACCATACAAATGGTACATAACATAACAAGTCTCTTTAATATTATTATTATTTATAAAGCGCCAACATATTCCACAGCGCTGTACAATGGAGTAAATAAACCAAACAAATGGTAAATAACATAACAAGTCTCTTCAATATTATTATTATTATTTATAAAGCACCAACATATTCCACAGCGCTGTACAATGGAGTAAATAAACCATACAAATGGTACATAACATAACAAGTCTCTTTAATATTATTATTATTATTTATAAAGCGTCAACATATTCCACAGCGCTGTACAATTTAGTAAATAAACCATACAAATGGGAAATAACATAACAAGTCTCTTTTACATTATTATTATTTATAAAGCGCCAACATAATCTACAGCGCTGTACAATGGAGTAAATAAACCATGCAAATGGTAAATAACATAAAAAGTCTCTATAATATTACTATTATTTATAAAGCTCCAACATATACCACAGCGCTGTACAATGGAGTAAATAAAACATACAAATGGTAAATAACATAACAAGTCTCTTTAATATTATTATTATTATTTATAAAGCACCAACATATACCACAGCGCTGTACAATGGAGTAAATAAAGCATACAAATGGGAAATAACATAACAAGTCTCTTTAATATTATTATTATTATTTATAAAGCACCAACATATACCACAGCGCTGTACAATGGAGTAAATAAACCATACAAATGGTATATAACATAACAAGTCTCTTTAATATTATTATTATTATTTATAAAGCACCAACATATTCCACAGTGCTGTACAATGGAGTAAATAAACCATACAAATGGGAAATAACATAACAAGTCTCTTTAATATTATTATTATTATTTATAAAGCACCAACATGTACCACAGCGCTGTACAATGGAGTAAATAAACCATACAAATGGTATATAACATAACAAGTCTCTTTAATAATATTATTATTATTTATAAAGCACCAACATATACCACAGCGCTGTACAATGGAGTAAATAAACCATACAAATGGTATATAACATAACAAGTCTCTTTAATATTATTATTATTATTTATAAAGCACCAACATATACCACAGCGCTGTACAATGGAGTAAATAAACCATACAAATGGTATATAACATAACAAGTCTCTTTAATATTATTATTATTTATAAAGTGCCAACATATTCCACAGCGCTGTACAATGGAGTAAATAAACCAAACAAATGGTAAATAACATAACAAGTCTCTTCAATATTATTATTATTATTTATAAAGCACCAACATATTCCACAGCGCTGTACAATGGAGTAAATAAACCATACAAATGGTACATAACATAACAAGTCTCTTTAATATTATTATTATTTACAAAACGCCAACATATACCACAGCGCTGTACAATGGAGTAAATAAACCATGCAAATGGTAAATAACATAACAAGTCTCTTTAATATTATTATTATTTATAAAGCGCCAACATATTCCACAGCGCTGTACAATGGAGTAAATAAACCATACAAATTGTAAATAATATAACAAGTCTCTATAATATTATTATTATTTATAAAGCGCCAACATATTCCAAAGCCCTGTACAATGGAGTAAATAAACCATACAAATGGTACATAACATAACAAGTCTCTTTAATATTATTATTATTATTTATAAAGCGCCAACATATTCCACAGCTCTGTACAATGGAGTAAATAAACCATACAAATGGTAAGTAACATAACAAGTCTCTTTAATATTATTATTATTATTATTATTTATAAAGCGTCAACATATTCCACAGCGCTGTACAATTTAGTAAATAAACCATACAAATGGGAAATAACATAACAAGTCTCTTTTACATTATTATTATTTAAAAAGCGCCAACATAATCCACAGCGCTGTACAATGGAGTAAATAAACCATACAAATGGTAAATAACATAAAAAGTCTCTATAATATTACTATTATTTATAAAGCTCCAACATATACCACAGCGCTGTACAATGGAGTAAATAAACCATACAAATGGTATATAACATAACAAGTCTCTTTAATATTATTATTATTATTTATAAAGCACCAACATATACCACAGCGCTGTACAATGGAGTAAATAAACCATACAAATGGTATATAACATAACAAGTCTCTTTAATATTATTATTATTTATAAAGTGCCAACATATTCCACAGCGCTGTACAATGGAGTAAATAAACCAAACAAATGGTAAATAACATAACAAGTCTCTTCAATATTATTATTATTATTTATAAAGCACCAACATATTCCACAGCGCTGTACAATGGAGTAAATAAACCATACAAATGGTACATAACATAACAAGTCTCTTTAATATTATTATTATTTACAAAACGCCAACATATACCACAGCGCTGTACAATGGAGTAAATAAACCATGCAAATGGTAAATAACATAACAAGTCTCTTTAATATTATTATTATTATTTATAAAGCGCCAACATATACCACAGCGCTGTACAATGGAGTAAATAAACCATACAAATGGGAAATAACATAACAAGTCTCTTTAATATTATTATTATTATTTATAAAGCACCAACATATACCACAGCGCTGTACAATGGAGTAAATAAACCATACAAATGGTACATAACATAACAAGTCTCTTTAATATTATTATTATTTATAAAGCGCCAACATATTCCACAGCGCTGTACAATGGAGTAAATAAACCATACAAATGGTAAATAATATAACAAGTCTCTATAATATTATTATTATTTATAAAGCGCCAACATATTCCAAAGCCCTGTACAATGGAGTAAATAAACCATACAAATGGTACATAACATAACAAGTCTCTTTAATAGTATTATTATTATTTATAAAGCGCCAACATATTCCACAGCGCTGTACAATGGAGTAAATAAACCATACAAATGGGAAATAACATAACAAGTCTCTTTAATATTATTATTATTATTATTTATAAAGCTCCAACATATACCACAGCGCTGTACAATGGAGTAAATAAACCATACAAATGGTAAATAATATAACAAGTCTCTTTAATATTATTATTATTATTTATTAAGCGCCAGCATATTCCATAGCGCTGTACAATGAAGTAAATAAACCATACAAATGGTAAATAATATAACAAGTATCTGTAATATTATTATTATTTATATAGCGCCAACATATTCCACAGCTCTGTACAATGGAGTAAATAAACCATACAAATGGTAAGTAACATAACAAGTCTCTTTAATATTATTATTATTATTATTATTTATAAAGCGTCAACATATTCCACAGCGCTGTACAATTTAGTAAATAAACCATACAAATGGGAAATAACATAACAAGTCTCTTTTACATTATTATTATTTAAAAAGCGCCAACATAATCCACAGCGCTGTACAATCGAGTAAATAAACCATACAAATGGTAAATAACATAAAAAGTCTCTATAATATTACTATTATTTATAAAGCTCCAACATATACCACAGCGCTGTACAATGTAGTAAATAAACCATACAAATGGTAAATAACATAACAAGTCTCTTTAATATTATTATTATTATTTATAAAGCACCAACATATACCACAGCGCTGTACAATGGAGTAAATAAACCATACAAATGGGAAATAACATAACAAGTCTCTTTAATATTATTATTATTATTTATAAAGCACCAAAATATACCACAGCGCTGTACAATGGAGTAAATAAACCATACAAATGGGAAATAACATAACAAGTCTCTTTAATATTATTATTATTATTTATAAAGCACCAACATATTCCACAGCGCTGTACAATGGAGTAAATAAACCATACAAATGGTACATAACATAACAAGTCTCTTTAATATTATTATTATTATTATTATTTATAAAGCGCCAACATTTACCACAGCGCTGTACAATGGAGTAAATAAACCATACAAATTGTAAATAACATAACAAGTCTCTTTAATATTATTATTATTATTTATAAAGTGCCAACATATTCCACAGCGCTGTACAATAGAGTAAATAAACCATACAAATGGTAAATAACATAACAAGTCTCTTTAATATTATTATTATTATTTATAAAGCGCCAACGTATTCCACAGCGCTGTACAATGGAGTAAATAAACTATACACATGGTAAATAGCATAACAAGTCTCTTTAATATTATTATTTATATAGCGCCAACATATTCCACAGCGCTGTACAATGGAGTAAATAAACCATACAAATGGTACATAACATAACAAGTCTCTTTAATATTATTTTTATTTATAAAGCACCAACATATTCCACAGCTCTGTACAATGGAGGAAATAAACCATACAAATGGTATATAACATAACAAGTCTCTTTAATATTATTATTATTATTTATAAAGCACCAAAATATACCACAGCGCTGTACAATGGAGTAAATAAACCATACAAATGGGAAATAACATAACAAGTCTCTTTAATATTATTATTATTATTTATAAAGCACCAACATATTCCACAGCGCTGTACAATGGAGTAAATAAACCATACAAATGGTACATAACATAACAAGTCTCTTTAATATTATTATTATTATTATTATTTATAAAGCGCCAACATTTACCACAGCGCTGTACAATGGAGTAAATAAACCATACAAATTGTAAATAACATAACAAGTCTCTTTAATATTATTATTATTATTTATAAAGTGCCAACATATTCCACAGCGCTGTACAATAGAGTAAATAAACCATACAAATGGTAAATAACATAACAAGTCTCTTTAATATTATTATTATTTATCAAAGCGCCAACATATTCTACAGCGCTGTACAATGGAGTAAATAAACCATACAAATGGGAAATAACATAACAAGTCTATTTAATGTTATTATTATTTATAAAGCGCCAACATATTCCACAGCGCTGTACAATGGAGTAAATAAACCATACAAATGGGAAATAATATAACAAGTCTCTTTAATATTATTATTATTTATCAAAGCGCCAACATATTCTACAGCGCTGTACAATGGAGTAAATAAACCATACAAATGGGAAATAACATAACAAGTCTATTTAATATTATTAATATTTATAAAGCGCCAACATATTCCACAGCGCTGTACAATGGAGTAAATAAACCATACAAATGATACATAACATAACAAGTCTCTTTAATATTATTATTATTATTTATAAAGCGCCAACATATTCTACAGCGCTGTACAATGGAGTAAATAAACCATACAAATGGTACATAACATAACAAGTCTCTTTAATATTATTATTATTTATAAAGCGCCAACATATTCCACAGCGCTGTACAATGGAGTAAATAAACCATACAAATGGTACATAACATAACAAGTCTCTTTAATATTATTATTATTTATAAAGCGCCAACATATTCCACAGCGCTGTACAATGGAGTAAATAAACCATACAAATGGTACATAACATAACAAGTCTCTTTAATATTATTATTATTATTTATAAAGAGTCAACATATTCCACAGCGCTGTACAATGGAGTAAATAAACCATACAAATGGTACATAACATAACAAGTCTCTTTAATATTATTATTATTTATAAAGCGCCAACATATTCCACAGCGCTGTACAATGGAGTAAATAAACCATACAAATGGTAAATAACATAACAAGTCTCTTTAATATAATTATTATTATTTATAAAGCGCCAACGTATTCCACAGCGCTGTACAATGGAGTAAATAAACTATACACATGGTAAATAGCATAACAAGTCTCTTTAATATTATTATTTATATAGCGCCAACATATTCCACAGCGCTGTACAATGGAGGAAATAAACCATACAAATGGTATATAACATAACAAGTCTCTTTAATATTATTATTATTATTTATAAAGCGTCAACATATTCCACAGTGCTGTATAATGGAGTAAATAAACCATACAAATGATATATAACATAACAAGTCTCTTTAAGATTATTATTATTATTTATAAAACGTCAACATATTCCACAGTGCTGTATAATGGAGTAAATAAACCATACAAATGGTAACTAACATAACAAGTCTCTTTAATAGTATTATTATTATTTATAAAGCACCAACACATACCACAGCGCTGTACAATGGAGTAAATAAACCATACAAATGGTAAATAATATAACAAGTCTCTTTAATATTATTATTATTTATCATAGCGCCAACATATTCCACAGCGCTGTACAATGGAGAAAAATAAACCATACAAATGGTACATAACATAACAAGTCTCTTTAATATTATTATTATTTTATATAAAGCGCCAACATATTCCACTGCGCTGTACAATGGAGTAAATAAACCATACAAATGGGAAATAACATAACAAGTCTCTTTAATATTATTATTATTTAAAAAGTGCCAACATATTCCACAGCGCTGTACAATGGAGTAAATAAACCATACAAATGGTAAATAATATAACAAGTCTCTTTAATATTATTATTATTTATAAAGAGCCAACATATTCCACAGCGCTGTACAATGGAGTAAATAAACCATACAAATGGTACATAACATAACAAGTCTCTTTAATATTATTATTATTATTAATAAAGCGGCAACATATTCCACAGCGCTGTACAATGGACTAAATAAACCAGACAAATGGGAAATAACATAACAAGTCTCTTTAATATTATTATTATTTATAAATTGCCAACATATTCCACAGCACTGTACAATGGAGTAAATAAACCATACAAATGGTAAGTAACATAACAAGTCTCTTTAATATTATTATTATTATTTATAAAGCACCAACATATTCCACAGCGCTGTACAATGGAGTAAATAAACCATACAAATGGTACATAACATAACAAGTCTCTTTAATATTATTATTATTAATTATAAAGCGCCAACATATTCCACAGCGCTGTACAATGGAGTAAATAAACCATACAAATGGTACATAACATAACAAGTCTCTTTAATATTATTATTATTATTTATAAAGCGCCAACATATTCCACAGCGCTGTACAATGGAGTAAATAAACCATACAAATGGTACATAACATAACAAGTCTCTTTAATATTATTATTATTATTTATATAGCGCCAACATATTCCACAGCGCTGTACAATGGAGGAAATAAACCATACAAATGGTAAATAACATAAAAAGTCTCTTTAATATTATTATTATTATTTATAAAGCGCCAACATATTCCACAGCGCTGTACAATGGAGTAAATAAACCATACAAATGGTAAATAACATAACAAGTCTCTTTAATATTATTATTATTATTATTTATAAAGCGCCAACATATACCACAGCACTGTAGAATGGAGTAAATAAACCATTCAAATGGTAAATAACATAACAAGTCTCTTTAATATTATTATTATTTATCAAAGTGCCAACATATTCCACAGCGATGTACATTGGAGTAAATAAACCATACAAATGGGAAATAACATAACAAGTCTCTTTAATATTATTATTATTATTATTATTTATAAAGCGCCAACATATTCCACAGCGCTGTACAATGGAGTAAATAAACCATACAAATGGTAAATAACATAACAAGTCTCTTTAATATTATTATTATTATTTATAAAGCACCAACATATTCCACAGCGCTGTACAATGGAGTTAAAAAAACCATATAAATGGTAAATAACATAACAAGTATCTGTAATATTATTATTATTATTATTATTAATATTTATAAAGCGCCAACATATTCCACAGCGCTGCACAATGGAGTAAATAAACCATACAAATGGGAAATAACATACCAATTCTCTTTAATATTATTATTATTATTTATAAAGTGTCAACATATTCCACAGCGCTGTACAATGGTGTAAATAAACCATACAAATGGTACATAACATAACAAGTCTCTTTAATATTATTATTATTATTTATATAGCGCCAACATATTCCACAGCGCTGTACAATGGAGGAAATAAACCATTCAAATGGTAAATAAAATAAAAAGTCTCTTTAATATTATTATTATTATTTATAAAGCACCAACATATTCCACAGCGCTGTACAATGGAGTAAATAAACCATACAAATGGGAAATAACATAAGTCTTTTTAATATAATTATTATTATTTATAAAGCGCCAACATAATCCACAGCGCTGTACAATGGAGTAAATAAACCATACAAATGATAAATAACATAACAAGTCTCTATAATATTATTATTATTATTTATAAAGCGCCAACGTATTCCACAGCGCTGTACAATGGAGTAAATAAACTATACACATGGTAAATAGCATAACAAGTCTCTTTAATATTATTATTATTTTTTATAAAGCGCCAGCATATTCCACAGCTCTGTACAATGGAGTAAATAAACCATACAAATGGTAAATAACATAACAAGTCTCTTTAATATTATTATTAATATTTATATAGCGCCAACACATACCACAGCGCTGTACAATGGAGTAAATAAACCATACAAATGATAAATAACATAACAAGTCTCTTTAATATTATTATTATTATTTATAAAGCGCCAACATATAACACAGGACTGTACAATGGAGTAAATAAACTATACACATGGTAAATAGCATAACAAGTTTCTTTAATATTATTATTATTTTTTATAAAGCACCAACATATTCCACAGCGCTGTACAATGGAGGAAATAAACCATAGAAATGGTACATATCATAACAAGTCTCTTTAATATTATTATTATTTATAAAGCGCCAACATATTCCACAGCGCTGTACAATGGAGTAAATAAACCATACAAATGGTAAATAATATAACAAGTCTCTTTAATATTATTATTATTTATCAAAGCGCCAACATGTTCCACAGCGCTGTACAATGGAGTAAATAAACCATACAAATGGTAAATAACATAACAAGTCTCATTAATATTATTAGTATTATTTATAAAGCACCAACATATACCACAGCGCTGTACAATGGAGTAAATAAACCATACAAATGGTACATAACATAACAAGTCTCTTTAATATTATTATTATTATTTATAAAGCACCAACATATTCCACAGCGCTGTACAATGAAGTAAATAAACCATACAAATGGTATATAACATAACAAGTCTCTTTAATATTATTATTATTTATAAATTGCCAACATATTCCACAGCGCTGTACAATGGAGTAAATAAACCATACAAATGGTAAATAACATAACAAGTCTCTTTAATATTATTAGTATTATTTATAAAGCACCAACATATACCACAGCGCTGTACAATGGAGTAAATAAACCATACAAATGGTACATAACATAACAAGTCTCTTTAATATTATTATTATTTATAAAGCTCCAACATATTCCACAGCGCTGTACAATGGAGTAAATAAACCATACAAATGGTACATAACATAACAAGTCTCTTTAATATTATTATTATTATTATTTATAAAGCGCCAACATATTCCACAGCGCTGTACAATGGAGTAAATAAACCATACAAATGGGAAATAACATAACAAGTCTCTTTAATATTATCATTATTATTTATAAAGTGTCAACATATTCCACAGCGCTGTACAATGGAGTAAATAAACTATACACATGGTAAATAGCAGAACAAAGCTCTTTAATATTATTATTTATAAAGCACCAACATATTCCACAGCGCTGTACAATGGAGTAAATAAACCATACAAATGGTAAATAATATAACAAGTCTCTTTAATATTATTATTATTTATAAAGAGCCAACATATTCCACAGCGCTGTACAATGGAGTAAATAAACCATACAAATGGTACATAACATAACAAGTCTCTTTAATATTATTATTATTATTATTAATAAAGCGGCAACATATTCCACAGCGCTGTACAATGTAGTAAATAAACCATACAAATGGGAAATAACATAACAAGTCTCTTTCATATTATTATTATTTATAAAACGCCGACATATACCACAGCGCTGTACAATGGAGTAAATAAACCATAAAAATGGGAAATAACATAACAAGTCTCTTTAATATTATTATTATTATTTATAAAGTGTCAACATATTCCACAGCGCTGTACAATGGAGTAAATAAACCATACAAATGGGAAATAACATAACAAGTCTCTTTAATATTATTATTATTTATAAAGCGCCAACATATTCCACAGCGCTGTACAATGGAGTAAATAAACCATACAAATGGTAAATAACATAACAAGTCTCTTTAATGTTATTATTATTTATAAAGCACCAACATATTCCACAGCGCTGTACAATGGACTAAATAAACCAGACAAATGGTACATAACATAACAAGTCTCTTTAATATTATTATTATTAATTATAAAGCGCCAACATATTCCACAGCGCTGTACAATGGAGTAAATAAACCATACAAATGGTACATAACATAACAAGTCTCTTTAATATTATTATTATTATTTATAAAGCGCCAACATATACCACAGTGCTGTACAATGGAGTAAATAAACGATACAAATGGGAAATAACATAAAAAGTCTCTTTAATATTATTATTATTATTTATAAAGCGCCAACATATTCCACAGCGCTGTACAATTGAGTAAATAAACCATACAAATGGTAAATAACATAACAAGTCTCTTTAATATTATTATTATTATTATTTATAAAGCGCCAACATATACCACAGCACTGTAGAATGGAGTAAATAAACCATACAAATGGTAAATAACATAACAAGTCTCTTTAATATTATTATTATTTATCAAAGTGCCAACATATTCCACAGCGCTGTACAATGGAGTAAATAAACCATACAAATGGGAAATAACATAACAAGTCTCTTTAATATTATTATTATTATTATTTATAAAGCGCCAACATATTCCACAGCGCTGTACAATGGAGTAAATAAACCATACAAATGGTAAATAACATAACAAGTCTCTTTAATATTATTATTATTATTTATAAAGCACCAACATATTCCACAGCGCTGTACAATGGAGTTAAAAAAACCATATAAATGGTAAATAACATAACAAGTATCTTTAATATTATTATTATTATTATTATTAATATTTATAAAGCGCCAACATATTCCACAGCGCTGCACAATGGAGTAAATAAACCATACAAATGGGAAATAACATAACAATTCTCTTTAATATTATTATTATTATTTATAAAGTGTCAACATATTCCACAGCGCTGTACAATGGTGTAAATAAACCATACAAATGGTATATAACATAACAAGTCTCTTTAATATTATTATTATTATTTATATAGCGCCAACATATTCCACAGCGCTGTACAATGGAGGAAATAAACCATACAAATGGTAAATAACATAAAAAGTCTCTTTAATATTATTATTATTATTTATAAAGCACCAACATATTCCACAGCGCTGTACAATGGAGTAAATAAACCATACAAATGGGAAATAACATAAGTCTTTTTAATATAATTATTATTATTTATAAAGCGCCAACATAATCCACAGCGCTGTACAATGGAGTAAATAAACCATACAAATGATAAATAACATAACAAGTCTCTATAATATTATTATTATTATTTATAAAGCGCCAACGTATTCCACACCGCTGTACAATGGAGTAAATAAACTATACACATGGTAAATAGCATAACAAGTCTCTTTAATATTATTATTATTTTTTATAAAGCGCCAGCATATTCCACAGCGCTGTACAATGGAGGAAATAAACCATACAAATGGTAAATAACATAAAAAGTCTCTTTAATATTATTATTATTATTTATAAAGCGCCAACATATTCCACAGCGCTGTACAATGGAGTAAATAAACCATACAAATGGTACATAACATAACAAGTCTCTTTAATATTATTATTATTATTTATATAGCGCCAACATATTCCACAGCGCTGTACAATGGAGGAAATAAACCATACAAATGGTAAATAACATAAAAAGTCTCTTTAATATTATTATTTATAAAGCGCCAACATATTCCACAGCACTGTATAATGGGGTAAATAAACCATACAAATGGTACATAACATAACAAGTCTCTTTAATGTTATTATTATTTATAAAGCACCAACATATTCCACAGCGCTGTACAATGGACTAAATAAACCAGACAAATGGGAAATAACATAACAAGTCTCTTTAATATTATTATTATTTATAAATTGCCAACATATTCCACAGCACTGTACAATGGAGTAAATAAACCATACAAATGGTAAGTAACATAACAAGTCTCTTTAATATTATTATTATTATTTATAAAGCACCAACATATTCCACAGCGCTGTACAATGGAGTAAATAAAGCATACAAATGGTACATAACATAACAAGTCTCTTTAATATTATTATTATTAATTATAAAGCGCCAACATATTCCACAGCGCTGTACAATGGAGTAAATAAACCATACAAATGGTACATAACATAACAAGTCTCTTTAATATTATTATTATTATTTATAAAGCGCCAACATATTCCACAGCGCTGTACAATGGAGTAAATAAACCATACAAATGGTACATAACATAACAAGTCTCTTTAATATTATTATTATTATTTATATAGCGCCAACATATTCCACATGGCTGTACAATGGAGGAAATAAACCATACAAATGGTAAATAACATAAAAAGTCTCTTTAATATTATTATTATTATTTATAAAGCGCCAACATATTCCACAGCGCTGTACAATGGAGTAAATAAACCATACAAATGGTAAATAACATAACAAGTCTCTTTAATATTATTATTATTATTATTTATAAAGCGCCAACATATACCACAGCACTGTAGAATGGAGTAAATAAACCATACAAATGGTAAATAACATAACAATTCTCTTTAATATTATTATTATTTATCAAAGTGCCAACATATTCCACAGCGCTGTACAATGGATTAAATAAACCATACAAATGGGAAATAACATAACAAGTCTCTTTAATATTATTATTATTATTATTTATAAAGCGCCAACATATTCCACAGCGCTGTACAATGGAGTAAATAAACCATACAAATGGTAAATAACATAACAAGTCTCTTTAATATTATTATTATTATTTATAAAGCACCAACATATTCCACAGCGCTGTACAATGGAGTTAAAAAAACCATATAAATGGTAAATAACATAACAAGTATCTGTAATATTATTATTATTAATATTATTATTATTAATATTTATAAAGCGCCAACATATTCCACAGCGCTGCACAATGGAGTAAATAAACCATACAAATGGGAAATAACATAACAATTCTCTTTAATATAATTATTATTATTTATAAAGTGTCAACATATTCCACAGCGCTGTACAATGGTGTAAATAAACCATACAAATGATACATAACATAACAAGTCTCTTTAATATTATTATTATTATTTATAAAGCACCAACATATTCCACAGCACTGTACAATGGAGTAAATAAACCATACAAATGGTAAATAACATAACAAGTCTCTTTAATATTATTATTATTATTATTTATAAAGCACCAACATATTCCACAGCGCTGTACAATGGAGTTAAAAAAAACATATAAATGGTAAATAACATAACAAGTATCTGTAATATTATTATTATTATTAATATTTATAAAGCGCCAACATATTCCACAGCGCTGTACAATGGAGTAAATAAACCATACAAATGGTAAATAATATAACAAGTCTCTATAATATTATTATTATTCATAAAGCGCCAACATATTCCACAGCGCTGTACAATGGAGTAAATAAACCATACAAATGGTACATAACATAACAAGTCTCTTTAATATTATTATTATTATTTATAAAGCGCCAACATATTCCACAGCGCTGTACAATGGAGGAAATAAACCATACAAATGGGAAATAACATACCAAGTCTCTTTAATATTATTATTATTATTTATAAAGCGCCAACATATTCCACAGCGCTGTACAATGGAGTAAATAAACCATACAAATGTTAAATAACATAACAAGTCTCTTTAATATTATTATTATTATTTATAAAGCGCCAACATATTCCACAGCGCTGTACAATGGAGGAAATAAACCATACAAATGGTAAGTAACATAACAAGTCTCTTTAATATTATTATTATTATTTATAAAGCACCAACATATTCCACAGCGCTGTACAATGGAGGAAATAAACCACGCAAATGGTATATAACATAACAAGTCTCTTTAATATTATTATCATTATTAAAGCGCCAACATATTCCACAGCGCTGTACAATGGAGTAAATAATCCATACAAATGGTAAATAACATAACAAGTCTCTTTAATATTATTATTATTTATAAAGCGCCAACATAATCCACAGCGCTGTACAATGGAGTAAATAAACCATACAAATGGTAAATAACATAACAAGTCTCTTTAATATTATTATTTATATAGCGCCAACATATTCCACAGCGCTGTACAATGGAGGAAATAAACCATAGAAATGGTACATAACATAACAAGTCTCTTTAAAATTATTATTGTTATTTATAAAGCGCCAGCATATTCCAAAGCTCTACAATGGAGGAAATAAACCATACAAATGGTATATAACATAACATGTCTCTTTAATATTATTATTATTATTTATTAAGCGTCAACATATTCCACAGCGCTGTACAATGGAGTAAATAAACCATACAAATGGTAAATAACATAACAAGTCTCTTTAATAGTATTATTATTATTTATAAAGCACCAACATATTCCACAGCGCTGTACAATGGAGTAAATAAACCATACAAATGGTAAATAATATAACATGTCTCTTTAACATTATTATTATTTATCAAAGCGCCAACATATTCCACAGCGCTGTACAATGGAGTAAATAAAACTTACAAATGGGAAATAACATAACAAGTCTCTTGAATCTTATTATTATTTAAAAAGCACCAACATATTCCACAGCGCTGTACAATGGAGGAAATAAACCATACAAATGGGAAATAACATAACAAGTCTCTTTAATATTATTATCATTATTAAAGCGCCAACATATTCCACAGCGCTGTACAATGGAGTAAATAATCCATACAAATGGTAAATAACATAACAAGTCTCTTTAATATTATTATTATTTATAAAGCGCCAACATAATCCACAGCGCTGTACAATGGAGTAAATAAACCATACAAATGGTAAATAACTGTAACGGTCGTGTTCAGGAGATGGACCACAAGTGTAGATGAGGCTATAGGGACACTCACTAAGTACCGTAGGTAGCAAGTATTGGTCTTCACCTTAATGACTACACACCCTTGGTTGAGCCGCCGGTGGTATGTCACCAAGGATTTTGCTGGAACACTTACTACCGGATACTCAGCAAGTGGAGCCCGTATAGGATCGTACAGGAATACAGGCAAACGGAGAGTCAGGAGACAGGCCGGGTCACGGACAGGAGAGATACGGATAAACAGGTCACTAGCAGAAATCGAGGCAGGCGGCGGACGGAGAATAGTCAGGAACAGCAGGGTCATACACAGAATAATCAGGAATGCAGGAACAAACGGATGGAGAATATAGGGACGAACCGGGTCAGCAACAGATAACGGAGTCAATCAGGAGTCAAAACGCTAGTGAGATACACAAGGCACTATCACAGGCAAAGGTAACCTGTGAAATGACCGTTTAAATACACTACCAATTGATCAGGACACACCTCTGATCAATTGGCAAGGGAGGGGTTAATTTAATAAATAGCCCTTTAACTGGGCTCATGAATATTCATGAAACACCCGTTCGCGCATGCGCGAACGGGTGCGTGACGTCACTGAGCGCGCGTCTTACTGGACGCGCGTCTCAGCATCAAGGGAAGCTGGGGCTCTCACTCTGAGCCCCAGCCGACGGGATGGCGTCCTCCTGATCCGCGATGGCGGCGGATCAGGAGGTAAATCAAGGTAGGTGACACTACCCCTCCCCCGACGGGAGACATACTGGCTACCAAGACCCGGCTTGAGAGGAAACTTGGAATGAAAAGATCGGAGTTTCACAGGAGCATGAACATCCCTAGCCGGTATCCAGGAATTCTCCTCAGGACCATAACCCTTCCATCTAATTAGATATTGCAAGGAGCCTTGCCGGAACCGAGAATCCAAGATAGACTGAACTTCGTATTCTTCATCCCCCTGGAATAAAACGGATTCGGGAACTTTGAGCATATGAGAGTATTTGTTAGTAATGGCAGGTTTCAATAAGGACACATGGAAAGAGTTGTTAATGCGTAACGATTTGGGAAGACACAAAGAGAAAGAAACGTCGTTGAGTCGAGATTGAATCTTATAGGGTCCTATATACTTTGGCCCCAATGTTTTGGCAGCTTGACGAAGGCGTAGATGTTTTGTAGACAGCCAGACCAGTGTACCAGGTGTAAGGACAGGACCCACCGACCTGTGTTTATCTGCGGCTGTCTTCTGTTTGACCTTGGCTTGACGCAAAATATTGGCCAGGCGAGACCAATGGTCTCGGATAGATAAAACTTGGAGGTCAGCGGCAGGAACCTCAGTGAGAATGCGATCCTGAGGCCATAAGGTGGGTTCATATCCATGAACGGCCTTGAAAGGGGACATCCGGAGAGATTCATGGTAAGAGCTGTTATAGGACCACTCGGCTAGGTATAAAAGATCAGACCAGTCAGATTGGTCGGCAGACACATACATTCTCAGATATTGTTTAAGAGCTTGGTTTGTACGTTCAGCCTGACCGTTGGATTGAGGGTGGTGAGAAGAAGAAAAATGAAGTTCGATATGTAGAAGTTTGCATAACGCCCTCCAAAATTTTGAGACGAACTGAGGACCTCTGTCAGAGACAATCGATTGCGGAACTCCGTGCAGACGAATGATTTCTTTAAGAAAAATATTAGCAAGCGTGCTGGAGTTGGGTAACTTGGGGAGTGCGATAAAATGAGCCTGTTTGCTAAATAAGTCGACGATGACCAGGACAGTAGTGTACCCATGAGATATAGGTAAATCAGTAATAAAGTCCATGGCTATATTAGTCCACGGTCTGTCGGGTACAGGTAAAGGGTGTAGTAATCCAGAAGGACGAGTACGAGGAATTTTGTAACGAGCACAAACATGACACGAGTGGATGAAAAGAGAAATATCCTTCAACATTGAGGGCCACCAAAAATATCTCTGAAGTAAGAATCGTACATTCTGTTTGCCCCTATGACCTGCCACAGGGGATTTATGACCCCAGGATAGTACTCTTTTTCTGAAGCGGAGCGGAACGAATAATCTGCCAGGAGGTGATTGACAGTTCTTTGGTTTATTTCCTTGTGACTTGGATATCCACCATATTAAGGAACTTTGTACAGTAGCTACCATCTTGGACGAGGGTATGATGGTTTCTACAGGATGCTCGGTTAACGGAGTCTCAAATTGTCTGGATAAGGCATCTGCCTTAGTATTTTTTGAACCAGGACGGAAAGAAATTATGAAGTTAAAACGAGTAAAAAATAGAGCCCATCTAGCTTGACGTGGGTTTAATCTTTTGGCCTTTTCAATATAAAGCAAATTCTTATGATCAGTGAGGATGGTGATGGGGATTTCTGTACCTTCAAGTAAGTGACGCCATTCCTCCAAAGCTAATTTAATGGCTAACAATTCCCGATTACCTACATCATAGTTCCTCTCTGCGGAAGAAAAAGACCTTGAAAAATAGGAACAAGGGTGGAGTTTATTGGTTTTCTGATCCCTTTGTGACAATATAGCGCCTGCTGCAATTTCCGAAGCATCGACTTCCAATACAAATGGTTGGTTGGTTTCTGGTCGTTTAAGTATGGGTGCAGAGGTAAAAGCCAATTTCAATTTTTTGAAGGCGGCAGTAGCTTCGGGTGTCCAATGTTTGGGGTTGGCTCCCTTTTTGGTTAGTGCAATGATGGGGGCTATGACACGAGAGAAGTTATGGATAAATCGTCTGTAGTAATTGGCAAAACCTACGAATCTTTGTACTCCTTTGAGGTCAGTGGGTTCCTTCCAATCATTAATAGCTGAAAGCTTGTCTGGATCCATCTCTAATTGACCAGCAGAGATAATGTAGCCTAAAAATTTTATTCGGTTGGATTCAAATTCGCATTTCTCTGCCTTGGCGAAAAGGGAGTGATCCCTAAGACGTTGCAACACTTGTCTGACATGACTGCGATGTTCTTCAAGGTTTTTGGAATATATTAAAATGTCATCCAAATAAATCATTACGTGGGACAGAAGTAAGTCCCTGAAGATATCATTCATGAACGTTTGGAATACAGCTGGCGCATTACACAACCCAAACGGCATTACCAGGTACTCATAGTGGCCGTATCGGGTATTAAATGCCGTCTTCCATTCATCCCCTTCCTTGATGCGGATCAAGTTATAGGCCCCCCGAAGATCTAATTTAGTGAAAATCGTGGCATCCCTTAATTGATCATACAGTTCAGTGATGAGCGGTAGAGGGTATTTGTTCTTGACTGTGATCTTGTTAAGTCCCCTGTAATCAATACAGGGACGGAGGGATCCCTCTTTTTTAGCCACAAAGAAAAAACCTGCTCCTGCTGGGGATGCTGAGGGTCTGATAAATCCTTTATTTAGATTTTCTTCTATGTATTGGGCTAAGGCCTGATTTTCTGGACTTGATAAAGGATAAGTATGACCTGTGGGAGGACTGGATCCACATAATAATTCAATAGCACAGTCATATGCCCGATGTGGAGGTAAGGACTCTGCTTTCTTTTTAGAAAATACATCTAAGAAATCCCAATATGGAGATGGTACAATTTTCCGGGGATCTTCGGTAGGTAAATCAAGAACAAGATTGACTTTATGGAGGGTTATACAACAGGATGTTTTACACCGATTGCTCCAGGAAGTAATTTGTTTGTTTTCCCAATCAATACAAGGATTATGGAGTTGTAACCATGGCATCCCTAAAATGATAGGTATGTGAGGACTCTGCAATATATCAAAATGTAATTCTTCAGTATGACATATTCCTACTACAACTCCCAGAGGTTCAGTCTGTAAAGAAATGATTCCTGTACCCAGCGGAGTCCCATCTAATGTGGCGACAGCTGTCTTTTGGGTTTTGTTATTAAGATGGATCCCTTGACGAAGAGCCCATGTCTCATCAATAAAATTCCCAGCGGCCCCTGAATCTATGAAGGCTTGTGTGGCCATTTGGTGGCCTCTCCACTGGAGAGTAATGGGTACATACATTCTTTGGTTGTCTGGAGGCATGATCATAGAAACGCTCAGTGGAGAACCTCCTGACTCCACCAAGCTTAGGCATTTCCCGATTTTTTAGGACAGAGAGCTACCAAGTGACCTTTTTGGCCACAATACATACACAACCCTAGAGATCGTCGGCGTTGTTTTTCTTCTGGAGTTAACCGAAGAACTGGACCTAACTCCATAGGTTCTGTACCGGGAACGTTACTTTCGGTTGTGGGTTTGGGGTAAGGTGAACGAAATGGACGAGAAGGTTTTCTCTCTCTGTCTCTATCTTTCTCCAATCTTCTTTCTTGATCTCTAGCTTCTAATCTTAGGCATAAGGCAATCAGGTTTTCTAGATCGTGTGGTATATCTCTATATGTGAGAGCATCTTTGATGGATTCATTTAAACCTCTGCGAAATGCAGCCCGTAAAGCGCTAGCATTCCAGTCGGTCTCGTAGGCCAAAGTGCGGAACTCCACTGCATATTGAGCTACAGTTCTTCTCCCTTGGAGAAGTTCCATCAGATTTGATTCTGCAGCTTCACGTCGACCAGGGGCGTCAAATACCGAGCGAAAAGCAGCTGTAAATTCATCTGCATCTTCCAGAAGTATAGAGTTCTGTTCCATAAGTGGGGTGGCCCAGGCAAGAGCTTCTCCCTTTAACAGGTTGATAATAAAGGAAACTCTGTTGAAGTGTGAAGAAAAGGTCTGTGGTTGTGTCCGAAAATGTAAAGAACATTGATTTAGAAAACCCCGACATAATTGAGGTTCACCAGAATACTTCTCAGGAAGTGGCATTTTTGGTGGTTTCACCAAGGAAGCAGAATGAGTAGCGGTCTCGGCCATGGTTCTGGAGGACGTAGACGAACCAGTCATTTGACGTAGAAGATCTGCAACTTCATCCACTTTCCTCTCAAGAGACTGGAGATGTGTAGCATGGGTCATCAGGACTTGATCATGCGTGTCCTGTCTGGACGAAATCCTCGCCATATCTACGGGATCCATATTTATGGCCTGTGATAAATGTAACGGTCGTGTTCAGGAGATGGACCACAAGTGTAGATGAGGCTATAGGGACACTCACTAAGTACCGTAGGTAGCAAGTATTGGTCTTCACCTTAATGACTACACACCCTTGGTTGAGCCGCCGGTGGTATGTCACCAAGGATTTTGCTGGAACACTTACTACCGGATACTCAGCAAGTGGAGCCCGTATAGGATCGTACAGGAATACAGGCAAACGGAGAGTCAGGAGACAGGCCGGGTCACGGACAGGAGAGATACGGATAAACAGGTCACTAGCAGAAATCGAGGCAGGCGGCGGACGGAGAATAGTCAGGAACAGCAGGGTCATACACAGAATAATCAGGAATGCAGGAACAAACGGATGGAGAATATAGGGACGAACCGGGTCAGCAACAGATAACGGAGTCAATCAGGAGTCAAAACGCTAGTGAGATACACAAGGCACTATCACAGGCAAAGGTAACCTGTGAAATGACCGTTTAAATACACTACCAATTGATCAGGACACACCTCTGATCAATTGGCAAGGGAGGGGTTAATTTAATAAATAGCCCTTTAACTGGGCTCATGAATATTCATGAAACACCCGTTCGCGCATGCGCGAACGGGTGCGTGACGTCACTGAGCGCGCGTCTTACTGGACGCGCGTCTCAGCATCAAGGGAAGCTGGGGCTCTCACTCTGAGCCCCAGCCGACGGGATGGCGTCCTCCTGATCCGCGATGGCGGCGGATCAGGAGGTAAATCAAGGTAGGTGACAATAACATAACAAGTCTCTTTAATATTATTATTTATATAGCGCCAACATATTCCACAGCGCTGTACAATGGAGGAAATAAACCATAGAAATGGTACATAACATAACAAGTCTCTTTAAAATTATTATTGTTATTTATAAAGCGCCAGCATATTCCAAAGCTCTACAATGGAGGAAATAAACCATACAAATGGTATATAACATAACATGTCTCTTTAATATTATTATTATTATTTATTAAGCGTCAACATATTCCACAGCGCTGTACAATGGAGTAAATAAACCATACAAATGGTAAATAACATAACAAGTCTCTTTAATAGTATTATTATTATTTATAAAGCACCAACATATTCCACAGCGCTGTACAATGGAGTAAATAAACCATACAAATGGTAAATAATATAACATGTCTCTTTAACATTATTATTATTTATCAAAGCGCCAACATATTCCACAGCGCTGTACAATGGAGTAAATAAAACTTACAAATGGGAAATAACATAACAAGTCTCTTGAATCTTATTATTATTTAAAAAGTGCCAACATATTCCACAGCGCTGTACAATGGAGTAAATAAACCATACAAATGGGAAATAACATAAGTCTTTTTAATATTATTATTATAATTTATAAAGCGCCTACATAATCAACAGCGCTGTGCAATGGAGTAAATAAACCATACAAATGGTAAATAACATAACAAGTCTCTTTAATATTATTATTATTTATAAAGCGCCAACATATTCCACAGCGCTGTACAATGGAGTAAATAATCCATACAAATGGTAAATAACATAACAAGTCTCTTTAATATTATTATTATTTATAAAGCGCCAACATAATCCACAGCGCTGTACAATGGAGTAAATAAACCATACAAATGGTAAATAACATAACAAGTCTCTTTAATATTATTATTTATATAGCGCCAACATATTCCACAGCGCTGTACAATGGAGGAAATAAACCATAGAAATGGTACATAACATAACAAGTCTCTTTAAAATTATTATTGTTATTTATAAAGCGCCAGCATATTCCAAAGCTCTACAATGGAGGAAATAAACCATACAAATGGTATATAACATAACATGTCTCTTTAATATTATTATTATTATTTATTAAGCGTCAACATATTCCACAGCGCTGTACAATGGAGTAAATAAACCATACAAATGGTAAATAACATAACAAGTCTCTTTAATAGTATTATTATTATTTATAAAGCACCAACATATTCCACAGCGCTGTACAATGGAGTAAATAAACCATACAAATGGTAAATAATATAACATGTCTCTTTAACATTATTATTATTTATCAAAGCGCCAACATATTCCACAGCGCTGTACAATGGAGTAAATAAAACTTACAAATGGGAAATAACATAACAAGTCTCTTGAATCTTATTATTATTTAAAAAGTGCCAACATATTCCACAGCGCTGTACAATGGAGTAAATAAACCATACAAATGGGAAATAACATAAGTCTTTTTAATATTATTATTATAATTTATAAAGCGCCTACATAATCAACAGCGCTGTGCAATGGAGTAAATAAACCATACAAATGGTAAATAACATAACAAGTCTCTTTAATATTATTATTATTTATAAAGCGCCAACATATTCCACAGCGCTGTACAATGGAGTAAATAAACCATACAAATGGTAAATAACATAACAAGTCTCTTTAATATTATTATTTATATAGCGCCAACATATTCCACAGCGCTGTACAATGGAGGAAATAAACCATAGAAATGGTACATAACATAACAAGTCTCTTTAAAATTATTATTATTATTTATAAAGCGCCAACATAATCCACAGCGCTGTACAATGGAGTAAATAATCCATACAAACGGGAAATAACATAACAAGTCTCTTTAATATTATTATTATTTAAAAAGTGGCAACATATTCCACAGCGCTGTACAATGGAGTAAATAAACCATACAAATGGGAAATAACATAAGTCTTTTTAATATTATTATTATTATTTATAAAGCGCCAACATAATCCACAGTGCTGTACAATGGAGTACATAAACCATACAAATGGTAAATAACATAACAAGTCTCTTTAATATTATTATTTATATAGCGCCAACATATTCCACAGCGCTGTACAATGGAGGAAATAAACCATAGAAATGGTACATAACATAACAAGTCTCTTTAAAATTATTATTATTATTTATAAAGCGCCAACATAATCCACAGCGCTGTACAATGGAGTAAATAATCCATACAAACAGGAAATAACATAACAAGTCTCTTTAATATTATTATTATTTAAAAAGTGCCAACATATTCCACAGCGCTGTACAATGGAGTAAATAAACCATAAAAATGGGAAATAACATAAGTATTTTTAATATTATTATTATTATTTATAAAGCGCCAACATAATCCACAGTGCTGTACAATGGATTAAATAAACCATACAAATGGTATATAACATAACAAGTCTCTTTAATATTATTATTATTATTTATAAAGTGTCAACGTATTCCACAGCGCTGTACAATGGAGTAAATAAACTATACACATGGTAAATTGCATAACAAGTCTCTTTAATATTATTATTATTTTTTATAAAGCGCCAGCATATTCCACAGCTCTGTACAATGGAGTAAATAAACCATACAAATGGGAAATAAAATAACAAGTCTCTTTAATATTATTATTATTATTTATAAAGTGCCAGCATATTCCACAGCGCTGTACAATGGAGTAAATAAACCATACAAATGGGAAATAACATAACAAGTCTCTTTAATATTATTATTATTATTATATATAAAGCACCAACATATACCACAGCGCTGTACAATGGAGTAAATAAACCATACAAATGGTACATAACATAACAAGTCTCTTTAATATTATTATTATTATTTATAAAGCGCCAACATATTCCACAGCGCTGTACAATGGAGTAAATAAACCATACAAATGGTACATAACATAACAAGTCTCTTTAATATTATTATTATTATTATATATAAAGCACCAACATATATCACAGCGCTGTACAATGGAGTAAATAAACCATACAAATGGTACATAACATAACAAGTCTCTTTAATATTATTATTATTATTTATAAAGCGCCAACATATTCCACAGCGCTGTACAATGGAGTAAATAAACCATACAAATGGTACATAACATAACAAGTCTCTTTAATATTATTATTATTATTTATATAGCGCCAACATATTCCACAGCGCTGTACAATGGAGGAAATAAACCATACAAATGGTAAATAACATAAAAAGTCTCTTTAATATTATTATTATTATTATTTATAAAGCGCCAACATATTCCACAGCGCTGTACAATGGAGTAAATAAACCATACAAATGGTAAATAACATAACAAGTCTCTTTAATATTATTATTATTATTTATAAAGCACCAACATATTCCACAGCGCTGTACAATGGAGTTAAAAAAACCATATAAATGGTAAATAACATAACAAGTATCTGTAATATTATTATTATTATTATTATTAATATTTATAAAGCGCCAACATATTCCACAGCGCTGCACAATGGAGTAAATAAACCATACAAATGGGAAATAACATAACAATTCTCTTTAATATTATTATTATTATTTATAAAGTGTCAACATATTCCACAGCGCTGTACAATGGTGTAAATAAACCATACAAATGGTACATAACATAACAAGTCTCTTTAATATTATTATTATTATTTATATAGCGCCAACATATTCCACAGCGCTGTACAATGGAGGAAATAAACCATTCAAATGGTAAATAAAATAAAAAGTCTCTTTAATATTATTATTATTATTTATAAAGCACCAACATATTCCACAGCGCTGTACAATGGAGTAAATAAACCATACAAATGGGAAATAACATAAGTCTTTTTAATATAATTATTATTATTTATAAAGCGCCAACATAATCCACAGCGCTGTACAATGGAGTAAATAAACCATACAAATGATAAATAACATAACAAGTCTCTATAATATTATTATTATTATTTATAAAGCGCCAACGTATTCCACAGCGCTGTACAATGGAGTAAATAAACTATACACATGGTAAATAGCATAACAAGTCTCTTTAATATTATTATTATTTTTTATAAAGCGCCAGCATATTCCACAGCTCTGTACAATGGAGTAAATAAACCATACAAATGGTAAATAACATAACAAGTCTCTTTAATATTATTATTAATATTTATATAGCGCCAACACATACCACAGCGCTGTACAATGGAGTAAATAAACCATACAAATGGTAAATAACATAACAAGTCTCTTTAATATTATTATTATTATTTATAAAGCGCCAACATATAACACAGGACTGTACAATGGAGTAAATAAACTATACACATGGTAAATAGCATAACAAGTTTCTTTAATATTATTATTATTTTTTATAAAGCACCAACATATTCCACAGCGCTGTACAATGGAGGAAATAAACCATAGAAATGGTACATATCATAACAAGTCTCTTTAATATTATTATTATTTATAAAGCGCCAACATATTCCACAGCGCTGTACAATGGAGTAAATAAACCATACAAATGGTAAATAATATAACAAGTCTCTTTAATATTATTATTATTTATCAAAGCGCCAACATGTTCCACAGCGCTGTACAATGGAGTAATTAAACCATACAAATGGTAAATAACATAACATGTCTCATTAATATTATTAGTATTATTTATAAAGCACCAACATATACCACAGCGCTGTACAATGGAGTAAATAAACCATACAAATGGTACATAACATAACAAGTCTCTTTAATATTATTATTATTATTTATAAAACACCAACATATTCCACAGCGCTGTACAATGAAGTAAATAAACCATACAAATGGTATATAACATAACAAGTCTCTTTAATATTATTATTATTTATAAATTGCCAACATATTCCACAGCGCTGTACAATGGAGTAAATAAACCATACAAATGGTAAATAACATAACAAGTCTCTTTAATATTATTAGTATTATTTATAAAGCACCAACATATACCACAGCGCTGTACAATGGAGTAAATAAACCATACAAATGGTACATAACATAACAAGTCTCTTTAATATTATTATTATTTATAAAGCTCCAACATATTCCACAGCGCTGTACAATGGAGTAAATAAACCATACAAATGGTACATAACATAACAAGTCTCTTTAATATTATTATTATTATTATTTATAAAGCGCCAACATATTCCACAGCGCTGTACAATGGAGTAAATAAACCATACAAATGGTACATAACATAACATGTCTCTTTAATATTATTATTATTATTAATAAAGCGGCAACATATTCCACAGCGCTGTACAATGTAGTAAATAAACCATACAAATGGGAAATAACATAACAAGTCTCTTTAATATTATTATTATTATTTATAAAGTGTCAACATATTCCACAGCGCTGTACAATGGAGTAAATAAACCATACAAATGGTACATAACATAACAAGTCTCTTTAATATTATTATTATTATTTATATAGCGCCAACATATTCCACAGCGCTGTACAATGGAGGAAATAAACCATACAAATGGTAAATAACATAAAAAGTCTCTTTAATATTATTATTATTATTTATAAAGCGCCAACATATTCCACAGCGCTGTACAATTGAGTAAATAAACCATACAAATGGTAAATAACATAACAAGTCTCTTTAATATTATTATTATTATTATTTATAAAGCGCCAACATATACCACAGCACTGTAGAATGGAGTAAATAAACCATACAAATGGGAAATAACATAACAAGTCTCTTTAATATTATTATTATTATTTATAAAGTGTCAACATATTCCACAGCGCTGTACAATGGAGTAAATAATCCATACAAATGGTAAATAACATAACAAGTCTCTTTAATATTATTATTATTTATCAAAGTGCCAACATATTCCACAGCGCTGTACAATGGAGTAAATAAACCATACAAAAGGTGAAATAACATAACAAGTCTCTTTAATATTATTATTATTATTATTTATAAAGCGCCAACATATTCCACAGCGCTGTACAATGGAGTAAATAAACCATACAAATGGTAAATAACATAATAAGTCTCTTTAATATTATTATTATTATTTATAAAGCACCAACATATTCCACAGCGCTGTACAATGGAGTTAAAAAAACCATATAAATGGTAAATAACATAACAAGTATATTTAATATTATTATTATTATTAATATTTATAAAGCGCCAACATATTCCACAGCGCTGCACAATGGAGTAAATAAACCATACAAATGGGAAATAACATAACAATTCTCTTTAATATTATTATTATTATTTATAAAGTGTCAACATATTCCACAGCGCTGTACAATGGTGTAAATAAACCATACAAATGGTATATAACATAACAAGTCTCTTTAATATTATTATTATTATTTATATAGCGCCAACATATTCCACAGCGCTGTACAATGGAGGAAATAAACCATACAAATGGTAAATAACATAAAAAGTCTCTTTAATATTATTATTATTATTTATAAAGCACCAACATATTCCACAGCGCTGTACAATGGAGTAAATAAACCATACAAATGGGAAATAACATAAGTCTTTTTAATATAATTATTATTATTTATAAAGCGCCAACATAATCCACAGCGCTGTACAATGGAGTAAATAAACCATACAAATGATAAATAACATAACAAGTCTCTATAATATTATTATTATTATTTATAAAGCGCCAACGTATTCCACAGCGCTTTTCAATGGAGTAAATAAACCATACAAATGGGAAATAACATAACAAGTCTCTAGAATATTATTATTATTTATAAAGCGCCAACATATTCCACAGCACTGTATAATGGGGTAAATAAACCATACAAATGGTACATAACATAACAAGTCTCTTTAATGTTATTATTATTTATAAAGCACCAACATATTCCACAGCGCTGTACAATGGACTAAATAAACCAGACAAATGGGAAATAACATAACAAGTCTCTTTAATATTATTATTATTTATAAATTGCCAACATATTCCACAGCACTGTACAATGGAGTAAATAAACCATACAAATGGTAAATAACATAACAAGTCTCTTTAATATTATTATTATTATTTATAAAGCACCAACATATTCCACAGCGCTGTACAATGGAGTAAATAAACCATACAAATGGTACATAACATAACAAGTCTCTTTAATATTATTATTATTAATTATAAAGCGCCAACATATTCCACAGCGCTGTACAATGGAGTAAATAAACCATACAAATGGTACATAACATAACAAGTCTCTTTAATATTATTATTATTATTTATAAAGCGCCAACATATTCCACAGCGCTGTACAATGGAGTAAATAAACCATACAAATGGTACATAACATAACAAGTCTCTTTAATATTATTATTATTATTTATATAGCGCCAACATATTCCACAGCGCTGTACAATGGAGGAAATAAACCATACAAATGGTAAATAACATAAAAAGTCTCTTTAATATTGTTATTATTATTTATAAAGCGCCAACATATTCCACAGCGCTGTACAATGGAGTAAATAAACCATACAAATGGTAAATAACATAACAAATCTCTTTAATATTATTATTATTATTTATAAAGCGCCAACATATTCTACAGCGCTATACAATGGAGTAAATAAACCATACAAATGGGAAATAACATTACAAGTCTCTTTAATATTATTGTTATTTATAAAGCGCCAACATATTCCACAGCACTGTATAATGGGGTAAATAAACCATACAAATGATACATAACATAACAAGTCTCTTTAATATTATTATTATTTATAAAGCGCCAACATATACCACAGCGCTGTACAATGGAGTAAATAAACCATAAAAATGGTACATAACATAACAAGTCTCTTTAATATTATTATTATTTATAAAGTGCCAACATATTCCACAGCGCTGTACAATGGAGTAAATAAACCATACAAATGGGAAATAACATAACAAGTCTCTTTAATATTATTATTATTTATAAAGCGCCAACATATTCCACAGCGCTGTACAATGGAGTAAATAAACCATACAAATGGTAAATAACATAACAAGTCTCTTTAATATTATTATTATTATTTATAAAGCGCCAACATATACCACAGCGCTGTACAATGGAGTAAATAAACCATACAAATGGGAAATAACATAACAAGTCTCTTTATTTTATTATTATTTATAAAGCGCCAACATATTCCACAGTGCTGTACAATGGAGTAAATAAACCATATAAATGGTAAATAACATAACAAGTATCTTTAATATTATTATTATTATTAATATTTATAAAGCGCCAACATATTCCACAGCGCTGCACAATGGAGTAAATAAACCATACAAATGGGAAATAACATAACAATTCTCTTTAATATTATTATTATTATTTATAAAGTGTCAACATATTCCACAGCGCTGTACAATGGTGTAAATAAACCATACAAATGGTATATAACATAACAAGTCTCTTTAATATTATTATTATTATTTATATAGCGCCAACATATTCCACAGCGCTGTACAATGGAGGAAATAAACCATACAAATGGTAAATAACATAAAAAGTCTCTTTAATATTATTATTATTATTTATAAAGCACCAACATATTCCACAGCGCTGTACAATGGAGTAAATAAACCATACAAATGGGAAATAACATAAGTCTTTTTAATATAATTATTATTATTTATAAAGCGCCAACATAATCCACAGCGCTGTACAATGGAGTAAATAAACCATACAAATGATAAATAACATAACAAGTCTCTATAATATTATTATTATTATTTATAAAGCGCCAACGTATTCCACAGCGCTGTACAATGGAGTAAATAAACCATACAAATGGGAAATAACATAACAAGTCTCTAGAATATTATTATTATTTATAAAGCGCCAACATATTCCACAGCACTGTATAATGGGGTAAATAAACCATACAAATGGTACATAACATAACAAGTCTCTTTAATGTTATTATTATTTATAAAGCACCAACATATTCCACAGCGCTGTACAATGGACTAAATAAACCAGACAAATGGGAAATAACATAACAAGTCTCTTTAATATTATTATTATTTATAAATTGCCAACATATTCCACAGCACTGTACAATGGAGTAAATAAACCATACAAATGGTAAATAACATAACAAGTCTCTTTAATATTATTATTATTATTTATAAAGCACCAACATATTCCACAGCGCTGTACAATGGAGTAAATAAACCATACAAATGGTACATAACATAACAAGTCTCTTTAATATTATTATTATTAATTATAAAGCGCCAACATATTCCACAGCGCTGTACAATGGAGTAAATAAACCATACAAATGGTACATAACATAACAAGTCTCTTTAATATTATTATTATTATTTATAAAGCGCCAACATATTCCACAGCGCTGTACAATGGAGTAAATAAACCATACAAATGGTACATAACATAACAAGTCTCTTTAATATTATTATTATTATTTATATAGCGCCAACATATTCCACAGCGCTGTACAATGGAGGAAATAAACCATACAAATGGTAAATAACATAACAAGTCTCTTTAATATTATTATTATTATTTATAAAGCGCCAACATATTCTACAGCGCTATACAATGGAGTAAATAAACCATACAAATGGGAAATAACATTACAAGTCTCTTTAATATTATTGTTATTTATAAAGCGCCAACATATTCCACAGCACTGTATAATGGGGTAAATAAACCATACAAATGATACATAACATAACAAGTCTCTTTAATATTATTATTATTTATAAAGCGCCAACATATACCACAGCGCTGTACAATGGAGTAAATAAACCATAAAAATGGTACATAACATAACAAGTCTCTTTAATATTATTATTATTTATAAAGTGCCAACATATTCCACAGCGCTGTACAATGGAGTAAATAAACCATACAAATGGGAAATAACATAACAAGTCTCTTTAATATTATTATTATTTATAAAGCGCCAACATATTCCACAGCGCTGTACAATGGAGTAAATAAACCATACAAATGGTAAATAACATAACAAGTCTCTTTAATATTATTATTATTATTTATAAAGCGCCAACATATACCACAGCGCTGTACAATGGAGTAAATAAACCATACAAATGGGAAATAACATAACAAGTCTCTTTATTTTATTATTATTTATAAAGCGCCAACATATTCCACAGTGCTGTACAATGGAGTAAATAAACCATACAAATGTTAAATAATATAACAAGTCTCTATAATATTATTATTATTCATAAAGCGCCAACATATACCACAGCGTTGTACAATGGAGTAAATAAACCATACAAATGGTAAATAACATAACAAGTCTCTATAATATTATTATTATTTATAAAGCGCCAACATATTCCACAGCGCTGTACAATTGAGTAAATAAACCATACAAATGGTAAATAACATAACAAGTCTCTTTAATATTATTATTATTATTTATAAAGCGTCAACATATTCCACAGCACTGTACAATGGAGTGAATAAACCATACAAATGGTAAATAACATAACAAGTCTCTTTAATATTATTATTATTATTTATAAAGCGCCAACATATACCACAGCGCTGTACAATGGAGTAAATAAACCATACAAATGGGAAATAACATAACAAGTCTCTTTATTTTATTATTATTTATAAAGCGCCAACATATTCCACAGTGCTGTACAATGGAGTAAATAAACCATACAAATGTTAAATAATATAACAAGTCTCTATAATATTATTATTATTCATAAAGCGCCAACATATACCACAGCGTTGTACAATGGAGTAAATAAACCATACAAATGGTAAATAACATAACAAGTCTCTATAATATTATTATTATTTATAAAGCGCCAACATATACCACAGCGCTGTACAATGGTGTAAATAAACCATACAAATGGTATATAACATAACAAGTCTCTATAATATTATTATTATTATTATTTATAAAGCGCCAACATATTCCACAGCCCTATACAATGGAGTAAATAAACCATACAAATGGGAAATACCATAACAAGTCTCTTTAATATTATTATTATTTATAAAGCACCAACATATTCCACTGCGCTGTACAATGGAGTAAATAAAATATTCAAATGGGAAATAACATAACAAGTATCTTTATAATTATTATTATTATTTATAAAGCGCCAACATATTCCACAGCGCTGTACAATGGAGGAAATAAACCATACAAATGGTATATAACATAACAATTCTATTTAATATTATTATCATTATTAAAGCGCCAACATATTCCACAGCGCTGTACAATGGGGTAAATAAACCATAAAAATGGGAAATAACATAACAAGTCTCTTTAATATTATTATTATTTATAAAGCGCCTACATATTCGACAGCGCTGTACAATGGAGTAAATAAACCATACACATGGTAAGTAACATAACAAGTCTCTTTAATAATATTATTATTCATAAAGCGCCAAAATATTCCACAGCGCTGTACAATGGGGTAAATAAACCATACAAATGGGACATAACATAACAAGTCTCTTTAATATTATTATTATTATTTATAATGCGCCAACATATTCCACAGCGCTGTACAATGGAGTAAATAAACCATACAAAGGGGAAATAACATAACAAGTCTCTTTAATATTATTATTATTATTTATAAAGCGCCAACATATTCCACAGTGCAGTACAATGGAGGAAATAAACCATACAAATGGTAAATAACATAACAAGTCTCTTTAATATTATTATTATTTATAAGGCACCAACATATTCCACAGCGCTATACAATGGAGTAAATAAACCATACACATGGTAAATAACATAACAAGTCTCTTTAATATTATTATTATTTATAAAGCGCCAACATATTCCACAGCACTGTACAACTGAGTAAATAAACCATACTAATGGTAAATAACATAACAAGTCTCTTTAATATTATTATTATTTATAAAGCGCCAACATATTCCACAGCGCTGTACAATGGAGTAAATAAACCATACAAATGGGAAATAACATAAAAAGTCTCTTTAATATTATTATTATTATTTATAAAGCGCCAACATATTCCACAGCGCTCTACAATGGGGTATATGAACCATAAAAATGGGAAATAACATAAAAAGTCTCTTTAATATTATTATTATTATTATTTATAAAGCGCCAACATATTCCACAGCCCTGTACAATGGAGTAAATAAACCATACAAATGGTACATAACATAACAAGTCTCTTTAATATTATTATTATTATTATTTATAAAGCGCCAACATATTCCACAGCACTGTACAATGGAGTAAATAATCCATACAAATGGGAAATAACATAACAAGTCTCTTTAATATTATTATTATTTATAAAGTGCCAACATATTCCACAGCGCTGTACAATGGAGGAAATAAACCATACAAATGGGAAATAACATAACAAGTCTCTTTAATATTATTATTATTTATAAAGCGCCAACATATTCCACAGCGCTGTACAATGGAGTAAATAAACCATACAAATGGTAAATAACATAAAAAGTCTCTATAATATTACTATTATTTATAAAGCACCAACATATACCACAGCGCTGTACAATGGAGTAAATAAACCATACAAATGGTAAATAATATAGCAAGTCTCTTTAATATTATTATTATTTGTAAAGTGCCAACATATTCCACAGCGCTGTACAATGGAGTAAATAAACCATACAAATGGTAAATAACATAATAAGTCTCTTTAATATTATTATTATTTGTAAAGTGCCAACATATTCCACAGCGCTGTACAATGGTGTAAATAAACCATACAAATGGTATATAACATAACAAGTCTCTTTAATATTATTATTATTATTTATAAAGCACCAACATATTCCACAGCGCTGTACAATGGAGTAAATAAACCATACAAATGGTACATAACATAACAAGTCTCTTTAATATTATTATTATTATTTATAAAGCGCCAACATAATCCACAGCGCTGTACAATGGAGTAAATAAACCATACAAATGGGAATTAACATAACAAGACTCTTTAATATTATTATTATTATTTATAAAGCGCCAACATATTCCACAGCGCTGTACAATGGAGTAAATAAACCATACAAATGGGAAATAACATAACAAGTCTCTTTAATATTATTATTATTATTTATAAAGCACCAACATATACCACAGCGCTGTACAATGGAGTAAATAAACCATACAAATGGTATATAACATAACAAGTCTCTTTAATATTATTATTATTATTTATAAAGCACCAACATATTCCACAGCGCTGTACAATGGAGTAAATAAACCATACAAATGGTACATAACATAGCAAGTCTCTTTAATATTATTATTAATATTTATAAAGCGCCAACATAATCCACAGCGCTGTACAATGGAGTAAATAAACCATACAAATGGGAAATAACATAACAAGACTCTTTAATATTATTATTATTATTTATAAAGCGCCAACATATTCCACAGCGCTGTACAATGGAGTAAATAAACCATACAAATGGGAAATAACATAACAAGTCTCTTTAATATTATTATTATTTATAAAGCGCCAACATATACCACAGCGCTGCACAATGGAGTAAATAAACCATACAAATGGTAAATAACGTAACAAGTCTCTTTATTATTATTATTATTATTTATAAAGCGCCAACATATTCCACAGCGCTGTACAATGGAGTAAATAAACCATACAAATGGGAAATAACATAACAAGTCTCTTTAATATTATTATTATTTATAAAGTGCCAACATATTCCACAGCGCTGTACAATGGAGTAAATAAACCATACAAATGTTAAATAATATAACAAGTCTCTATAATATTATTATTATTCATAAAGCGCCAACATATACCACAGGGCTGTACAATGGAGTAAATAAACCATACAAATGTGAAATAACATAACAAGTCTCTTTAATATTATTATTATTTATAAAGTGCCAACATATTCCACAGCGCTGTACAATGGAGTAAATAAACCATACAAATGGAAAATAACATAACAAGTCTCTTTAATATTATTATTTATAAAGCGCCAACATATTCCACAGCGCTGTACAATGGAGTAAATAAACCATACAAATGGTAAATAATATAGCAAGTCTCTTTAATATTATTATTATTTGTAAAGTGCCAACATATTCCACAGCGCTGTACAATGGAGTAAATAAACCATACAAATGGTAAATAACATAACAAGTCTCTTTAACCCCTTCCCGACCTTATGACGAGTTAACTCGTCATAAGAGCCGCAGCGTTAGCGACCTTATGACGAGTTAACTCGTCATGCAGTCTAGCCGGCGGTGCGCTCCGTGGGCACCGCCAGCTAGTCTGCAACGGGTCCAGGACTAAGCCTCGCACCCGAGGCAAAGCTCCTGGACCCGATCGGTCAGTTTCCGGGCATGTGATCGCGGTGATTTAGTCATCACCGCGATAACATGCAAATTAGATGGCAAAGTCAGTGTGTTCACACACTGACTTTGCCTCTAATTCACTCTCTGTGCTTCACATTCTTATAGTGAAGCACAGATAGTGACCTGTAAGTAAAAAGAAATTAATTATACACACATAGGTAAAAAAAAAAAAAAAAAATATTAACCCTTTCATTGCTGATCACAGTTTTTAACTGTGATCAGTTTCCTTCCACTTTATGGCCCTTATTTAGTTTTTTTTTTAACAGATTTTTTTATTTTTACAATTTATAAAGTTTTTTTGAATAAATAAAGGTAATTTTAATATATTTATTTAATAAAATTTAACCCCTGCTTGCCTGTTGCATGATTTTTACTGATCTGACATCGCACTCTTCAGAGTTTTTTTCTGTCTTTTTTGTTATGGGGGGTTTGGGAACCAATATTTTTCTTTTTTATTAGTTAGTTAATTAGGGGGGATAAGTGGGTTAGTGTTGCACTATTTATGTAGCTTATTATTGGGAAAATAATGGGGAAAAACTTTTTTTTCCTCAAAAATTTCCTCTTTTATATGTATTTTTTAATACTAAAATGTAAATCATTTTTATGTATAGGGTATCAAAAGAAAGCTCTAACTGTCCTCTAAAAAACAACATATAACTTGTATGGGTGCGTTAAATGAGAGAGAGGGAAATTATGTTTCAAAAACCGCGTATTAAAAATTGAAAAACGCTCTGGTCCTTGGCCCAGGAAAATCCCTGGTCCTTAAAGGGTTAATATTATTATTATTTGTAAAGTGCCAACGTATTCCACAGCGCTGTACAATGGTGTAAATAAACCATACAAATGGTATATAACATAACAAGTCTCTTTAATATTATTATTATTATTTATAAAGCACCAACATATTCCACAGCGCTGTACAATGGAGTAAATAAACCATACAAATGGTACATAACATAACAAGTCTCTTTAATATTATTATTATTATTTATAAAGCGCCAACATAATCCACAGCGCTGTACAATGGAGTAAATAAACCATACAAATGGGAAATAACATAACAAGACTCTTTAATATTATTAGTATTATTTATAAAGCGCCAACATATTCCACAGCGCTGTACAATGGAGTAAATAAACCATACAAATGGGAAATAACATAACAAGTCTCTTTAATATTATTATTATTATTTATAAAGCACCAACATATACCACAGCGCTGTACAATGGAGTAAATAAACCATACAAATGGTATATAACATAACAAGTCTCTTTAATATTATTATTATTATTTATAAAGCACCAACATATTCCACAGCGCTGTACAATGGAGTAAATAAACCATACAAATGGTACATAACATAACAAGTCTCTTTAATATTATTATTATTATTTATAAAGCGCCAACATAATCCACAGCGCTGTACAATGGAGTAAATAAACCATACAAATGGGAAATAACATAACAAGACTCTTTAATATTATTATTATTATTTATAAAGCGCCAACATATTCCACAGCGCTGTACAATGGAGTAAATAAACTATACAAATGGTACATAACATAACAAGTCTCTTTAATATTATTATTATTATTTATAAAGCACCAACATATACCACAGCGCTGTACAATGGAGTAAATAAACCATACAAATGGGAAATAACATTACAAGTCTCTATAATATTGTTATTATTTATAAAACACCAACATATTCCACAGCGCTGTACAATGGAGTAAAAACAACCATACAAATGGGAAATAACATAACAAGTCTCTTTAATATTATTATTATTATTTATAAAGCACCAACATATACCACAGCGCTGTACAATGGAGTAAATAAACCATACAAATGGTACATAACATAACAAGTCTCTTTAATATTATTATTATTTATAAAGCGCCAACATATTCCACAGCGCTGTACAATGGAGTAAATAAACCATACAAATGGGAAATAACGTAACAAGTCTCTTTAATATTATTATTATTATTTATAAAGCACCAACATATACCACAGCGCTGTACAATGGAGTAAATAAACCATACAAATGGTAAATAACATAACAAGTCTCTTTAATATTATTATTATTATTTATAATGCACCAACATATTCCACAGCGCTGTACAATGGAGTAAATAAACCATACAAATGGTAAATAACATAACAAGTCTCTTTAATATTATTATTATTATTTATAACGCACCAACATATACCACAGCGCTGTACAATGGAGTAAATAAACCATACAAATGGTATATAACATAACAAGTCTCTTTAATATTATTATTATTATTTATAATGCACCAACATATTCCACAGCGCTGTACAATGGAGTAAATAAACCATACAAATGGTAAATAATATAACAAGTCTCTGTAATATTATTATTATTTGTAAAGTGCCAACATATTCCACAGCGCTGTACAATGGAGTAAATAAACCATACAAATGGGAAATAACATAACAAGTCTCTTTAATATTATTATTATTTGTAAAGTGCCAACATATTCCACAGCGCTGTACAATGGAGTAAATAAACCATACAAATGGTAAATAACATAACAAGTCTCTATAATATTATTATTATTTATAAAACACCAACATATTCCACAGCGCTGTAAAATGGAGTAAATAAACCATACAAATGGGAAATGACATAACAAGTCTCTTTAATATTATTATTATTATTTATAAAGCACCAACATATACCACAGCGCTGTACAATGGAGTAAATAAACCATACAAATGGTATATAACATAACAAGTCTCTTTAATATTATTATTATTATTTATAAAGCACCAACATAATCCACAGCGCTGTACAATGGAGTAAATAAACCATACAAATGGGAAATAACATAACAAGACTCTTTAATCTTATTATTATTATTTATAAAGCGCCAACATATTCCACAGAGCTGTACAATGGAGTAAATAAACCATACAAATGGTAAATAACATAAATAGTCTCTTTAATATTATTATTATTTATAAAGCGCCAACATATTCCACAGCGCTGTACAATGGAGTAAATAAACCATACAAATGGTACATAACATAACAAGTCTCTTTAATATTATTATTATTTATAAAGCGCCAACATATTCCACAGCGCTGTACAATGGAGTAAATAAACCATACAAATGTTAAATAACATAACAAGTCTCTTTAATATTATTATTATTATTTATAAAGCACCAACATATACCACAGCGCTGTACAATGGAGTAAAGAAACCATACAAATGGTATATAACATAACAAGTCTCTTTAATATTATTATTATTATTTATAATGCACCAACATATTCCACAGCGCTGTACAATGGAGTAAATAAACCATACAAATGGTACATAACATAACAAGTCTTTTTAATATTATTATTATTATTTATAAAGCGCCAACATATTCCACAGCGCTGTACAATGGAGTAAATAAACCATACAAATGGGAAATAACATAACAAGTCTCTTTAATATTATTATAATTATTTATAAAGCGCCAACATATTCCACAGCGCTGTACAATGGAGTAAATAAACCATACAAATGGGAAATAACATAACAAGTCTCTTTAATATTATTATTATTTATAAAGCGCCAACATATTCCACAGCGCTGTACAATGGAGTAAATAAACCATATAAATGTTAAATAATATAACAAGTCTCTATAATATTATTATTATTCATAAAGCGCCAACATATACCACAGGGCTGTACAATGGAGTAAATAAACCATACAAATGTGAAATAACATAACAAGTCTCTTTAATATTATTATTATTTATAAAGCGCCAACATATTCCACAGCGCTGTACAATGGAGTAAATAAACCATACAAATGGGAAATAATATAACAAGTCTCTTTAATATTATTATTATTTATAAAACGCCAACATATTCCACAGCGCTGTACAATGGAGTAAATAAACCATACAAATGTTTTATAATTTAACAAGTCTCTGTAATATTATTATTATTCATAAAGCGCCAACATATACCACAGGGCTGTACAATGGAGTAAATAAACCATACAAATGGGAAATAACATAACAAGTCTCTTTAGTATTATTATTATTATTTATAAAGCGCCAACATATACCACAGCGCTGTACAATGGAGTAAATAAACCATACAAATGGTACATAACATAACAAGTCTCTTTAATATTATTATTATTATTATTATTTATAAAGCGCCAACATATACCACAGCGCTGTACAATGGAGTAAATAAACCATACAAATGGTAAATAATATAACAAGTCTCTTTAATATTATTATTATTATTTATTAAGCGCCAGCATATTCCACAGCGCTGTACAATGAAGTAAATAAACAATACAAATGGTAAATAATATAACAAGTATCTGTAATATTATTATTATTTATATAGCGCCAACATATTCCACAGCTCTGTACAATGGAGTAAATAAACCATACAAATGGTAAGTAACATAACAAGTCTCTTTAATATTATTATTATTATTATTATTTATAAAGCGCCAACATATTCCACAGCGCTGTACAATGGAGTAAATAAACCATACAAATGGAACATAACATAACAAGTCTCTTTAATATTATTATTATTTATAAAGTGCCAACATATTCCACAGTGCTGTACAATGGAGTAAACAAACCATACAAATGGGAAATAACATATCAAGTCTCTTTTATATTATTATTATTATTTATAAAGCGCCAACATATTCCACAGCGCTGTACAATGGAGTAAATAAACCATACAAATGGTAAATAATATAGCAAGTCTCTATAATATTATTATTATTTGTAAAGTGCCAACATATTCCACAGCGCTGTACAGTAAAGTAAATAAACCATACAAATGGTAAATAACATAACAAGTCTCTATAATATTATTATTATTTATAAAGCGCCAACATATACCACAGCGCTGTACAAAGGAGTAAATAAACCATACAAATGGGAAATAACATAACAAGTCTCTTTAATATTATTATTATTATTTATAAGGCACCAACATATACCACAGCGCTGTACAATGGAGTAAATAAACCATACAAATGGTATATAACATAACAAGTCTCTTTAATATTATTATTATTATTTATAAAGCACCAACATATTTCACAGCGCTGTACAATGGAGTAAATAAACCATACAAATGGTACATAACATAACAAGTCTCTTTAATATTATTATTATTATTTATAAAGTGTCAACGTATTCCACAGCGCTGTACAATGGAGTAAATAAACCATACAAATGAGAAATAACATAACAAGTCTCTTTAATATTATTATTATTTATAAAGCGCCAACATATTCCACAGCGCTGTACAATGGAGTAAATAAACCATACAAATGTTAAATAATATAACAAGTCTCTATAATATTATTATTATTTATAAAGCGCCAACATATTCCACAGTGCAGTACAATGGAGGAAATAAACCATACAAATGGTAAATAACATAACAAGTCTCTTTAATATTATTATTATTATTTATAAAACGCCAACATATTCCACAGCGCTGTACAATGGAGTAAATAAAATATTCAAATGGGAAATAACATAACAAGTCTCTTTATTATTATTATTATTTATAAAGCACCAACATATTCCACAGCGCTGTACAATGGAGTAAATAAACCATACAAATGGTAAATGACATAACAAGTCTCTTTAATATTATTATTATTATTTATAAAGCGCCAACATATTCCACAGCGCTGTACAATGGAGTAAATAAACCATACAAATGGGAAATAACATAACAAGTCTCTTTAATATTATTATTATTTATAAAGCGCCAACATATACCACAGCGCTGTACAATGGAGTAAATAAACCATACAAATGGTATATAACGTAACAAGTCTCTTTATTATTATTATTATTATTATTTATAAAGCGCCAACATATTCCCCAGCGCTGTACAATGGAGTAAATAAACCATACAAATGGAACATAACATAACAAGTCTCTTTAATATTATTATTATTTATAAAGTGCCAACATATTCCACAGCGCTGTACAATGGAGTAAACAAACCATACAAATGGGAAATAACATATCAAGTCTCTTTTATATTATTATTATTATTTATAAAGCGCCAACATATTCCACAGCGCTGTACAATGGAGTAAATAAACTATACAAATGGTAAATAATATAGCAAGTCTCTATAATATTATCATTATTTGTAAAGTGCCAACATATTCCACAGCGCTGTACAATAAAGTAAATAAACCATACAAATGGTAAATAACATAACAAGTCTCTATAATATTATTATTATTTATAAAGCGCCAACATATACCACAGCGCTGTACAAAGGAGTAAATAAACCATACAAATGGGAAATAACATAACAAGTCTCTTTAATATTATTATTATTTATAAGGCACCAACATATACCACAGCGCTGTACAATGGAGTAAATAAACCATACAAATGGTATATAACATAACAAGTCTCTTTAATATTATTATTATTATTTATAAAGCACCAACATATTTCACAGCGCTGTACAATGGAGTAAATAAACCATACAAATGGTACATAACATAACAAGTCTCTTTAATATTATTATTATTATTTATAAAGCGCCAACATATTCCACAGCGATGTACAATATAGTAAATAAACCATACAAATGGGAAATAACATAACAAGTCTCTTTAATATTATTATTATTTATAAAGCGCCAACATATTCCACAGCGCTGTACAATGGAGTAAATAAACCATACAAATGTTAAATAATATAACAAGTCTCTATAATATTATTATTATTCATAAAGCGCCAACATATAGCACAGGGCTGTACAATGGAGTAAATAAACCATACAAATGGTACATAACATAACAAGTCTCTTTAATATTATTATTATTATTCATAAAGCGCCCACATATTCCACAGCGCTGTACAATGGAGTAAATAAACCATACAAATGGGAAATAACATAACAAGTCTCTTTAATATTATTATTATTATTAATAAAGCGCCAGCATATTCCACAGCACTGAATAATGGGGTAAATAAACCATACAAATGGTAAATAACATAACAAGTCTCTTTAATATTATTATTATTATTTATAAAGCACCAACATATACCACAGCGCTGTACAATGGAGTAAATAAACCATACAAATGGTACATAACATAACAAGTCTCTTTAATATTATTATTATTTATAAAGCGCCAACATATTCCACAGCGCTGTACAATGGAGTAAATAAACCATACAAATGGGAAATAACATAAAAAGTCTCTTTAATATTATTATTATTATTTATAAAGCGCCAACATATTCCACAGCGCTCTACAATGGGGTATATGAACCATAAAAATGGGAAATAACATAAAAAGTCTCTTTAATATTATTATTATTATTATTTATAAAGCGCCAACATATTCCACAGCACTGTACAATGGAGTAAATAAACCATACAAATGGTACATAACATAACAAGTCTCTTTAATATTATTATTATTATTATTTATAAAGCGCCAACATATTCCACAGCACTGTACAATGGAGTAAATAATCCATACAAATGGGAAATAACATAACAAGTCTCTTTAATATTATTATTATTTATAAAGTGCCAACATATTCCACAGAACTGTACAATGGAGGAAATAAACCATACAAATGAGAAATAACATAACAAGTCTCTTTAATATTATTATTATTTATAAAGCGCCAACATATTCCACAGCGCTGTACAATGGAGTAAATAAACCATACAAATGGTAAATAATATAGCAAGTCTCTTTAATATTATTATTATTTGTAAAGTGACAACATATTCCACAGCGCTGTACAATGGAGTAAATAAACCATACAAATGGTAAATAACATAACAAGTCTCTTTAATATTATTATTATTTGTAATGTGCCAACATATTCCACAGCGCTGTACAATGGTGTAAATAAACCATACAAATGGTATATAACATAACAAGTCTCTTTAATATTATTATTATTATTTATAAAGCACCAACATATTCCACAGTGCTGTACAATGGAGTAAATAAACCATACAAATGGTACATAACATAACAAGTCTCTTTAACCCCTTGGCGACACAGGACGGACTAGGTCCGTCCTGTGTGCCGAGGCGTTAGTGACACAGGACGGACCTAGTCCGTCCTGTGTCAAAACGAGCACTGAAAGCGGAGTTTTTCCGCTTTCAGTGCTCTAAGGGCATTGTAACGATGCTTCCGTGTGGAAGCATCGTACAATGCTAAAAAAAATGCCCGTCGGCATTTCGATCGCTCCGGAGAGCGATCGAAATGCCGGTTTTAAAGGCACAGAGCCTTTAAAACGCGGGCATTTAAAAAACGAGCATAGGAAGCGAATCTTTCGCTTCCTATGCTCAGAAAGTGTTCCTGATTGCCTCGCAAGTCGAGGCAATCAGAAACACAAAAAAAAAATGCACGATCTTGGTCACTGAGTGACCAAGATGGCGCTGCCCTTCTAAGGGCAAGAGCACAGGAGGCAGGAAGTACCTGCTTCCTGTGCTCTCTGGCTGTCACACGATTGCCTCTTCACAGAGGCAATCAGTGACTGCCAGGCACACTGACAGGCAGTGGGGATGCTCTCCTGAACATCCCCACTGACTGGTCAGATCAATATTAACTCTATATTGATCTGACCAGTTATGATCTGTCTCCCTCTCCTCACATTTTTTTTAGTGAGGGAGAGAGACAGATCAAAGTTCTAAAAGTAAGTAAAAGTAAAAAAAAACAATAAATACACAACACACAAATAATAAAACAATAAAAAAATTTTTATTAAAGCAATTCCCTGCGTTTAACCCCTTCCCTGCCACTGATCTTGCATAAGCAGTGATCGTGCACATCAGCGCATTTATTTTTGCTGTTTGTGCATTTTTTAGGGGTTAATTTTTTTGTACTGTAATTTATTACAGTACTAAAAAGGCTATTCTAAGAGTTATTAACCCCTTATTTGCCGTCGATCACTGCTTACGCAATGATATTGACGCCAAAGCAATTTTTATCTGTCTGCATATTTTTTTTTATTTTTTTTTTTTACACATACCCGCTAGGGGATTACATGTAAAGTAAAAATATTTGAGTTTTTTTTTTTAAGCTGCCTGAGCGCATAGCGATCAGTAACAGCGAATTAGTGGCAAAGGCGGTTTGGTGATTTCTCAATTAAGCTCACCATTCGCCCTGGTCAGATCAAAATTAATCGGATCAATATTCACAAATATTGATCTGCCTCCCTCTCCTCACTTACATTTTTGTGACGGAAAGAGACAGATCAGTATTAGTGATATAAAATAACATTTTATAAAATTAGCAGGTTTTATGAAAGTCTTTCACTGTGTATTAACCCCTTCCCTGCCATTCATCACTGTGTAAGCAGTAATCCTGCACAGCAACAGTATGTTTTGCTGTCTGCACTGTTTTATGGATTAATTTATTTGTACTGTAATGTATTACAGTACTAGATAGGCTCTTCTAAGAGCTATTAACCCCTTCTTTGCTCGAGATCACTGCTTACGCACTGATTCTGAGGCCGCGGACTCAGGGTTCGATTTTGACCCTATTCAGCTTTCTGATACATCATCTAGCGATGTATCGGTGGCTGCTGAGCCCTTGCCACAAGTAGTGATGGGGGTCTACCGATAAAAAAATATATGGTTTGGTGGGGGTAAATTACATTAGCTGGCTTCAAAGATATATCCCATAAAGGACACGGACCCAGGTTGACTACATGTCAAAATTCCAAGTTGGAATTTTGAGATGCGCATCTCACAAATGTTGCCTTCTAGCCAAAAACAAACCAACAAACCTATGCATGGGTGCTATCCCTGTACTCGGGAGATGTTGCTGAACACATATTGGGTTGTTGTTTGGCAGTGACAAATACCAGAATCTGTGAATTCATGCCTGAAGTACAATGCATGTGGGAAAAAAAACTCCCAAAAAAGTACTACCACAAACTTTTACAAAGGCTGGTGGTAGAATTAGTACCTATACAGTATTAAAATACCACCATTTGAAATACCTTAGGATGTCTATTTTCCAAAAATATATGGTTTGATGGGGTAAAATTCATTGGACGGCTTCAAAAATGTTCCAAATGGAACATGGGCGCAGGCTGACTACATGTCAAAATTCCAGGTTGGAATTGCGCACCCCCTAAATGTGGAATTTTAGACCCAATACAAACCAACAAACCTATGCATGGGGGGTATCCCTGTACTCAGGAGATGTTGCTGAACACATATTGAGGTGTTGGTTGGCAGTGGCAAATACCAGAATCTGAAAATTCCTGCCTGAACTACAATGTGTTTGGGGAAAAAATGACATCCCATCCCTTTGACATAGGTTGGTGGTAGAATTAGCACTTGGAAAGTGTTAAAATACCACAATTTTAAATACCCTAGGATGTCTAGTTTTCCAAAATATATGGTTTTATGGGGTAAAATACTTTGACAGGCTTCAAAAGTGTCCCAAATGGAACATGGGCGCAGGCTGACTACATGTCAAAATTCCAAGTTGGAAATGCACCCCCCCCTAAACGTGGCCTTTTAGCCCCCAAATAATCTAACTAACCTACACATGGGTGGTATCCCTGTACTCAGGAGATGTTGCTAAACACATATTAAGGTGTTGTTTGGCACTGACACATAATAGGATCTGTGAATTCATGCCCGATGTACAATGAATGTGAAAAACAAATTACTATCCATAACATTGACATAGGCTGGTGGTAGAATTAGTGCATGAAAAGTGTTAAAATACTACCATTTGAAATACCCTAGGGTGTCTAGTTTTCAAAAATATATGGTTTTGTGGGGTAGAATACACTTTTTGGCTTCAAAAATGTCCCAAATGGGACATGGGCGCAGGTTTTCTGCACGTCAGAATTCCAAGTTGGAAAACCAAAAAGCGCACCTCTCAAATGTGGCCTTTTAACCCCCAAATAACCTAACCAACCTATACATGTGTGGTATCCCTGTACTCAGGAGATGTTGCTGAACACATATTGAGGTGTTGTTTGGCACTGACATATAACAGGATCTGTGAATTCATGCCCAAAGTACTATGTATGTGAAAAAAAATTACTATCCATAACATTGACATAGGCTGGTAGTATAATTAGTGCATGGAAAGTGTTAAAATACTACCATTTGAAATACCCTAGGGTGTCTAGTTTTCAAAAATATATGGTTTTGTGGGATAGAATACACTTTTTGGCTTCAAAAATGTCCCAAATGGGACATGGGCGCAGGTTTTCTGCACGTCAGAATTCCAAGTTGGAAAACCAAAAAGCGCACCTCTCAAATGTGGCCTTTTAACCCCCAAATAACCTAACCAACCTATACATGGGTGGTATCCCTGTACTCAGGAGATGTTGCTGAACACATATTGAGGTGTTGTTTGGCACTGACATATAACAGGATCTGTGAATTCATGCCCAAAGTTCAATGTATGTGAAAAAAAATTACTACCCAAAACATTGACATAGGCTGGTAGTATAATTAGTGCATGGAAAGTGTTAAAATACTACCATTTGAAATACCCTAGGGTGTCTAGTTTAAAAAAATATATGGTTTTGTGGGGTAGAATACACTTTCTGGCTTCAAAAATGTCCCAAATGGGACATGGGCACAAGTTTTCTGCATGTCAGAATTCCAAGTTGGAAAACCAAAATGCGCACCCCCTAAATGTGGCCTTTTAGCCCCAAAACAAACCAACAAACCTATGCATGGGTGGTATCCCTGTACTCAGGAGATGTTGCTGAACACATATTGAGGTGTTATTTGGAAATACCCCTTCACATTTTAAGGTAATGTTTACCTAAATTGCAATATATGTGAAAAATTAAAAAAAAAGATTTTTTGCTGCAAACTTTGGCATAGATTGGTGGTAAAATGGCTACATGAAATGTGTCAAAATACCCCAAGTTAAATGCCCTGAGTTGTCTAGTTTTCAAAAATATGTACATGTTGGGGGTCATTCATGGATTTAGTACAGAAATCAGTGTTACAATGTCACTATCGCTAATTTTGAAAGAAGGGATTTTAAAATAGCTTTGCACCACTTATAGTTCTGGCCCTGTAACATGAATAAAAAAGCACAAAAACATAAAAACATGGGCTATTTCTGAACTCAGGACATATATTAGAAACTTTTTAGCAGTGTTTTTTTGTTGTCTCTTGTACATGAGTATACGATTTTTCAAATAAAAGTCATAAAAAAATTATTTTTTCATTTTTTTTGCCATATTTTATTATTTTTTTTACATCAAATTATATGCTATTATCAAAATAATGGTATCAAAAGAAAGCCCTTCTTATGACGATAAAAACGATATATAGTTTGTGCGGGTACACTAAATGAGACAGAAATAAATTACAGCAAAACACAAACTGCTCAGAAATGTTAAAACAGCCCATGTCACCAAGCGTCGGACAAGCCAAAAAAGTCATGTCACTAAGGGGTTAATATTATTATTATTATTTATAAAGCGCCAACATAATCCACAGCGCTGTACAATGGAGTAAATAAACCATACAAATGGGAAATAACATAACAAGACTCTTTAATATTATTATTATTATTTATAAAGCCCCAACATATTCCACAGCGCTGTACAATGGAGTAAATAAACCATACAAATGGGAAATAACATAACAAGTCTCTTTAATATTATTATTATTATTTATAAAGCACCAACATATACCACAGCGCTGTACAATGGAGTAAATAAACCATACAAATGGTATATAACATAACAAGTCTCTTTAATATTATTATTATTATTTATAAAGCACCAACATATACCACAGCGCTGTACAATGGAGTAAATAAACCATACAAATGGTACATAACATAACAAGTCTCTTTAATATTATTACTATTTATAAAGCGCCAACATATTCCACAGCGCTGTACAATGGAGTAAATAAACCATACAAATGGGAAATAACATAAAAAGTCTCTTTAATATTATTATTATTATTTATAAAGCGCCAACATATTCCACAGCGCTCTACAATGGGGTATGTGAACCATAAAAATGGGAAATAACATAAAAAGTCTCTTTAATATTATTATTATTATTATTTATAAAGCGCCAACATATTCCACAGCCCTGTACAATGGAGTAAATAAAACATACAAACGGGAAATAACATAACAAGTCTCTTTAATATTATTATTATTTATAAAGCGCCAACATATTCCACAGCGCTGTACAATGGAGTAAATAAACCATACAAATGGTAAGTAACATAACAAGTCTCTTTAATATTATTATTATTATTTATAAAGCGCCAACATATTCCACAGCGCTGTACAATGGATTAAATAAACCATACAAATGGGAAATAACATAACAAGTCTCTTTAATATTATTATTATTATTTATAAAGCGCCAACATATTCCACAGCGCTGTACAATGGAGTAAATAAACCATACAAATGGTACATAACATAACAAGTCTCTTTAATATTATAATTATTATTTATAAAGCGCCAACATATACCACAGCGCTGTACAATGGAGTAAATAAACCATACAAATGGTACATAACATAACAAGTCTTTTTAATATTATTATTATTATTTATAAAGCGCCAACATATTCCACAGCGCTGTACAATGGATTAAATAAACCATACAAATGGGAAATAACATAACAAGTCTCTTTAATATTATTATTATTATTTATAAAGCACCAACATATACCACAGCGCTGTACAATGGAGTAAATAAACCATACAAATGGTATATAACATAACAAGTCTCTTTAATATTATTATTATTATTTATAAAGCACCAACATATACCACAGCGCTGTACAATGGAGTAAATAAACCATACAAATGGTATATAACATAACAAGTCTCTTTAATATTATTATTATTATTTATAAAGCACCAACATATTCCACAGCGCTGTACAATGGAGTAAATAAACCATACAAATGGGAAATAACATAACAAGTCTCTTTAATATTATTATTATTATTTATAAAGCACCAACATATACCACAGCGCTGTCCAATGGAGTAAATAAACCATACAAATGGTATATAACATAACAAGTCTCTTTAATATTATTATTATTATTTATAAAGCACCAACATATACCACAGCGCTGTACAATGGAGTAAATAAACCATACAAATGGTATATAACATAACAAGTCTCTTTAATATTATTATTATTATTTATAAAGCACCAACATATACCACAGCGCTGTACAATGGAGTAAATAAACCATACAAATGGGAAATAACATAACAAGTCTCTTTAATATTATTATTATTTATAAAGCACCAACATATACCACAGCGCTGTACAATGGAGTAAATAAACCATACAAATGGTATATAACATAACAAGTCTCTTTAATATTATTATTATTATTTATAAAGCACCAACATATTCCACAGCGCTGTACAATGGAGTAAATAAACCATACAAATGGGAAATAACATAACAAGTCTCTTTAATATTATTATTATTATTTATAAAGCACCAACATATACCACAGCGCTGTCCAATGGAGTAAATAAACCATACAAATGGTATATAACATAACAAGTCTCTTTAATATTATTATTATTATTTATAAAGCACCAACATATACCACAGCGCTGTACAATGGAGTAAATAAACCATACAAATGGTACATAACATAACAAGTCTCTTTAATATTATTATTATTATAATTATTTATAAAGCACCAACATTTACCACAGTGCTGTACAATGGAGAAAATAAACCATACAAATTGTAAATAACATAACAAGTCTCTTTAATATTATTATTATTATTTATAAAGTGCCAACATATTCCACAGCGCTGTACAATAGAGTAAATAAACCATACAAATGGTAAATAACATAAAAAGTCTCTTTAATATTATTACTATTTATAAAGCGCCAACATATTCCACAGCGCTGTACAATGGAGTAAATAAACCATACAAATGGGAAATAACATAAAAAGTCTCTTTAATATTATTATTATTATTTATAAAGCGCCAACATATTCCACAGCGCTCTACAATGGGGTATGTGAACCATAAAAATGGGAAATAACATAAAAAGTCTCTTTAATATTATTATTATTATTATTTATAAAGCGCCAACATATTCCACAGCCCTGTACAATGGAGTAAATAAAACATACAAACGGGAAATAACATAACAAGTCTCTTTAATATTATTATTATTTATAAAGCGCCAACATATTCCACAGCGCTGTACAATGGAGTAAATAAACCATACAAATGGTAAGTAACATAACAAGTCTCTTTAATATTATTATTATTATTTATAAAGCGCCAACATATTCCACAGCGCTGTACAATGGATTAAATAAACCATACAAATGGGAAATAACATAACAAGTCTCTTTAATATTATTATTATTATTTATAAAGCGCCAACATATTCCACAGCGCTGTACAATGGAGTAAATAAACCATACAAATGGTACATAACATAACAAGTCTCTTTAATATTATAATTATTATTTATAAAGCGCCAACATATACCACAGCGCTGTACAATGGAGTAAATAAACCATACAAATGGTACATAACATAACAAGTCTTTTTAATATTATTATTATTATTTATAAAGCGCCAACATATTCCACAGCGCTGTACAATGGATTAAATAAACCATACAAATGGGAAATAACATAACAAGTCTCTTTAATATTATTATTATTATTTATAAAGCACCAACATATACCACAGCGCTGTACAATGGAGTAAATAAACCATACAAATGGTATATAACATAACAAGTCTCTTTAATATTATTATTATTATTTATAAAGCACCAACATATACCACAGCGCTGTACAATGGAGTAAATAAACCATACAAATGGTATATAACATAACAAGTCTCTTTAATATTATTATTATTATTTATAAAGCACCAACATATTCCACAGCGCTGTACAATGGAGTAAATAAACCATACAAATGGGAAATAACATAACAAGTCTCTTTAATATTATTATTATTATTTATAAAGCACCAACATATACCACAGCGCTGTCCAATGGAGTAAATAAACCATACAAATGGTATATAACATAACAAGTCTCTTTAATATTATTATTATTATTTATAAAGCACCAACATATACCACAGCGCTGTACAATGGAGTAAATAAACCATACAAATGGTATATAACATAACAAGTCTCTTTAATATTATTATTATTATTTATAAAGCACCAACATATACCACAGCGCTGTACAATGGAGTAAATAAACCATACAAATGGGAAATAACATAACAAGTCTCTTTAATATTATTATTATTTATAAAGCACCAACATATACCACAGCGCTGTACAATGGAGTAAATAAACCATACAAATGGTATATAACATAACAAGTCTCTTTAATATTATTATTATTATTTATAAAGCACCAACATATTCCACAGCGCTGTACAATGGAGTAAATAAACCATACAAATGGGAAATAACATAACAAGTCTCTTTAATATTATTATTATTATTTATAAAGCACCAACATATACCACAGCGCTGTCCAATGGAGTAAATAAACCATACAAATGGTATATAACATAACAAGTCTCTTTAATATTATTATTATTATTTATAAAGCACCAACATATACCACAGCGCTGTACAATGGAGTAAATAAACCATACAAATGGTATATAACATAACAAGTCTCTTTAATATTATTATTATTATTTATAAAGCACCAACATATACCACAGCGCTGTACAATGGAGTAAATAAACCATACAAATGGTATATAACATAACAAGTCTCTTTAATATTATTATTATTATTTATAAAGCACCAACATATTCCACAGCGCTGTACAATGGAGTAAATAAACCATACAAATGGTACATAACATAACAAGTCTCTTTAATATTATTATTATTATAATTATTTATAAAGCACCAACATTTACCACAGTGCTGTACAATGGAGAAAATAAACCATACAAATTGTAAATAACATAACAAGTCTCTTTAATATTATTATTATTATTTATAAAGTGCCAACATATTCCACAGCGCTGTACAATAGAGTAAATAAACCATACAAATGGTAAATAACATAACAAGTCTCTTTAATATTATTATTATTATTTATAAAGCGCCAACGTATTCCACATCGCTGTACAATGGAGTAAATAAACTATACACATGGTAAATAGCATAACAAGTCTCTTTAATATTATTATTTATATAGCGCCAACATATTCCACAGCGCTGTACAATGGAGTAAATAAACCATACAAATGGTACATAACATAACAAGTCTCTTTAATATTATTATTATTTATAAAGCGCCAACATATTCCAAAGCGCTGTACAATGGAGTAAATAAACCATACAAATGGTAAATAATATAACAAGTCTCTATAATATTATTATTATTTATAAAGCACCAACATATACCACAGCGCTGTACAATGGAGTAAATAAACCATACAAATGGTATATAACATAACAAGTCTCTTTAATATTATTATTATTAATTATAATGCACCAACATATTCCACAGCGCTGTACAATGGAGTAAATAAACCATACAAATGGTACATAACATAACAAGTCTCTTTAATATTATTATTATTATTTATAAAGCGCCAACATATTCCACAGCGCTGTACAATGGAGTAAATAAACCATACAAATGGGAAATAACATAACAAGTCTCTTTAATATTATTATTATTATTTATAAAGCGCCAACATTTTCCACAGCGCTGTACAATGGAGTAAATAAACCATACAAATGGGAAATAACATAACAAGTCTCTTTAATATTATTATTATTTATAAAGTGCCAACATATTCCACAGCGCTGTACAATGGAGTAAATAAACCATACAAATGTTAAATAATATAACAAGTCTCTATAATATTATTATTATTCATAAAGCGCCAACATATACCACAGGGCTGTACAATGGAGTAAATAAACCATACAAATGTGAAATAACATAACAAGTCTCTTTAATATTATTATTATTTATAAAGCGCCAACATATTCCACAGCGCTGTACAATGGAGTAAATAAAACATACAAACGGGAAATAACATAACAAGTCTCTTTAATATTATTATTATTTATAAAGCGCCAACATATTCCACAGCGCTGTACAATGGAGTAAATAAACCATACAAATGTTAAATAATATAACAAGTCTCTATAATATTATTATTATTCATAAAGCGCCAACATATACCACAGGGCTGTACAATGGAGTAAATAAACCATACACATGTGAAATAACATAACAAGTCTCTTTAATATTATTATTATTTATAAAGCGCCAACATATTCCACAGCGCTGTACAATGGAGTAAATAAACCATACAAATGGTAAGTAACATAACAAGTCTCTTTAATATTATTATTATTTATAAAGCGCCAACATATTCCACAGCGCTGTACAATGGATTAAATAAACCATAGAAATGGGAAATAACATAACAAGTCTCTTTAATATTATTATTATTATTTATAAAGCGCCAACATATTCCACAGCGCTGTACAATGGAGTAAATAAACCATACAAATGGTACATAACATAACAAGTCTCTTTAATATTATTATTATTATTTATAAAGCGCCAACATATTCCACAGCGCTGTACAATGGAGTAAATAAACCATACAAATGGGATATAACATAACAAGTCTCTTTAATATTATTATTATTATTTATAAAGCGCCAACATATACCACAGCGCTGTACAATGGAGTAAATAAACCATACAAATGGTACATAACATAACAAGTCTTTTTAATATTATTATTATTATTTATAAAGCGCCAACATATTCCACAGCGCTGTACAATGGATTAAATAAACCATACAAATGGGAAATAACATAACAAGTCTCTTTAATATTATTATTATTATTTATAAAGCACCAACATATACCACAGCGCTGTACAATGGAGTAAATAAACCAAACAAATGGTATATAACATAACAAGTCTCTTTAATATTATTATTATTATTTATAATGCACCAACATATTCCACAGCGCTGTACAATGGAGTAAATAAACCATACAAATGGTACATAACATAACAAGTCTCTTTAATATTATTATTATTATTTATAAAGCGCCAACATATTCCACAGCGCTGTACAATGGAGTAAATAAACCATACAAATGGGAAATAACATAACAAGTCTCTTTAATATTATTATTATTATTTATAAAGCGCCAACATATTCCACAGCGCTGTACAATGGAGTAAATAAACCATACAAATGGGAAATAACATAACAAGTCTCTTTAATATTATTATTATTTATAAAGCGCCAACATATTCCACAGCGCTGTACAATGGAATAAATAAACCATACAAATGTTAAATAATATAACAAGTCTCTATAATATTATTATTATTCATAAAGCGCCAACATATACCACAGCGCTGTACAATGGAGTAAATAAACCATACAAATGTGAAATAACATAACAAGTCTCTTTAATATTATTATTATTTATAAAGCGCCAACATATTCCACAGCGCTGTACAATGGAGTAAATAAAACATACAAACGGGAAATAACATAACAAGTCTCTTTAATATTATTATTATTTATAAAGCGCCAACATATTCCACAGCGCTGTACAATGGAGTAAATAAACCATACAAATGTTAAATAATATAACAAGTCTCTATAATATTATTATTATTCATAAAGCGCCAACATATACCACAGGGCTGTACAATGGAGTAAATAAACCATACACATGTGAAATAACATAACAAGTCTCTTTAATATTATTATTATTTATAAAGCGCCAACATATTCCACAGCGCTGTACAATGGAGTAAATAAACCATACAAATGGTAAGTAACATAACAAGTCTCTTTAATATTATTATTATTTATAAAGCGCCAACATATTCCACAGCGCTGTACAATGGATTAAATAAACCATAGAAATGGGAAATAACATAACAAGTCTCTTTAATATTATTATTATTATTTATAAAGCGCCAACATATTCCACAGCGCTGTACAATGGAGTAAATAAACCATACAAATGGTACATAACATAACAAGTCTCTTTAATATTATTATTATTATTTATAAAGCGCCAACATATTCCACAGCGCTGTACAATGGAGTAAATAAACCATACAAATGGGATATAACATAACAAGTCTCTTTAATATTATTATTATTATTTATAAAGCGCCAACATATACCACAGCGCTGTACAATGGAGTAAATAAACCATACAAATGGTACATAACATAACAAGTCTTTTTAATATTATTATTATTATTTATAAAGCGCCAACATATTCCACAGCGCTGTACAATGGATTAAATAAACCATACAAATGGGAAATAACATAACAAGTCTCTTTAATATTATTATTATTATTTATAAAGCACCAACATATACCACAGCGCTGTACAATGGAGTAAATAAACCAAACAAATGGTATATAACATAACAAGTCTCTTTAATATTATTATTATTATTTATAATGCACCAACATATTCCACAGCGCTGTACAATGGAGTAAATAAACCATACAAATGGTACATAACATAACAAGTCTCTTTAATATTATTATTATTATTTATAAAGCGCCAACATATTCCACAGCGCTGTACAATGGAGTAAATAAACCATACAAATGGGAAATAACATAACAAGTCTCTTTAATATTATTATTATTATTTATAAAGCGCCAACATATTCCACAGCGCTGTACAATGGAGTAAATAAACCATACAAATGGGAAATAACATAACAAGTCTCTTTAATATTATTATTATTTATAAAGCGCCAACATATTCCACAGCGCTGTACAATGGAGTAAATAAACCATACAAATGTTAAATAATATAACAAGTCTCTATAATATTATTATTATTCATAAAGCGCCAACATATACCACAGCGCTGTACAATGGAGTAAATAAACCATACAAATGGGAAATAACATAACAAGTCTCTTTAATATTATTATTATTTATAAAGCGCCAACATATTCCACAGCGCTGTACAATGGAGTAAATAAACCATACAAATGTTAAATAATATAACAAGTCTCTATAATATTATTATTATTCATAAAGCGCCAACATATTCCACAGCGCTGTACAATGGAGTAAATAAACCATACACATGTGAAATAACATAACAAGTCTCTTTAATATTATTATTATTATTTATAAAGCGCCAACATATTCCACAACGCTGTACAATGGATTAAATAAACCATACAAATGGGAAATAACATAACAAGTCTCTTTAATATTATTATTATTATTTATAAAGCGCCAACATATTCCACAGCGCTGTACAATGGAGTAAATAAACCATACAAATGGTACATAACATAACAAGTCTCTTTAATATTATTATTATTATTTATAAAGCGCCAACATATACCACAGCGCTGTACAATGGAGTAAATAAACCATACAAATGGTACATAACATAACAAGTCTTTTTAATATTATTATTATTATTTATAAAGCGCCAACATATTCCACAGCGCTGTACAAAGGATTAAATAAACCATACAAATGGGAAATAACATAACAAGTCTCTTTAATATTATTATTATTATTTATAAAGCGCCAACATATTCCAAAGCCCTGTACAATGGAGTAAATAAACCATACAAATGGTACATAACATAACAAGTCTCTTTAATATTATTATTATTATTTATAAAGCGCCAACATATTCCACAGCGCTGTACAATGGAGTAAATAAACCATACAAATGGGAAATAACATAACAAGTCTCTTTAATATTATTATTATTATTTATAAAGAGCCAACATATACCACAGCGCTGTACAATGGAGTAAATAAACCATACAAATGGTAAATAATATAACAAGTCTCTTTAATATTATTATTATTATTTATTAAGCGCCAGCATATTCCACAGCGCTGTACAATGAAGTAAATAAACCATACAAATGGTAAATAATATAACAAGTATCTGTAATATTATTATTATTTATATAGCGCCAACATATTCCACAGCTCTGTACAATGGAGTAAATAAACCATACAAATGGTAAGTAACATAACAAGTCTCTTTAATATTATTATTATTATTATTATTTATAAAGCGTCAACATATTCCACAGCGCTGTACAATTTAGTAAATAAACCATACAAATTGGAAATAACATAACAAGTCTCTTTTACATTATTATTATTTATAAAGCGCCAACATAATCCACAGCGCTGTACAATGGAGTAAATAAACCATACAAATGGTAAATAACATAAAAAGTCTCTATAATATTACTATTATTTATAAAGCTCCAACATATACCACAGCGCTGTACAATGGAGTAAATAAACCATACAAATGGTAAATAACATAACAAGTCTCTTTAATATTATTATTATTATTTATAAAGCACCAACATATACCACAGCGCTGTACAATGGAGTAAATAAACCATACAAATGGGAAATAACATAACAAGTCTCTTTAATATTATTATTATTTATAAAGCACCAACATACACCACAGCGCTGTACAATGGAGTAAATAAACCATACAAATGGTATATAACATAACAAGTCTCTTTAATATTATTATTATTATTTATAAAGCACCAACATATACCACAGCGCTGTACAATGGAGTAAATAAACCATACAAATGGTATATAACATAACAAGTCTCTTTAATATTATTATTATTATTTATAAAGCACCAACATATACCACAGCGCTGTACAATGGAGTAAATAAACCATACAAATGGTATATAACATAACAAGTCTCTTTAATATTATTATTATTATTTATAAAGCACCAACATATTCCACAGCGCTGTACAATGGAGTAAATAAACCATACAAATGGTACATAACATAACAAGTCTCTTTAATATTATTATTATTATTATTATTTATAAAGCGCCAACATTTACCACAGCGCTGTACAATGGAGTAAATAAACCATACAAATTGTAAATAACATAACAAGTCTCTTTAATATTATTATTATTATTTATAAAGTGCCAACATATTCCACAGCGCTGTACAATAGAGTAAATAAACCATACAAATGGTATATAACATAACAAGTCTCTTTAATATTATTATTATTATTTATAAAGCGCCAACGTATTCCACAGCGCTGTACAATGGAGTAAATAAACTATACACATGGTAAATAGCATAACAAGTCTCTTTAATATTATTATTTATATAGCGCCAACATATTCCACAGCGCTGTACAATGGAGTAAATAAACCATACAAATGGTACATAACATAACAAGTCTCTTTAATATTATTTTTATTTATAAAGCACCAACATATTCCACAGCGCTGTACAATGGAGGAAATAAACCATACAAATGGTATATAACATAACAAGTCTCTTTAATATTATTATTATTTATAAAGTGCCAACATATTCCACAGCGCTGTACAATGGAGTAAATAAACCAAACAAATTTTAAATAACATAACAAGTCTCTTCAATATTATTATTATTATTTATAAAGCACCAACATATTCCACAGCGCTGTACAATGGAGTAAATAAACCATACAAATGGTACTTAACATAACAAGTCTCTTTAATATTATTATTATTTACAAAACGCCAACATATACCACAGCGCTGTACAATGGAGTAAATAAACCATACAAATGGTAAATAACATAACAAGTCTCTTTAATATTATTATTATTATTTATAAAGCGTCAACATATTCCACAGCGCTGTACAATTTAGTAAATAAACCATACAAATGGGAAATAACATAACAAGTCTCTTTTACATTATTATTATTTATAAAGCGCCAACATAATCCACAGCGCTGTACAATGGAGTAAATAAACCATGCAAATGGTAAATAACATAAAAAGTCTCTATAATATTACTATTATTTATAAAGCTCCAACATATACCACAGCGCTGTACAATGGAGTAAATAAACCATACAAATGGTAAATAACATAACAAGTCTCTTTAATATTATTATTATTATTTATAAAGCACCAACATATACCACAGCGCTGTACAATGGAGTAAATAAAGCATACAAATGGGAAATAACATAACAAGTCTCTTTAATATTATTATTATTATTTATAAAGCACCAACATACACCACAGCGCTGTACAATGGAGTAAATAAACCATACAAATGGTATATAACATAACAAGTCTCTTTAATATTATTATTATTATTTATAAAGCACCAACATATACCACAGCGCTGTACAATGGAGTAAATAAACCATACAAATGGTATATAACATAACAAGTCTCTTTAATATTATTATTATTATTTATAAAGCACCAACATATACCACAGCGCTGTACAATGGAGTAAATAAACCATACAAATGGTATATAACATAACAAGTCTCTTTAATATTATTATTATTATTTATAAAGCACCAACATATTCCACAGCGCTGTACAATGGAGTAAATAAACCATACAAATGGTACATAACATAACAAGTCTCTTTAATATTATTATTATTATTATTATTTATAAAGCGCCAACATTTACCACAGCGCTGTACAATGGAGTAAATAAACCATACAAATTGTAAATAACATAACAAGTCTCTTTAATATTATTATTATTATTTATAAAGTGCCAACATATTCCACAGCGCTGTACAATAGAGTAAATAAACCATACAAATGGTATATAACATAACAAGTCTCTTTAATATTATTATTATTATTTATAAAGCGCCAACGTATTCCACAGCGCTGTACAATGGAGTAAATAAACTATACACATGGTAAATAGCATAACAAGTCTCTTTAATATTATTATTTATATAGCGCCAACATATTCCACAGCGCTGTACAATGGAGTAAATAAACCATACAAATGGTACATAACATAACAAGTCTCTTTAATATTATTTTTATTTATAAAGCACCAACATATTCCACAGCGCTGTACAATGGAGGAAATAAACCATACAAATGGTATATAACATAACAAGTCTCTTTAATATTATTATTATTTATAAAGTGCCAACATATTCCACAGCGCTGTACAATGGAGTAAATAAACCAAACAAATTTTAAATAACATAACAAGTCTCTTCAATATTATTATTATTATTTATAAAGCACCAACATATTCCACAGCGCTGTACAATGGAGTAAATAAACCATACAAATGGTACTTAACATAACAAGTCTCTTTAATATTATTATTATTTACAAAACGCCAACATATACCACAGCGCTGTACAATGGAGTAAATAAACCATACAAATGGTAAATAACATAACAAGTCTCTTTAATATTATTATTATTATTTATAAAGCGTCAACATATTCCACAGCGCTGTACAATTTAGTAAATAAACCATACAAATGGGAAATAACATAACAAGTCTCTTTTACATTATTATTATTTATAAAGCGCCAACATAATCCACAGCGCTGTACAATGGAGTAAATAAACCATGCAAATGGTAAATAACATAAAAAGTCTCTATAATATTACTATTATTTATAAAGCTCCAACATATACCACAGCGCTGTACAATGGAGTAAATAAACCATACAAATGGTAAATAACATAACAAGTCTCTTTAATATTATTATTATTATTTATAAAGCACCAACATATACCACAGCGCTGTACAATGGAGTAAATAAAGCATACAAATGGGAAATAACATAACAAGTCTCTTTAATATTATTATTATTATTTATAAAGCACCAACATATACCACAGCGCTGTACAATGGAGTAAATAAACCATACAAATGGTATATAACATAACAAGTCTCTTTAATATTATTATTATTATTTATAAAGCACAAACATATTCCACAGTGCTGTACAATGGAGTAAATAAACCATACAAATGGGAAATAACATAACAAGTCTCTTTAATATTATTATTATTATTTATAAAGCACCAACATATACCACAGCGCTGTACAATGGAGTAAATAAACCATACAAATTGTATATAACATAACAAGTCTCTTTAATATTATTATTATTATTTATAAAGCACCAACATATACCACAGCGCTGTACAATGGAGTAAATAAACCATACAAATGGTATATAACATAACAAGTCTCTTTAATATTATTATTATTATTATTTATAAAGCGCCAACATATACCACAGCAGTGTACAATGGAGTAAATAAACCATACAAATGGTAAATAACATAACAAGTCTCTTTAATATTATTATTATTATTTATAAAACGCCAACATATTCCACAGCGCCTTACAATGGAGTAAATAAACCATACAAATGAGAAATAACATAACAAGTCTCTTTAATATTATTATTATTTATAAAGCGCCAACATATTCCACAGCGCTGTACAATGGAGTAAATAAACCATACAAATGGTAAATAATATAGCAAGTCTCTTTAATATTATTATTATTTGTAAAGTGACAACATATTCCACAGCGCTGTACAATGGAGTAAATAAACCATACAAATGGTAAATAACATAACAAGTCTCTTTAATATTATTATTATTTGTAATGTGCCAACATATTCCACAGCGCTGTACAATGGTGTAAATAAACCATACAAATGGTATATAACATAACAAGTCTCTTTAATATTATTATTATTATTTATAAAGCACCAACATATTCCACAGTGCTGTACAATGGAGTAAATAAACCATACAAATGGTACATAACATAACAAGTCTCTTTAATATTATTATTATTATTTATAAAGCGCCAACATAATCCACAGCGCTGTACAATGGAGTAAATAAACCATACAAATGGGAAATAACATAACAAGACTCTTTAATATTATTATTATTATTTATAAAGCCCCAACATATTCCACAGCGCTGTACAATGGAGTAAATAAACCATACAAATGGGAAATAACATAACAAGTCTCTTTAATATTATTATTATTATTTATAAAGCACCAACATATACCACAGCGCTGTACAATGGAGTAAATAAACCATACAAATGGTATATAACATAACAAGTCTCTTTAATATTATTATTATTATTTATAAAGCACCAACATATACCACAGCGCTGTACAATGGAGTAAATAAACCATACAAATGGTACATAACATAACAAGTCTCTTTAATATTATTACTATTTATAAAGCGCCAACATATTCCACAGCGCTGTACAATGGAGTAAATAAACCATACAAATGGGAAATAACATAAAAAGTCTCTTTAATATTATTATTATTATTTATAAAGCGCCAACATATTCCACAGCGCTCTACAATGGGGTATGTGAACCATAAAAATGGGAAATAACATAAAAAGTCTCTTTAATATTATTATTATTATTATTTATAAAGCGCCAACATATTCCACAGCCCTGTACAATGGAGTAAATAAAACATACAAACGGGAAATAACATAACAAGTCTCTTTAATATTATTATTATTTATAAAGCGCCAACATATTCCACAGCGCTGTACAATGGAGTAAATAAACCATACAAATGGTAAGTAACATAACAAGTCTCTTTAATATTATTATTATTATTTATAAAGCGCCAACATATTCCACAGCGCTGTACAATGGATTAAATAAACCATACAAATGGGAAATAACATAACAAGTCTCTTTAATATTATTATTATTATTTATAAAGCGCCAACATATTCCACAGCGCTGTACAATGGAGTAAATAAACCATACAAATGGTACATAACATAACAAGTCTCTTTAATATTATAATTATTATTTATAAAGCGCCAACATATACCACAGCGCTGTACAATGGAGTAAATAAACCATACAAATGGTACATAACATAACAAGTCTTTTTAATATTATTATTATTATTTATAAAGCGCCAACATATTCCACAGCGCTGTACAATGGATTAAATAAACCATACAAATGGGAAATAACATAACAAGTCTCTTTAATATTATTATTATTATTTATAAAGCACCAACATATACCACAGCGCTGTACAATGGAGTAAATAAACCATACAAATGGTATATAACATAACAAGTCTCTTTAATATTATTATTATTATTTATAAAGCACCAACATATACCACAGCGCTGTACAATGGAGTAAATAAACCATACAAATGGTATATAACATAACAAGTCTCTTTAATATTATTATTATTATTTATAAAGCACCAACATATTCCACAGCGCTGTACAATGGAGTAAATAAACCATACAAATGGGAAATAACATAACAAGTCTCTTTAATATTATTATTATTATTTATAATGCACCAACATATTCCACAGCGCTGTACAATGGAGTAAATAAACCATACAAATGGTACATAACATAACAAGTCTCTTTAATATTATTATTATTATTTATAAAGCGCCAACATATTCCACAGCGCTGTACAATGGAGTAAATAAACCATACAAATGGGAAATAACATAACAAGTCTCTTTAATATTATTATTATTATTTATAAAGCGCCAACATATTCCACAGCGCTGTACAATGGAGTAAATAAACCATACAAATGGGAAATAACATAACAAGTCTCTTTAATATTATTATTATTTATAAAGCGCCAACATATTCCACAGCGCTGTACAATGGAGTAAATAAACCATACAAATGTTAAATAATATAACAAGTCTCTATAATATTATTATTATTCATAAAGCGCCAACATATACCACAGCGCTGTACAATGGAGTAAATAAACCATACAAATGGGAAATAACATAACAAGTCTCTTTAATATTATTATTATTTATAAAGCGCCAACATATTCCACAGCGCTGTACAATGGAGTAAATAAACCATACAAATGTTAAATAATATAACAAGTCTCTATAATATTATTATTATTCATAAAGCGCCAACATATTCCACAGCGCTGTACAATGGAGTAAATAAACCATACACATGTGAAATAACATAACAAGTCTCTTTAATATTATTATTATTATTTATAAAGCGCCAACATATTCCACAACGCTGTACAATGGATTAAATAAACCATACAAATGGGAAATAACATAACAAGTCTCTTTAATATTATTATTATTATTTATAAAGCGCCAACATATTCCACAGCGCTGTACAATGGAGTAAATAAACCATACAAATGGTACATAACATAACAAGTCTCTTTAATATTATTATTATTATTTATAAAGCGCCAACATATACCACAGCGCTGTACAATGGAGTAAATAAACCATACAAATGGTACATAACATAACAAGTCTTTTTAATATTATTATTATTATTTATAAAGCGCCAACATATTCCACAGCGCTGTACAAAGGATTAAATAAACCATACAAATGGGAAATAACATAACAAGTCTCTTTAATATTATTATTATTATTTATAAAGCGCCAACATATTCCAAAGCCCTGTACAATGGAGTAAATAAACCATACAAATGGTACATAACATAACAAGTCTCTTTAATATTATTATTATTATTTATAAAGCGCCAACATATTCCACAGCGCTGTACAATGGAGTAAATAAACCATACAAATGGGAAATAACATAACAAGTCTCTTTAATATTATTATTATTATTTATAAAGAGCCAACATATACCACAGCGCTGTACAATGGAGTAAATAAACCATACAAATGGTAAATAATATAACAAGTCTCTTTAATATTATTATTATTATTTATTAAGCGCCAGCATATTCCACAGCGCTGTACAATGAAGTAAATAAACCATACAAATGGTAAATAATATAACAAGTATCTGTAATATTATTATTATTTATATAGCGCCAACATATTCCACAGCTCTGTACAATGGAGTAAATAAACCATACAAATGGTAAGTAACATAACAAGTCTCTTTAATATTATTATTATTATTATTATTTATAAAGCGTCAACATATTCCACAGCGCTGTACAATTTAGTAAATAAACCATACAAATTGGAAATAACATAACAAGTCTCTTTTACATTATTATTATTTATAAAGCGCCAACATAATCCACAGCGCTGTACAATGGAGTAAATAAACCATACAAATGGTAAATAACATAAAAAGTCTCTATAATATTACTATTATTTATAAAGCTCCAACATATACCACAGCGCTGTACAATGGAGTAAATAAACCATACAAATGGTAAATAACATAACAAGTCTCTTTAATATTATTATTATTATTTATAAAGCACCAACATATACCACAGCGCTGTACAATGGAGTAAATAAACCATACAAATGGGAAATAACATAACAAGTCTCTTTAATATTATTATTATTATTTATAAAGCACCAACATACACCACAGCGCTGTACAATGGAGTAAATAAACCATACAAATGGTATATAACATAACAAGTCTCTTTAATATTATTATTATTATTTATAAAGCACCAACATATACCACAGCGCTGTACAATGGAGTAAATAAACCATACAAATGGTATATAACATAACAAGTCTCTTTAATATTATTATTATTATTTATAAAGCACCAACATATACCACAGCGCTGTACAATGGAGTAAATAAACCATACAAATGGTATATAACATAACAAGTCTCTTTAATATTATTATTATTATTTATAAAGCACCAACATATTCCACAGCGCTGTACAATGGAGTAAATAAACCATACAAATGGTACATAACATAACAAGTCTCTTTAATATTATTATTATTATTATTATTTATAAAGCGCCAACATTTACCACAGCGCTGTACAATGGAGTAAATAAACCATACAAATTGTAAATAACATAACAAGTCTCTTTAATATTATTATTATTATTTATAAAGTGCCAACATATTCCACAGCGCTGTACAATAGAGTAAATAAACCATACAAATGGTATATAACATAACAAGTCTCTTTAATATTATTATTATTATTTATAAAGCGCCAACGTATTCCACAGCGCTGTACAATGGAGTAAATAAACTATACACATGGTAAATAGCATAACAAGTCTCTTTAATATTATTATTTATATAGCGCCAACATATTCCACAGCGCTGTACAATGGAGTAAATAAACCATACAAATGGTACATAACATAACAAGTCTCTTTAATATTATTTTTATTTATAAAGCACCAACATATTCCACAGCGCTGTACAATGGAGGAAATAAACCATACAAATGGTATATAACATAACAAGTCTCTTTAATATTATTATTATTTATAAAGTGCCAACATATTCCACAGCGCTGTACAATGGAGTAAATAAACCAAACAAATTTTAAATAACATAACAAGTCTCTTCAATATTATTATTATTATTTATAAAGCACCAACATATTCCACAGCGCTGTACAATGGAGTAAATAAACCATACAAATGGTACTTAACATAACAAGTCTCTTTAATATTATTATTATTTACAAAACGCCAACATATACCACAGCGCTGTACAATGGAGTAAATAAACCATACAAATGGTAAATAACATAACAAGTCTCTTTAATATTATTATTATTATTTATAAAGCGTCAACATATTCCACAGCGCTGTACAATTTAGTAAATAAACCATACAAATGGGAAATAACATAACAAGTCTCTTTTACATTATTATTATTTATAAAGCGCCAACATAATCCACAGCGCTGTACAATGGAGTAAATAAACCATGCAAATGGTAAATAACATAAAAAGTCTCTATAATATTACTATTATTTATAAAGCTCCAACATATACCACAGCGCTGTACAATGGAGTAAATAAACCATACAAATGGTAAATAACATAACAAGTCTCTTTAATATTATTATTATTATTTATAAAGCACCAACATATACCACAGCGCTGTACAATGGAGTAAATAAAGCATACAAATGGGAAATAACATAACAAGTCTCTTTAATATTATTATTATTATTTATAAAGCACCAACATACACCACAGCGCTGTACAATGGAGTAAATAAACCATACAAATGGTATATAACATAACAAGTCTCTTTAATATTATTATTATTATTTATAAAGCACCAACATATACCACAGCGCTGTACAATGGAGTAAATAAACCATACAAATGGTATATAACATAACAAGTCTCTTTAATATTATTATTATTATTTATAAAGCACCAACATATACCACAGCGCTGTACAATGGAGTAAATAAACCATACAAATGGTATATAACATAACAAGTCTCTTTAATATTATTATTATTATTTATAAAGCACCAACATATTCCACAGCGCTGTACAATGGAGTAAATAAACCATACAAATGGTACATAACATAACAAGTCTCTTTAATATTATTATTATTATTATTATTTATAAAGCGCCAACATTTACCACAGCGCTGTACAATGGAGTAAATAAACCATACAAATTGTAAATAACATAACAAGTCTCTTTAATATTATTATTATTATTTATAAAGTGCCAACATATTCCACAGCGCTGTACAATAGAGTAAATAAACCATACAAATGGTATATAACATAACAAGTCTCTTTAATATTATTATTATTATTTATAAAGCGCCAACGTATTCCACAGCGCTGTACAATGGAGTAAATAAACTATACACATGGTAAATAGCATAACAAGTCTCTTTAATATTATTATTTATATAGCGCCAACATATTCCACAGCGCTGTACAATGGAGTAAATAAACCATACAAATGGTACATAACATAACAAGTCTCTTTAATATTATTTTTATTTATAAAGCACCAACATATTCCACAGCGCTGTACAATGGAGGAAATAAACCATACAAATGGTATATAACATAACAAGTCTCTTTAATATTATTATTATTTATAAAGTGCCAACATATTCCACAGCGCTGTACAATGGAGTAAATAAACCAAACAAATTTTAAATAACATAACAAGTCTCTTCAATATTATTATTATTATTTATAAAGCACCAACATATTCCACAGCGCTGTACAATGGAGTAAATAAACCATACAAATGGTACTTAACATAACAAGTCTCTTTAATATTATTATTATTTACAAAACGCCAACATATACCACAGCGCTGTACAATGGAGTAAATAAACCATACAAATGGTAAATAACATAACAAGTCTCTTTAATATTATTATTATTATTTATAAAGCGTCAACATATTCCACAGCGCTGTACAATTTAGTAAATAAACCATACAAATGGGAAATAACATAACAAGTCTCTTTTACATTATTATTATTTATAAAGCGCCAACATAATCCACAGCGCTGTACAATGGAGTAAATAAACCATGCAAATGGTAAATAACATAAAAAGTCTCTATAATATTACTATTATTTATAAAGCTCCAACATATACCACAGCGCTGTACAATGGAGTAAATAAACCATACAAATGGTAAATAACATAACAAGTCTCTTTAATATTATTATTATTATTTATAAAGCACCAACATATACCACAGCGCTGTACAATGGAGTAAATAAAGCATACAAATGGGAAATAACATAACAAGTCTCTTTAATATTATTATTATTATTTATAAAGCACCAACATATACCACAGCGCTGTACAATGGAGTAAATAAACCATACAAATGGTATATAACATAACAAGTCTCTTTAATATTATTATTATTATTTATAAAGCACAAACATATTCCACAGTGCTGTACAATGGAGTAAATAAACCATACAAATGGGAAATAACATAACAAGTCTCTTTAATATTATTATTATTATTTATAAAGCACCAACATATACCACAGCGCTGTACAATGGAGTAAATAAACCATACAAATGGTATATAACATAACAAGTCTCTTTAATATTATTATTATTATTTATAAAGCACAAACATATTCCACAGTGCTGTACAATGGAGTAAATAAACCATACAAATGGGAAATAACATAACAAGTCTCTTTAATATTATTATTATTATTTATAAAGCACCAACATATACCACAGCGCTGTACAATGGAGTAAATAAACCATACAAATTGTATATAACATAACAAGTCTCTTTAATATTATTATTATTATTTATAAAGCACCAACATATACCACAGCGCTGTACAATGGAGTAAATAAACCATACAAATGGTATATAACATAACAAGTCTCTTTAATATTATTATTATTATTATTTATAAAGCGCCAACATATACCACAGCAGTGTACAATGGAGTAAATAAACCATACAAATGGTAAATAACATAACAAGTCTCTTTAATATTATTATTATTATTTATAAAACGCCAACATATTCCACAGCGCCTTACAATGGAGTAAATAAACCATACAAATGAGAAATAACATAACAAGTCTCTTTAATATTATTATTATTTATAAAGCGCCAACATATTCCACAGCGCTGTACAATGGAGTAAATAAACCATACAAATGGTAAATAATATAGCAAGTCTCTTTAATATTATTATTATTTGTAAAGTGACAACATATTCCACAGCGCTGTACAATGGAGTAAATAAACCATACAAATGGTAAATAACATAACAAGTCTCTTTAATATTATTATTATTTGTAATGTGCCAACATATTCCACAGCGCTGTACAATGGTGTAAATAAACCATACAAATGGTATATAACATAACAAGTCTCTTTAATATTATTATTATTATTTATAAAGCACCAACATATTCCACAGTGCTGTACAATGGAGTAAATAAACCATACAAATGGTACATAACATAACAAGTCTCTTTAATATTATTATTATTATTTATAAAGCGCCAACATAATCCACAGCGCTGTACAATGGAGTAAATAAACCATACAAATGGGAAATAACATAACAAGACTCTTTAATATTATTATTATTATTTATAAAGCCCCAACATATTCCACAGCGCTGTACAATGGAGTAAATAAACCATACAAATGGGAAATAACATAACAAGTCTCTTTAATATTATTATTATTATTTATAAAGCACCAACATATACCACAGCGCTGTACAATGGAGTAAATAAACCATACAAATGGTATATAACATAACAAGTCTCTTTAATATTATTATTATTATTTATAAAGCACCAACATATACCACAGCGCTGTACAATGGAGTAAATAAACCATACAAATGGTACATAACATAACAAGTCTCTTTAATATTATTACTATTTATAAAGCGCCAACATATTCCACAGCGCTGTACAATGGAGTAAATAAACCATACAAATGGGAAATAACATAAAAAGTCTCTTTAATATTATTATTATTATTTATAAAGCGCCAACATATTCCACAGCGCTCTACAATGGGGTATGTGAACCATAAAAATGGGAAATAACATAAAAAGTCTCTTTAATATTATTATTATTATTATTTATAAAGCGCCAACATATTCCACAGCCCTGTACAATGGAGTAAATAAAACATACAAACGGGAAATAACATAACAAGTCTCTTTAATATTATTATTATTTATAAAGCGCCAACATATTCCACAGCGCTGTACAATGGAGTAAATAAACCATACAAATGGTAAGTAACATAACAAGTCTCTTTAATATTATTATTATTATTTATAAAGCGCCAACATATTCCACAGCGCTGTACAATGGATTAAATAAACCATACAAATGGGAAATAACATAACAAGTCTCTTTAATATTATTATTATTATTTATAAAGCGCCAACATATTCCACAGCGCTGTACAATGGAGTAAATAAACCATACAAATGGTACATAACATAACAAGTCTCTTTAATATTATAATTATTATTTATAAAGCGCCAACATATACCACAGCGCTGTACAATGGAGTAAATAAACCATACAAATGGTACATAACATAACAAGTCTTTTTAATATTATTATTATTATTTATAAAGCGCCAACATATTCCACAGCGCTGTACAATGGATTAAATAAACCATACAAATGGGAAATAACATAACAAGTCTCTTTAATATTATTATTATTATTTATAAAGCACCAACATATACCACAGCGCTGTACAATGGAGTAAATAAACCATACAAATGGTATATAACATAACAAGTCTCTTTAATATTATTATTATTATTTATAAAGCACCAACATATACCACAGCGCTGTACAATGGAGTAAATAAACCATACAAATGGTATATAACATAACAAGTCTCTTTAATATTATTATTATTATTTATAAAGCACCAACATATTCCACAGCGCTGTACAATGGAGTAAATAAACCATACAAATGGGAAATAACATAACAAGTCTCTTTAATATTATTATTATTATTTATAAAGTACCAACATATACCACAGCGCTGTCCAATGGAGTAAATAAACCATACAAATGGTATATAACATAACAAGTCTCTTTAATATTATTATTATTATTTATAAAGCACCAACATATACCACAGCGCTGTACAATGGAGTAAATAAACCATACAAATGGTATATAACATAACAAGTCTCTTTAATATTATTATTATTATTTATAAAGCACCAACATATACCACAGCGCTGTACAATGGAGTAAATAAACCATACAAATGGGAAATAACATAACAAGTCTCTTTAATATTATTATTATTTATAAAGCACCAACATATACCACAGCGCTGTACAATGGAGTAAATAAACCATACAAATGGTATATAACATAACAAGTCTCTTTAATATTATTATTATTATTTATAAAGCACCAACATATTCCACAGCGCTGTACAATGGAGTAAATAAACCATACAAATGGTATATAACATAACAAGTCTCTTTAATATTATTATTATTATTTATAAAGCACCAACATATACCACAGCGCTGTACAATGGAGTAAATAAACCATACAAATGGTACATAACATAACAAGTCTCTTTAATATTATTACTATTTATAAAGCGCCAACATATTCCACAGCGCTGTACAATGGAGTAAATAAACCATACAAATGGGAAATAACATAAAAAGTCTCTTTAATATTATTATTATTATTTATAAAGCGCCAACATATTCCACAGCGCTCTACAATGGGGTATGTGAACCATAAAAATGGGAAATAACATAAAAAGTCTCTTTAATATTATTATTATTATTATTTATAAAGCGCCAACATATTCCACAGCCCTGTACAATGGAGTAAATAAAACATACAAACGGGAAATAACATAACAAGTCTCTTTAATATTATTATTATTTATAAAGCGCCAACATATTCCACAGCGCTGTACAATGGAGTAAATAAACCATACAAATGGTAAGTAACATAACAAGTCTCTTTAATATTATTATTATTATTTATAAAGCGCCAACATATTCCACAGCGCTGTACAATGGATTAAATAAACCATACAAATGGGAAATAACATAACAAGTCTCTTTAATATTATTATTATTATTTATAAAGCGCCAACATATTCCACAGCGCTGTACAATGGAGTAAATAAACCATACAAATGGTACATAACATAACAAGTCTCTTTAATATTATAATTATTATTTATAAAGCGCCAACATATACCACAGCGCTGTACAATGGAGTAAATAAACCATACAAATGGTACATAACATAACAAGTCTTTTTAATATTATTATTATTATTTATAAAGCGCCAACATATTCCACAGCGCTGTACAATGGATTAAATAAACCATACAAATGGGAAATAACATAACAAGTCTCTTTAATATTATTATTATTATTTATAAAGCACCAACATATACCACAGCGCTGTACAATGGAGTAAATAAACCATACAAATGGTATATAACATAACAAGTCTCTTTAATATTATTATTATTATTTATAAAGCACCAACATATACCACAGCGCTGTACAATGGAGTAAATAAACCATACAAATGGTATATAACATAACAAGTCTCTTTAATATTATTATTATTATTTATAAAGCACCAACATATTCCACAGCGCTGTACAATGGAGTAAATAAACCATACAAATGGGAAATAACATAACAAGTCTCTTTAATATTATTATTATTATTTATAAAGTACCAACATATACCACAGCGCTGTCCAATGGAGTAAATAAACCATACAAATGGTATATAACATAACAAGTCTCTTTAATATTATTATTATTATTTATAAAGCACCAACATATACCACAGCGCTGTACAATGGAGTAAATAAACCATACAAATGGTATATAACATAACAAGTCTCTTTAATATTATTATTATTATTTATAAAGCACCAACATATACCACAGCGCTGTACAATGGAGTAAATAAACCATACAAATGGGAAATAACATAACAAGTCTCTTTAATATTATTATTATTTATAAAGCACCAACATATACCACAGCGCTGTACAATGGAGTAAATAAACCATACAAATGGTATATAACATAACAAGTCTCTTTAATATTATTATTATTATTTATAAAGCACCAACATATTCCACAGCGCTGTACAATGGAGTAAATAAACCATACAAATGGGAAATAACATAACAAGTCTCTTTAATATTATTATTATTATTTATAAAGCACCAACATATACCACAGCGCTGTCCAATGGAGTAAATAAACCATACAAATGGTATATAACATAACAAGTCTCTTTAATATTATTATTATTATTTATAAAGCACCAACATATACCACAGCGCTGTACAATGGAGTAAATAAACCATACAAATGGTACATAACATAACAAGTCTCTTTAATATTATTATTATTATTATTATTTATAAAGCGCCAACATTTACCACAGCGCTGTACAATGGAGTAAATAAACCATACAAATTGTAAATAACATAACAAGTCTCTTTAATATTATTATTATTATTTATAAAGTGCCAACATATTCCACAGCGCTGTACAATAGAGTAAATAAACCATACAAATGGTAAATAACATAACAAGTCTCTTTAATATTATTATTATTATTTATAAAGCGCCAACGTATTCCACAGCGCTGTACAATGGAGTAAATAAACTATACACATGGTAAATAGCATAACAAGTCTCTTTAATATTATTATTTATATAGCGCCAACATATTCCACAGCGCTGTACAATGGAGTAAATAAACCATACAAATGGTACATAACATAACAAGTCTCTTTAATATTATTTTTATTTATAAAGCACCAACATATTCCACAGCTCTGTACAATGGAGGAAATAAACCATACAAATGGTATATAACATAACAAGTCTCTTTAATATTATTATTATTTATAAAGTGCCAACATATTCCACAGCGCTGTACAATGGAGTAAATAAACCAAACAAATGGTAAATAACATAACAAGTCTCTTCAATATTATTATTATTATTTATAAAGCACCAACATATTCCACAGCGCTGTACAATGGAGTAAATAAACCATACAAATGGTACATAACATAACAAGTCTCTTTAATATTATTATTATTTACAAAACGCCAACATATACCACAGCGCTGTACAATGGAGTAAATAAACCATACAAATGGTAAATAACATAACAAGTCTCTTTAATATTATTATTATTATTTATAAAGCGCCAACATATACCACAGCGCTGTACAATGGAGTAAATAAACCATACAAATGGGAAATAACATAACAAGTCTCTTTAATATTATTATTATTATTTATAAAGCACCAACATATACCACAGCGCTGTACAATGGAGTAAATAAACCATACAAATGGTACATAACATAACAAGTCTCTTTAATATTATTATTATTTATAAAGCGCCAACATATTCCACAGCGCTGTACAATGGAGTAAATAAACCATACAAATGGTAAATAATATAACAAGTCTCTATAATATTATTATTATTTATAAAGCGCCAACATATTCCACAGCGCTGTACAATGGAGTAAATAAACCATACAAATGGTAAATAACATAACAAGTCTCTTTAATATTATTATTATTTATAAAGCGCCAACATATTCCACAGCGCTGTACAATGGTGTAAATAAACCATACAAATGGTAAATAACATAACAATTCTCTTTAATATTATTATTTATAAAGCGGCAACATATTCCACAGCGCTGTACAATGGAGTAAATAAAGCATACAAATGGTAAAAAATATAACACGTCTCTATAATATTATTATTATTTATAAAGCGCCAACATATTCCACAGCGCTGTACAATGGAGTAAATAAACAATACAAATGGTACATAACATAACAAGTCTCTTTAATATTATTATAACTATTAAAGCGCCAACATATTCCACAGCGCTGTAAAATGGAGTAAATAAACCATACAAATGGTAAATAACAAATCAAGTCTCTTTAATATTATTATTATTATTTATAAAGCGCCAACATATTCCACAGCGCTGTACAATGGAGTAAATAAACAATACAAATGGTACATAACATAACAAGTCTCTTTAATATTATTATAATTATTTATAAAGCGCCAACATATTCCACAGCGCTGTACAATGGACTAAATAAACCATACAAATGGTACATAACATAACAAGTCTCTTTAATATTATTATTATTATTTATAAAGCGCCAACATATTCCACAGCGCTGTACAATGGAGTAAATAAACCATACAAATGGGAAATAATATAACAAGTCTCTTTAATATTATTATTATTTATCAAAGCGCCAACATATTCTACAGCGCTGTACAATGGAGTAAATAAACCATACAAATAGGAAATAACATAACAAGTCTATTTAATATTATTATTATTTATAAAGCGCCAACTTATTCCACAGCGCTGTACAATGGAGTAAATAAACCATACAAATGGGAAATAATATAACAAGTCTCTTTAATATTATTATTATTTATCAAAGCGCCAACATATTCTACAGCGCTGTACAATGGAGTAAATAAACCATACAAATGGGAAATAACATAACAAGTCTATTTAATATTATTATTATTTATAAAGCGCCAACATATTCCACAGCGCAGTACAATGGAGGAAATAAACCACACAAATGGTAAATAACATAACAAGTCTCTTTAATATTATTATAATTTACAAAGCGCCAACATATACCACAGCTCTGTACAATGGAGTAAATAAACCATACAAATGGTAAATAACATAACAAGTCTCTTTAATATTATTATTATTATTATTTATAAAGCGCCAACATATACCACAGCAGTGAAGAATGGAGTAAATAAACCATATAAATGGTAAATAACATAACAAGTCTCTTTAATATTATTATTATTATTATTATTTATAAAGCGCCAACATATACCACAGCAGTGTAGAATGGAGTAAATAAACCATACAAATGGTAAATAACATAACAAGTCTCTTTAATATTATTATTATTAATCAAAGTGCCAACATATTCCACAGCGCTGTACAATGGAGTAAATAAACCATACAAAAGGTAAATAACATAACAAGTCTCTTTAATATTATTATTATTATTTATAAAACGCCAACATATTCCACAGCGCCTTACAATGGAGTAAATAAACCATACAAATGGTACATAACATAACAAGTCTCTTTAATATTATTATTATTATTATTTATAAAGCGCCAACATATACCACAGCGAGTACAATGGAGTAAATAAACCATATAAATGGTAAATAACATAACAAGTCTCTTTAATATTATTATTATTATTATTATTTATAAAGCGCCAACATATTCCACAGCGCTGTACAATGGATTAAATAAACCATACAAATGGGAAATAACATAACAAGTCTCTTTAATATTATTATTATTATTTATAAAGCGCCAACATATTCCACAGCGCTGTACAATGGAGTAAATAAACCATACAAATGGTACATAACATAACAAGTCTCTTTATTATTATTATTATTTATAAAGTGTCAACATATTCCACAGCGCTGTACAATGGTGTAAATAAACCATACAAATGATACATAACATAACAAGTCTCTTTAATATTATTATTATTATTTATAAAGCACCAACATATTCCACAGCACTGTACAATGGAGTAAATAAACCATACAAATGGTAAATAACATAACAAGTCTCTTTAATATTTTTATTATTATTATTTATAAAGCACCAACATATTCCACAGCGCTGTACAATGGAGTTAAAAAACCATATAAATGGTAAATAACATAACAAGTATCTGTAATATTATTATTATTATTAATATTTATAAAGCGCCAACATATTCCACAGCGCTGCTCAATGGAGTAAATAAACCATACAAACGGGAAATAACATAACAATTCTCTTTAATATTATTATTATTATTATTTATAATGTGTCAACATATTCCACAGCGCTGTACAATGGTGTAAATAAACCAAACAAATGGTAAATAACATAACAAGTCTCTTTAATATTATTATTATTTATAAAGCGCCAAAATATTCCACAGCGCTGTACAATGGAGTAAATAAACCATACAAATGGTAAATAACATAAAAAGTCTCTATAATATTACTATTATTTATAAAGCGCCAAAATATTCCACAGCGCTGTACAATGGAGTAAATAAACCATACAAATGGTAAATAACATAACAAGTCTCTTTAATATTATTATTATTTACAAATTGCCAACATATTCCACAGCGCTGTGCAATGGGTTAAATAAACCATACAAATGGTACATAACATAACAAGTCTCTTTAATATTATTATTATTTATAAAGCACCAACATATTCCACAGCGCTGTACAATGGAGTAAATAAACCATACAAATTTTAAATAACATAACAAGTCTCTTTAATATTATTATTATTTATAAAGCGCCAACATATTCCACAGCGCTGTACAATGGAGTAAATAAACCATACAAATGGTAAATAACATAACAAGTCTCTTTAATATTATTATTATTTACAAATTGCCAACATATTCCACAGCGCTGTGCAATGGGTTAAATAAACCATACAAATGGTACATAACATAACAAGTCTCTTTAATATTATTATTATTTATAAAGCACCAACATATTCCACAGCGCTGTACAATGGAGTAAATAAACCATACAAATTTTAAATAACATAACAAGTCTCTTTAATATTATTATTATTTATAAAGCGCCAACATATTACACAGCGCTGTACAATGGAGTAAATAAACCATACAAATGGTAAATAACATCACAAGTCTCTTTAATATTATTATAACTATTAAAGCGCCAACATATTCCACAGCGCTGTAAAATGGAGTAAATAAACCATACAAATGGTAAATAACATAACAAGTCTCTTTAATATTATTATTATTATTTATAAAGCGCCAACATATTCCACAGCGCTGTACAATGGAGTAAATAAACCATACAAATGGTACATAACGTAACAAGTCTCTTTAATATTATTATAATTATTTATAAAGAGGCAACATATTCCACAGCGATGTACAATGGACTAAATAAACCATACAAATGGTACATAACAATAACAAGTCTATTTAATATTATTATTATTATTATTTATAAAGCGCCAACATATTCCACAGCGCTGTACAATGGAGTAAATAAACCATACAAATGGGAAATAATATAACAAGTCTCTTTAATATTATTATTATTTATCAAAGCGCCAACATATTCTACAGCGCTGTACAATGGAGTAAATAAACCATACAAATGGGAAATAACATAACAAGTCTATTTAATGTTATTATTATTTATAAAGCGCCAACATATTCCACAGCGCTGTACAATGGAGTAAATAAACCATACAAATGGGAAATAATATAACAAGTCTCTTTAATATTATTATTATTTATCAAAGCGCCAACATATTCTACAGCGCTGTACAATGGAGTAAATAAACCATACAAATGGGAAATAACATAACAAGTCTATTTAATATTATTAATATTTATAAAGCGCCAACATATTCCACAGCGCTGTACAATGGAGTAAATAAACCATACAAATGGTACATAACATAACAAGTCTCTTTAATATTATTATTATTATTTATAAAGCGCCAACATATTCTACAGCGCTGTACAATGGAGTAAATAAACCATACAAATGGTACATAACATAACAAGTCTCTTTAATATTATTATTATTTATAAAGCGCCAACATATTCCACAGCGCTGTACAATGGAGTAAATAAACCATACAAATGGTACATAACATAACAAGTCTCTTTAATATTATTATTATTTATAAAGCGCCAACATATTCCACAGCGCTGTACAATGGAGTAAATAAACCATACAAATGGTACATAACATAACAAGTCTCTTTAATATTATTATTATTATTTATAAAGAGTCAACATATTCCACAGCGCTGTACAATGGAGTAAATAAACCATACAAATGGTACATAACATAACAAGTCTCTTTAATATTATTATTATTTATAAAGCGCCAACATATTCCACAGCGCTGTACAATGGAGTAAATAAACCATACAAATGGTAAATAACATAACAAGTCTCTTTAATATAATTATTATTATTTATAAAGCGCCAACGTATTCCACAGCGCTGTACAATGGAGTAAATAAACTATACACATGGTAAATAGCATAACAAGTCTCTTTAATATTATTATTTATATAGCGCCAACATATTCCACAGCGCTGTACAATGGAGGAAATAAACCATACAAATGGTATATAACATAACAAGTCTCTTTAATATTATTATTATTATTTATAAAGCGTCAACATATTCCACAGTGCTGTATAATGGAGTAAATAAACCATACAAATGATATATAACATAACAAGTCTCTTTAATATTATTAGTATTATTTATAAAACGTCAACATATTCCACAGTGCTGTATAATGGAGTAAATAAACCATACAAATGGTAACTAACATAACAAGTCTCTTTAATAGTATTATTATTATTTATAAAGCACCAACACATACCACAGCGCTGTACAATGGAGTAAATAAACCATACAAATGGTAAATAATATAACAAGTCTCTTTAATATTATTATTATTTATCATAGCGCCAACATATTCCACAGCGCTGTACAATGGAGAAAAATAAACCATACAAATGGTACATAACATAACAAGTCTCTTTAATATTATTATTATTTTATATAAAGCGCCAACATATTCCACTGCGCTGTACAATGGAGTAAATAAACCATACAAATGGGAAATAACATAACAAGTCTCTTTAATATTATTATTATTTAAAAAGTGCCAACATATTCCACAGCGCTGTACAATGGAGTAAATAAACCATACAAATGGTAAATAATATAACAAGTCTCTTTAATATTATTATTATTTATAAAGAGCCAACATATTCCACAGCGCTGTACAATGGAGTAAATAAACCATACAAATGGTACATAACATAACAAGTCTCTTTAATATTATTATTATTTTTTATAAAGCGCCAGCATATTCCACAGCTCTGTACAATGGAGTAAATAAACCATACAAATGGTAAATAACATAACAAGTCTCTTTAATATTATTATTAATATTTATATAGCGCCAACACATACCACAGCGCTGTACAATGGAGTAAATAAACCATACAAATGGTACATAACATAACAAGTCTCTTTAATATTATTATTATTATTAATAAAGCGGCAACATATTCCACAGCGCTGTACAATGGACTAAATAAACCAGACAAATGGGAAATAACATAACAAGTCTCTTTAATATTATTATTATTTATAAATTGCCAACATATTCCACAGCACTGTACAATGGAGTAAATAAACCATACAAATGGTAAGTAACATAACAAGTCTCTTTAATATTATTATTATTATTTATAAAGCACCAACATATTCCACAGCGCTGTACAATGGAGTAAATAAACCATACAAATGGTACATAACATAACAAGTCTCTTTAATATTATTATTATTAATTATAAAGCGCCAACATATTCCACAGCGCTGTACAATGGAGTAAATAAACCATACAAATGGTACATAACATAACAAGTCTCTTTAATATTATTATTATTATTTATAAAGCGCCAACATATTCCACAGCGTTGTACAATGGAGTAAATAAACCATACAAATGGTACATAACATAACAAGTCTCTTTAATATTATTATTATTATTTATATAGCGCCAACATATTCCACAGCGCTGTACAATGGAGGAAATAAACCATACAAATGGTAAATAACATAAAAAGTCTCTTTAATATTATTATTATTATTTATAAAGCGCCAACATATTCCACAGCGCTGTACAATGGAGTAAATAAACCATACAAATGGTAAATAACATAACAAGTCTCTTTAATATTATTATTATTATTATTTATAAAGCGCCAACATATACCACAGCACTGTAGAATGGAGTAAATAAACCATTCAAATGGTAAATAACATAACAAGTCTCTTTAATATTATTATTATTATTTATGAAGCACCAACATATTCCACAGCGCTGTACAATGGAGTTAAAAAAACCATATAAATGGTAAATAACATAACAAGTATCTGTAATATTATTATTATTATTATTATTAATATTTATAAAGCGCCAACATATTCCACAGCGCTGCACAATGGAGTAAATAAACCATACAAATGGGAAATAACATACCAATTCTCTTTAATATTATTATTATTATTTATAAAGTGTCAACATATTCCACAGCGCTGTACAATGGTGTAAATAAACCATACAAATGGTACATAACATAACAAGTCTCTTTAATATTATTATTATTATTTATATAGCGCCAACATATTCCACAGCGCTGTACAATGGAGGAAATAAACCATTCAAATGGTAAATAAAATAAAAAGTCTCTTTAATATTATTATTATTATTTATAAAGCACCAACATATTCCACAGCGCTGTACAATGGAGTAAATAAACCATACAAATGGGAAATAACATAAGTCTTTTTAATATAATTATTATTATTTATAAAGCGCCAACATAATCCACAGCGCTGTACAATGGAGTAAATAAACCATACAAATGATAAATAACATAACAAGTCTCTATAATATTATTATTATTATTTATAAAGCGCCAACGTATTCCACAGCGCTGTACAATGGAGTAAATAAACTATACACATGGTAAATAGCATAACAAGTCTCTTTAATATTATTATTATTTTTTATAAAGCGCCAGCATATTCCACAGCTCTGTACAATGGAGTAAATAAACCATACAAATGGTAAATAACATAACAAGTCTCTTTAATATTATTATTAATATTTATATAGCGCCAACACATACCACAGCGCTGTACAATGGAGTAAATAAACCATACAAATGATAAATAACATAACAAGTCTCTTTAATATTATTATTATTATTTATAAAGCGCCAACATATAACACAGGACTGTACAATGGAGTAAATAAACCATACAAATGGTAAATAATATAACAAGTCTCTTTAATATTATTATTATTTATCAAAGCGCCAACATGTTCCACAGCGCTGTACAATGGAGTAAATAAACCATACAAATGGTAAATAACATAACAAGTCTCATTAATATTATTAGTATTATTTATAAAGCACCAACATATACCACAGCGCTGTACAATGGAGTAAATAAACCATACAAATGGTACATAACATAACAAGTCTCTTTAATATTATTATTATTTATCAAAGTGCCAACATATTCCACAGCGATGTACATTGGAGTAAATAAACCATACAAATGGGAAATAACATAACAAGTCTCTTTAATATTATTATTATTATTATTATTTATAAAGCGCCAACATATTCCACAGCGCTGTACAATGGAGTAAATAAACCATACAAATGGTAAATAACATAACAAGTCTCTTTAATATTATTATTATTATTTATGAAGCACCAACATATTCCACAGCGCTGTACAATGGAGTTAAAAAAACCATATAAATGGTAAATAACATAACAAGTATCTGTAATATTATTATTATTATTATTATTAATATTTATAAAGCGCCAACATATTCCACAGCGCTGCACAATGGAGTAAATAAACCATACAAATGGGAAATAACATACCAATTCTCTTTAATATTATTATTATTATTTATAAAGTGTCAACATATTCCACAGCGCTGTACAATGGTGTAAATAAACCATACAAATGGTACATAACATAACAAGTCTCTTTAATATTATTATTATTATTTATATAGCGCCAACATATTCCACAGCGCTGTACAATGGAGGAAATAAACCATTCAAATGGTAAATAAAATAAAAAGTCTCTTTAATATTATTATTATTATTTATAAAGCACCAACATATTCCACAGCGCTGTACAATGGAGTAAATAAACCATACAAATGGGAAATAACATAAGTCTTTTTAATATAATTATTATTATTTATAAAGCGCCAACATAATCCACAGCGCTGTACAATGGAGTAAATAAACCATACAAATGATAAATAACATAACAAGTCTCTATAATATTATTATTATTATTTATAAAGCGCCAACGTATTCCACAGCGCTGTACAATGGAGTAAATAAACTATACACATGGTAAATAGCATAACAAGTCTCTTTAATATTATTATTATTTTTTATAAAGCGCCAGCATATTCCACAGCTCTGTACAATGGAGTAAATAAACCATACAAATGGTAAATAACATAACAAGTCTCTTTAATATTATTATTAATATTTATATAGCGCCAACACATACCACAGCGCTGTACAATGGAGTAAATAAACCATACAAATGATAAATAACATAACAAGTCTCTTTAATATTATTATTATTATTTATAAAGCGCCAACATATAACACAGGACTGTACAATGGAGTAAATAAACCATACAAATGGTAAATAATATAACAAGTCTCTTTAATATTATTATTATTTATCAAAGCGCCAACATGTTCCACAGCGCTGTACAATGGAGTAAATAAACCATACAAATGGTAAATAACATAACAAGTCTCATTAATATTATTAGTATTATTTATAAAGCACCAACATATACCACAGCGCTGTACAATGGAGTAAATAAACCATACAAATGGTACATAACATAACAAGTCTCTTTAATATTATTATTATTATTTATAAAGCACCAACATATTCCACAGCGCTGTACAATGAAGTAAATAAACCATACAAATGGTATATAACATAACAAGTCTCTTTAATATTATTATTATTTATAAATTGCCAACATATTCCACAGCGCTGTACAATGGAGTAAATAAACCATACAAATGGTAAATAACATAACAAGTCTCTTTAATATTATTAGTATTATTTATAAAGCACCAACATATACCACAGCGCTGTACAATGGAGTAAATAAACCATACAAATGGTACATAACATAACAAGTCTCTTTAATATTATTATTATTTATAAAGCTCCAACATATTCCACAGCGCTGTACAATGGAGTAAATAAACCATACAAATGGTACATAACATAACAAGTCTCTTTAATATTATTATTATTATTATTTATAAAGCGCCAACATATTCCACAGCGCTGTACAATGGAGTAAATAAACCATACAAATGGGAAATAACATAACAAGTCTCTTTAATATTATCATTATTATTTATAAAGTGTCAACATATTCCACAGCGCTGTACAATGGAGTAAATAAACTATACACATGGTAAATAGCAGAACAAGTCTCTTTAATGTTATTATTATTTATAAAGCACCAACATATTCCACAGCGCTGTACAATGGACTAAATAAACCAGACAAATGGTACATAACATAACAAGTCTCTTTAATATTATTATTATTAATTATAAAGCGCCAACATATTCCACAGCGCTGTACAATGGAGTAAATAAACCATACAAATGGTACATAACATAACAAGTCTCTTTAATATTATTATTATTATTTATAAAGCGCCAACATATACCACAGTGCTGTACAATGGAGTAAATAAACGATACAAATGGGAAATAACATAACAAGTCTCTTTAATATTATTATTATTATTTATAAAGCGCCAACATATTCCACAGCGCTGTACAATGGAGTAAATAAACCATACAAATGGTACATAACATAACAAGTCTCTTTAATATTATTATTATTATTTATATAGCGCCAACATATTCCACAGCGCTGTACAATGGAGGAAATAAACCATACAAATGTTAAATAACATAAAAAGTCTCTTTAATATTATTATTATTATTTATAAAGCGCCAACATATTCCACAGCGCTGTACAATTGAGTAAATAAACCATACAAATGGTAAATAACATAACAAGTCTCTTTAATATTATTATTATTATTATTTATAAAGCGCCAACATATACCACAGCACTGTAGAATGGAGTAAATAAACCATACAAATGGTAAATAACATAACAAGTCTCTTTAATATTATTATTATTTATCAAAGTGCCAACATATTCCACAGCGCTGTACAATGGAGTAAATAAACCATACAAATGGGAAATAACATAACAAGTCTCTTTAATATTATTATTATTATTATTTATAAAGCGCCAACATATTCCACAGCGCTGTACAATGGAGTAAATAAACCATACAAATGGTAAATAACATAACAAGTCTCTTTAATATTATTATTATTATTTATAAAGCACCAACATATTCCACAGCGCTGTACAATGGAGTTAAAAAAACCATATAAATGGTAAATAACATAACAAGTATCTTTAATATTATTATTATTATTATTATTAATATTTATAAAGCGCCAACATATTCCACAGCGCTGCACAATGGAGTAAATAAACCATACAAATGGGAAATAACATAACAATTCTCTTTAATATTATTATTATTATTTATAAAGTGTCAACATATTCCACAGCGCTGTACAATGGTGTAAATAAACCATACAAATGGTATATAACATAACAAGTCTCTTTAATATTATTATTATTATTTATATAGCGCCAACATATTCCACAGCGCTGTACAATGGAGGAAATAAACCATACAAATGGTAAATAACATAAAAAGTCTCTTTAATATTATTATTATTATTTATAAAGCACCAACATATTCCACAGCGCTGTACAATGGAGTAAATAAACCATACAAATGGGAAATAACATAAGTCTTTTTAATATAATTATTATTATTTATAAAGCGCCAACATAATCCACAGCGCTGTACAATGGAGTAAATAAACCATACAAATGATAAATAACATAACAAGTCTCTATAATATTATTATTATTATTTATAAAGCGCCAACGTATTCCACACCGCTGTACAATGGAGTAAATAAACTATACACATGGTAAATAGCATAACAAGTCTCTTTAATATTATTATTATTTTTTATAAAGCGCCAGCATATTCCACAGCGCTGTACAATGGAGGAAATAAACCATACAAATGGTAAATAACATAAAAAGTCTCTTTAATATTATTATTATTATTTATAAAGCGCCAACATATTCCACAGCGCTGTACAATGGAGTAAATAAACCATACAAATGGTACATAACATAACAAGTCTCTTTAATATTATTATTATTATTTATATAGCGCCAACATATTCCACAGCGCTGTACAATGGAGGAAATAAACCATACAAATGGTAAATAACATAAAAAGTCTCTTTAATATTATTATTTATAAAGCGCCAACATATTCCACAGCACTGTATAATGGGGTAAATAAACCATACAAATGGTACATAACATAACAAGTCTCTTTAATGTTATTATTATTTATAAAGCACCAACATATTCCACAGCGCTGTACAATGGACTAAATAAACCAGACAAATGGGAAATAACATAACAAGTCTCTTTAATATTATTATTATTTATAAATTGCCAACATATTCCACAGCACTGTACAATGGAGTAAATAAACCATACAAATGGTAAGTAACATAACAAGTCTCTTTAATATTATTATTATTATTTATAAAGCACCAACATATTCCACAGCGCTGTACAATGGAGTAAATAAAGCATACAAATGGTACATAACATAACAAGTCTCTTTAATATTATTATTATTAATTATAAAGCGCCAACATATTCCACAGCGCTGTACAATGGAGTAAATAAACCATACAAATGGTACATAACATAACAAGTCTCTTTAATATTATTATTATTATTTATAAAGCGCCAACATATTCCACAGCGCTGTACAATGGAGTAAATAAACCATACAAATGGTACATAACATAACAAGTCTCTTTAATATTATTATTATTATTTATATAGCGCCAACATATTCCACATGGCTGTACAATGGAGGAAATAAACCATACAAATGGTAAATAACATAAAAAGTCTCTTTAATATTATTATTATTATTTATAAAGCGCCAACATATTCCACAGCGCTGTACAATGGAGTAAATAAACCATACAAATGGTAAATAACATAACAAGTCTCTTTAATATTATTATTATTATTATTTATAAAGCGCCAACATATACCACAGCACTGTAGAATGGAGTAAATAAACCATACAAATGGTAAATAACATAACAATTCTCTTTAATATTATTATTATTTATCAAAGTGCCAACATATTCCACAGCGCTGTACAATGGATTAAATAAACCATACAAATGGGAAATAACATAACAAGTCTCTTTAATATTATTATTATTATTATTTATAAAGCGCCAACATATTCCACAGCGCTGTACAATGGAGTAAATAAACCATACAAATGGTAAATAACATAACAAGTCTCTTTAATATTATTATTATTATTTATAAAGCACCAACATATTCCACAGCGCTGTACAATGGAGTTAAAAAAACCATATAAATGGTAAATAACATAACAAGTATCTGTAATATTATTATTATTATTATTATTATTAATATTTATAAAGCGCCAACATATTCCACAGCGCTGCACAATGGAGTAAATAAACCATACAAATGGGAAATAACATAACAATTCTCTTTAATATAATTATTATTATTTATAAAGTGTCAACATATTCCACAGCGCTGTACAATGGTGTAAATAAACCATACAAATGATACATAACATAACAAGTCTCTTTAATATTATTATTATTATTTATAAAGCACCAACATATTCCACAGCACTGTACAATGGAGTAAATAAACCATACAAATGGTAAATAACATAACAAGTCTCTTTAATATTATTATTATTATTATTTATAAAGCACCAACATATTCCACAGCGCTGTACAATGGAGTTAAAAAAACATATAAATGGTAAATAACATAACAAGTATCTGTAATATTATTATTATTATTAATATTTATAAAGCGCCAACATATTCCACAGCGCTGTACAATGGAGTAAATAAACCATACAAATGGTAAATAATATAACAAGTCTCTATAATATTATTATTATTCATAAAGCGCCAACATATTCCACAGCGCTGTACAATGGAGTAAATAAACCATACAAATGGTACATAACATAACAAGTCTCTTTAATATTATTATTATTATTTATAAAGCGCCAACATATTCCACAGCGCTGTACAATGGAGGAAATAAACCATACAAATGGGAAATAACATACCAAGTCTCTTTAATATTATTATTATTATTTATAAAGCGCCAACATATTCCACAGCGCTGTACAATGGAGTAAATAAACCATACAAATGTTAAATAACATAACAAGTCTCTTTAATATTATTATTATTATTTATAAAGCGCCAACATATTCCACAGCGCTGTACAATGGAGGAAATAAACCATACAAATGGTAAGTAACATAACAAGTCTCTTTAATATTATTATTATTATTTATAAAGCACCAACATATTCCACAGCGCTGTACAATGGAGGAAATAAACCACGCAAATGGTATATAACATAACAAGTCTCTTTAATATTATTATCATTATTAAAGCGCCAACATATTCCACAGCGCTGTACAATGGAGTAAATAATCCATACAAATGGTAAATAACATAACAAGTCTCTTTAATATTATTATTATTTATAAAGCGCCAACATAATCCACAGCGCTGTACAATGGAGTAAATAAACCATACAAATGGTAAATAACATAACAAGTCTCTTTAATATTATTATTTATATAGCGCCAACATATTCCACAGCGCTGTACAATGGAGGAAATAAACCATAGAAATGGTACATAACATAACAAGTCTCTTTAAAATTATTATTGTTATTTATAAAGCGCCAGCATATTCCAAAGCTCTACAATGGAGGAAATAAACCATACAAATGGTATATAACATAACATGTCTCTTTAATATTATTATTATTATTTATTAAGCGTCAACATATTCCACAGCGCTGTACAATGGAGTAAATAAACCATACAAATGGTAAATAACATAACAAGTCTCTTTAATAGTATTATTATTATTTATAAAGCACCAACATATTCCACAGCGCTGTACAATGGAGTAAATAAACCATACAAATGGTAAATAATATAACATGTCTCTTTAACATTATTATTATTTATCAAAGCGCCAACATATTCCACAGCGCTGTACAATGGAGTAAATAAAACTTACAAATGGGAAATAACATAACAAGTCTCTTGAATCTTATTATTATTTAAAAAGTGCCAACATATTCCACAGCGCTGTACAATGGAGTAAATAAACCATACAAATGGGAAATAACATAAGTCTTTTTAATATTATTATTATAATTTATAAAGCGCCTACATAATCAACAGCGCTGTGCAATGGAGTAAATAAACCATACAAATGGTAAATAACTTAACAAGTCTCTTTAATATTATTATTATTTATAAAGCGCCAACATATTCCACAGCGCTGTACAATGGAGTAAATAAACCATACAAATGGTAAATAACATAACAAGTCTCTTTAATATTATTATTTATATAGCGCCAACATATTCCACAGCGCTGTACAATGGAGGAAATAAACCATAGAAATGGTACATAACATAACAAGTCTCTTTAAAATTATTATTATTATTTATAAAGCGCCAACATAATCCACAGCGCTGTACAATGGAGTAAATAATCCATACAAACGGGAAATAACATAACAAGTCTCTTTAATATTATTATTATTTAAAAAGTGGCAACATATTCCACAGCGCTGTACAATGGAGTAAATAAACCATACAAATGGGAAATAACATAAGTCTTTTTAATATTATTATTATTATTTATAAAGCGCCAACATAATCCACAGTGCTGTACAATGGAGTACATAAACCATACAAATGGTAAATAACATAACAAGTCTCTTTAATATTATTATTTATATAGCGCCAACATATTCCACAGCGCTGTACAATGGAGGAAATAAACCATAGAAATGGTACATAACATAACAAGTCTCTTTAAAATTATTATTATTATTTATAAAGCGCCAACATAATCCACAGCGCTGTACAATGGAGTAAATAATCCATACAAACAGGAAATAACATAACAAGTCTCTTTAATATTATTATTATTTAAAAAGTGCCAACATATTCCACAGCGCTGTACAATGGAGTAAATAAACCATAAAAATGGGAAATAACATAAGTATTTTTAATATTATTATTATTATTTATAAAGCGCCAACATAATCCACAGTGCTGTACAATGGATTAAATAAACCATACAAATGGTATATAACATAACAAGTCTCTTTAATATTATTATTATTATTTATAAAGTGTCAACGTATTCCACAGCGCTGTACAATGGAGTAAATAAACTATACACATGGTAAATTGCATAACAAGTCTCTTTAATATTATTATTATTTTTTATAAAGCGCCAGCATATTCCACAGCTCTGTACAATGGAGTAAATAAACCATACAAAAGGGAAATAAAATAACAAGTCTCTTTAATATTATTATTATTATTTATAAAGTGCCAGCATATTCCACAGCGCTGTACAATGGAGTAAATAAACCATACAAATGGGAAATAACATAACAAGTCTCTTTAATATTATTATTATTATTATATATAAAGCACCAACATATACCACAGCGCTGTACAATGGAGTAAATAAACCATACAAATGGTACATAACATAACAAGTCTCTTTAATATTATTATTATTATTTATAAAGCGCCAACATATTCCACAGCGCTGTACAATGGAGTAAATAAACCATACAAATGGTACATAACATAACAAGTCTCTTTAATATTATTATTATTATTTATAAAGTGCCAGCATATTCCACAGCGCTGTACAATGGAGTAAATAAACCATACAAATGGGAAATAACATAACAAGTCTCTTTAATATTATTATTATTATTATATATAAAGCACCAACATATACCACAGCGCTGTACAATGGAGTAAATAAACCATACAAATGGTACATAACATAACAAGTCTCTTTAATATTATTATTATTATTTATAAAGCGCCAACATATTCCACAGCGCTGTACAATGGAGTAAATAAACCATACAAATGGTACATAACATAACAAGTCTCTTTAATATTATTATTATTATTTATATAGCGCCAACATATTCCACAGCGCTGTACAATGGAGGAAATAAACCATACAAATGGTAAATAACATAAAAAGTCTCTTTAATATTATTATTATTATTTATAAAGCGCCAACATATTCCACAGCGCTGTACAATGGAGTAAATAAACCATACAAATGGTAAATAACATAACAAGTCTCTTTAATATTATTATTATTATTATTTATAAAGCGCCAACATATACCACAGCACTGTAGAATGGAGTAAATAAACCATTCAAATGGTAAATAACATAACAAGTCTCTTTAATATTATTATTATTTATCAAAGTGCCAACATATTCCACAGCGCTGTACAATGGAGTAAATAAACCATACAAATGGGAAATAACATAACAAGTCTCTTTAATATTATTATTATTATTATTTATAAAGCGCCAACATATTCCACAGCGCTGTACAATGGAGTAAATAAACCATACAAATGGTAAATAACATAACAAGTCTCTTTAATATTATTATTATTATTTATAAAGCACCAACATATTCCACAGCGCTGTACAATGGAGTTAAAAAAACCATATAAATGGTAAATAACATAACAAGTATCTGTAATATTATTATTATTATTATTATTAATATTTATAAAGCGCCAACATATTCCACAGCGCTGCACAATGGAGTAAATAAACCATACAAATGGGAAATAACATAACAATTCTCTTTAATATTATTATTATTATTTATAAAGTGTCAACATATTCCACAGCGCTGTACAATGGTGTAAATAAACCATACAAATGGTACATAACATAACAAGTCTCTTTAATATTATTATTATTATTTATATAGCGCCAACATATTCCACAGCGCTGTACAATGGAGGAAATAAACCATTCAAATGGTAAATAAAATAAAAAGTCTCTTTAATATTATTATTATTATTTATAAAGCACCAACATATTCCACAGCGCTGTACAATGGAGTAAATAAACCATACAAATGGGAAATAACATAAGTCTTTTTAATATAATTATTATTATTTATAAAGCGCCAACATAATCCACAGCGCTGTACAATGGAGTAAATAAACCATACAAATGATAAATAACATAACAAGTCTCTATAATATTATTATTATTATTTATAAAGCGCCAACGTATTCCACAGCGCTGTACAATGGAGTAAATAAACTATACACATGGTAAATAGCATAACAAGTCTCTTTAATATTATTATTATTTTTTATAAAGCGCCAGCATATTCCACAGCTCTGTACAATGGAGTAAATAAACCATACAAATGGTAAATAACATAACAAGTCTCTTTAATATTATTATTAATATTTATATAGCGCCAACACATACCACAGCGCTGTACAATGGAGTAAATAAACCATACAAATGGTAAATAACATAACAAGTCTCTTTAATATTATTATTATTATTTATAAAGCGCCAACATATAACACAGGACTGTACAATGGAGTAAATAAACTATACACATGGTAAATAGCATAACAAGTTTCTTTAATATTATTATTATTTTTTATAAAGCACCAACATATTCCACAGCGCTGTACAATGGAGGAAATAAACCATAGAAATGGTACATATCATAACAAGTCTCTTTAATATTATTATTATTTATAAAGCGCCAACATATTCCACAGCGCTGTACAATGGAGTAAATAAACCATACAAATGGTAAATAATATAACAAGTCTCTTTAATATTATTATTATTTATCAAAGCGCCAACATGTTCCACAGCGCTGTACAATGGAGTAAATAAACCATACAAATGGTAAATAACATAACATGTCTCATTAATATTATTAGTATTATTTATAAAGCACCAACATATACCACAGCGCTGTACAATGGAGTAAATAAACCATACAAATGGTACATAACATAACAAGTCTCTTTAATATTATTATTATTATTTATAAAACACCAACATATTCCACAGCGCTGTACAATGAAGTAAATAAACCATACAAATGGTATATAACATAACAAGTCTCTTTAATATTATTATTATTTATAAATTGCCAACATATTCCACAGCGCTGTACAATGGAGTAAATAAACCATACAAATGGTAAATAACATAACAAGTCTCTTTAATATTATTAGTATTATTTATAAAGCACCAACATATACCACAGCGCTGTACAATGGAGTAAATAAACCATACAAATGGTACATAACATAACAAGTCTCTTTAATATTATTATTATTTATAAAGCTCCAACATATTCCACAGCGCTGTACAATGGAGTAAATAAACCATACAAATGGTACATAACATAACAAGTCTCTTTAATATTATTATTATTATTATTTATAAAGCGCCAACATATTCCACAGCGCTGTACAATGGAGTAAATAAACCATACAAATGGTACATAACATAACATGTCTCTTTAATATTATTATTATTATTAATAAAGCGGCAACATATTCCACAGCGCTGTACAATGTAGTAAATAAACCATACAAATGGGAAATAACATAACAAGTCTCTTTAATATTATTATTATTATTTATAAAGTGTCAACATATTCCACAGCGCTGTACAATGGAGTAAATAAACCATACAAATGGTACATAACATAACAAGTCTCTTTAATATTATTATTATTATTTATATAGCGCCAACATATTCCACAGCGCTGTACAATGGAGGAAATAAACCATACAAATGGTAAATAACATAAAAAGTCTCTTTAATATTATTATTATTATTTATAAAGCGCCAACATATTCCACAGCGCTGTACAATTGAGTAAATAAACCATACAAATGGTAAATAACATAACAAGTCTCTTTAATATTATTATTATTATTATTTATAAAGCGCCAACATATACCACAGCACTGTAGAATGGAGTAAATAAACCATACAAATGGGAAATAACATAACAAGTCTCTTTAATATTATTATTATTATTTATAAAGTGTCAACATATTCCACAGCGCTGTACAATGGAGTAAATAATCCATACAAATGGTAAATAACATAACAAGTCTCTTTAATATTATTATTATTTATAAAAGTGCCAACATATTCCACAGCGCTGTACAATGGAGTAAATAAACCATACAAATGGGAAATAACATAACAAGTCTCTTTAATATTATTATTATTATTATTTATAAAGCGCCAACATATTCCACAGCGCTGTACAATGGAGTAAATAAACCATACAAATGGTAAATAACATAATAAGTCTCTTTAATATTATTATTATTATTTATAAAGCACCAACATATTCCACAGCGCTGTACAATGGAGTTAAAAAAACCATATAAATGGTAAATAACATAACAAGTATCTTTAATATTATTATTATTATTAATATTTATAAAGCGCCAACATATTCCACAGCGCTGCACAATGGAGTAAATAAACCATACAAATGGGAAATAACATAACAATTCTCTTTAATATTATAATTATTATTTATAAAGTGTCAACATATTCCACAGCGCTGTACAATGGTGTAAATAAACCATACAAATGGTATATAACATAACAAGTCTCTTTAATATTATTATTATTATTTATATAGCGCCAACATATTCCACAGCGCTGTACAATGGAGGAAATAAACCATACAAATGGTAAATAACATAAAAAGTCTCTTTAATATTATTATTATTATTTATAAAGCACCAACATATTCCACAGCGCTGTACAATGGAGTAAATAAACCATACAAATGGGAAATAACATAAGTCTTTTTAATATAATTATTATTATTTATAAAGCGCCAACATAATCCACAGCGCTGTACAATGGAGTAAATAAACCATACAAATGATAAATAACATAACAAGTCTCTATAATATTATTATTATTATTTATAAAGCGCCAACGTATTCCACAGCGCTGTACAATGGAGTAAATAAACCATACAAATGGGAAATAACATAACAAGTCTCTAGAATATTATTATTATTTATAAAGCGCCAACATATTCCACAGCACTGTATAATGGGGTAAATAAACCATACAAATGGTACATAACATAACAAGTCTCTTTAATGTTATTATTATTTATAAAGCACCAACATATTCCACAGCGCTGTACAATGGACTAAATAAACCAGACAAATGGGAAATAACATAACAAGTCTCTTTAATATTATTATTATTTATAAATTGCCAACATATTCCACAGCACTGTACAATGGAGTAAATAAACCATACAAATGGTAAATAACATAACAAGTCTCTTTAATATTATTATTATTATTTATAAAGCACCAACATATTCCACAGCGCTGTACAATGGAGTAAATAAACCATACAAATGGTACATAACATAACAAGTCTCTTTAATATTATTATTATTAATTATAAAGCGCCAACATATTTCACAGCGCTGTACAATGGAGTAAATAAACCATACAAATGGTACATAACATAACAAGTCTCTTTAATATTATTATTATTATTTATAAAGCGCCAACATATTCCACAGCGCTGTACAATGGAGTAAATAAACCATACAAATGGTACATAACATAACAAGTCTCTTTAATATTATTATTATTATTTATATAGCGCCAACATATTCCACAGCGCTGTACAATGGAGGAAATAAACCATACAAATGGTAAATAACATAAAAAGTCTCTTTAATATTATTATTATTATTTATAAAGCGCCAACATATTCCACAGCGCTGTACAATGGAGTAAATAAACCATACAAATGGTAAATAACATAACAAGTCTCTTTAATATTATTATTATTATTTATAAAGCGCCAACATATTCTACAGCGCTATACAATGGAGTAAATAAACAATACAAATGGGAAATAACATAACAAGTCTCTTTAATATTATTGTTATTTATAAAGCGCCAACATATTCCACAGCACTGTATAATGGGGTAAATAAACCATACAAATGATACATAACATAACAAGTCTCTTTAATATTATTATTATTTATAAAGCGCCAACATATACCACAGCGCTGTACAATGGAGTAAATAAACCATAACAATGGTACATAACATAACAAGTCTCTTTAATATTATTATTATTTATAAAGTGCCAACATATTCCACAGCGCTGTACAATGGAGTAAATAAACCATACAAATGGGAAATAACATAACAAGTCTCTTTAATATTATTATTATTTATAAAGCGCCAACATATTCCACAGCGCTGTACAATGGAGTAAATAAACCATACAAATGGTAAATAACATAACAAGTCTCTTTAATATTATTATTATTATTTATAAAGCGCCAACATATACCACAGCGCTGTACAATGGAGTAAATAAACCATACAAATGGGAAATAACATAACAAGTCTCTTTATTTTATTATTATTTATAAAGCGCCAACATATTCCACAGTGCTGTACAATGGAGTAAATAAACCATACAAATGTTAAATAATATAACAAGTCTCTATAATATTATTATTATTCATAAAGCGCCAACATATACCACAGCGTTGTACAATGGAGTAAATAAACCATACAAATGGTAAATAACATAACAAGTCTCTATAATATTATTATTATTTATAAAGCGCCAACATATTCCACAGCGCTGTACAATTGAGTAAATAAACCATACAAATGGTAAATAACATAACAAGTCTCTTTAATATTATTATTATTATTTATAAAGCGTCAACATATTCCACAGCACTGTACAATGGAGTGAATAAACCATACAAATGGTAAATAACATAACAAGTCTCTTTAATATTATTATTATTATTTATAAAGCGCCAACATATACCACAGCGCTGTACAATGGAGTAAATAAACCATACAAATGGGAAATAACATAACAAGTCTCTTTATTTTATTATTATTTATAAAGCGCCAACATATTCCACAGTGCTGTACAATGGAGTAAATAAACCATACAAATGTTAAATAATATAACAAGTCTCTATAATATTATTATTATTCATAAAGCGCCAACATATACCACAGCGTTGTACAATGGAGTAAATAAACCATACAAATGGTAAATAACATAACAAGTCTCTATAATATTATTATTATTTATAAAGCGCCAACATATACCACAGCGCTGTACAATGGTGTAAATAAACCATACAAATGGTATATAACATAACAAGTCTCTATAATATTATTATTATTATTATTTATAAAGCGCCAACATATTCCACAGCCCTATACAATGGAGTAAATAAACCATACAAATGGGAAATACCATAACAAGTCTCTTTAATATTATTATTATTTATAAAGCACCAACATATTCCACTGCGCTGTACAATGGAGTAAATAAAATATTCAAATGGGAAATAACATAACAAGTATCTTTATAATTATTATTATTATTTATAAAGCGCCAACATATTCCACAGCGCTGTACAATGGAGGAAATAAACCATACAAATGGTATATAACATAACAATTCTATTTAATATTATTATCATTATTAAAGCGCCAACATATTCCACAGCGCTGTACAATGGGGTAAATAAACCATAAAAATGGGAAATAACATAACAAGTCTCTTTAATATTATTATTATTTATAAAGCGCCTACATATTCGACAGCGCTGTACAATGGAGTAAATAAACCATACACATGGTAAGTAACATAACAAGTCTCTTTAATAATATTATTATTCATAAAGCGCCAAAATATTCCACAGCGCTGTACAATGGGGTAAATAAACCATACAAATGGGACATAACATAAGAAGTCTCTTTAATATTATTATTATTATTTATAATGCGCCAACATATTCCACAGCGCTGTACAATGGAGTAAATAAACCATACAAAGGGGAAATAACATAACAAGTCTCTTTAATATTATTATTATTATTTATAAAGCGCCAACATATTCCACAGTGCAGTACAATGGAGGAAATAAACCATACAAATGGTAAATAACATAACAAGTCTCTTTAATATTATTATTATTTATAAGGCACCAACATATTCCACAGCGCTATACAATGGAGTAAATAAACCATACACATGGTAAATAACATAACAAGTCTCTTTAATATTATTATTATTTATAAAGCGCCAACATATTCCACAGCACTGTACAACTGAGTAAATAAACCATACTAATGGTAAATAACATAACAAGTCTCTTTAATATTATTATTATTTATAAAGCGCCAACATATTCCACAGCGCTGTACAATGGAGTAAATAAACCATACAAATGGGAAATAACATAAAAAGTCTCTTTAATATTATTATTATTATTTATAAAGCGCCAACATATTCCACAGCGCTCTACAATGGGGTATATGAACCATAAAAATGGGAAATAACATAAAAAGTCTCTTTAATATTATTATTATTATTATTTATAAAGCGCCAACATATTCCACAGCCCTGTACAATGGAGTAAATAAACCATACAAATGGTACATAACATAACAAGTCTCTTTAATATTATTATTATTATTATTTATAAAGCGCCAACATATTCCACAGCACTGTACAATGGAGTAAATAATCCATACAAATGGGAAATAACATAACAAGTCTCTTTAATATTATTATTATTTATAAAGTGCCAACATATTCCACAGCGCTGTACAATGGAGGAAATAAACCATACAAATGGGAAATAACATAACAAGTCTCTTTAATATTATTATTATTTATAAAGCGCCAACATATTCCACAGCGCTGTACAATGGAGTAAATAAACCATACAAATGGTAAATAACATAAAAAGTCTCTATAATATTACTATTATTTATAAAGCACCAACATATACCACAGCGCTGTACAATGGAGTAAATAAACCATACAAATGGTAAATAATATAGCAAGTCTCTTTAATATTATTATTATTTGTAAAGTGCCAACATATTCCACAGCGCTGTACAATGGAGTAAATAAACCATACAAATGGTAAATAACATAATAAGTCTCTTTAATATTATTATTATTTGTAAAGTGCCAACATATTCCACAGCGCTGTACAATGGTGTAAATAAACCATACAAATGGTATATAACATAACAAGTCTCTTTAATATTATTATTATTATTTATAAAGCACCAACATATTCCACAGCGCTGTACAATGGAGTAAATAAACCATACAAATGGTACATAACATAACAAGTCTCTTTAATATTATTATTATTATTTATAAAGCGCCAACATAATCCACAGCGCTGTACAATGGAGTAAATAAACCATACAAATGGGAATTAACATAACAAGACTCTTTAATATTATTATTATTATTTATAAAGCGCCAACATATTCCACAGCGCTGTACAATGGAGTAAATAAACCATACAAATGGGAAATAACATAACAAGTCTCTTTAATATTATTATTATTATTTATAAAGCACCAACATATACCACAGCGCTGTACAATGGAGTAAATAAACCATACAAATGGTATATAACATAACAAGTCTCTTTAATATTATTATTATTATTTATAAAGCACCAACATATTCCACAGCGCTGTACAATGGAGTAAATAAACCATACAAATGGTACATAACATAACAAGTCTCTTTAATATTATTATTATTATTTATAAAGCGCCAACATAATCCACAGCGCTGTACAATGGAGTAAATAAACCATACAAATGGGAAATAACATAACAAGACTCTTTAATATTATTATTATTATTTATAAAGCGCCAACATATTCCACAGCGCTGTACAATGGAGTAAATAAACCATACAAATGGGAAATAACATAACAAGTCTCTTTAATATTATTATTATTTATAAAGCGCCAACATATACCACAGCGCTGTACAATGGAGTAAATAAACCATACAAATGGTAAATAACGTAACAAGTCTCTTTATTATTATTATTATTATTTATAAAGCGCCAACATATTCCACAGCGCTGTACAATGGAGTAAATAAACCATACAAATGGGAAATAACATAACAAGTCTCTTTAATATTATTATTATTTATAAAGCGCCAACATATTCCACAGCGCTGTACAATGGAGTAAATAAACCATACAAATGTTAAATAATATAACAAGTCTCTATAATATTATTATTATTCATAAAGCGCCAACATATACCACAGGGCTGTACAATGGAGTAAATAAACCATACAAATGTGAAATAACATAACAAGTCTCTTTAATATTATTATTATTTATAAAGTGCCAACATATTCCACAGCGCTGTACAATGGAGTAAATAAACCATACAAATGGAAAATAACATAACAAGTCTCTTTAATATTATTATTTATAAAGCGCCAACATATTCCACAGCGCTGTACAATGGAGTAAATAAACCATACAAATGGTAAATAATATAGCAAGTCTCTTTAATATTATTATTATTTGTAAAGTGCCAACATATTCCACAGCGCTGTACAATGGAGTAAATAAACCATACAAATGGTAAATAACATAACAAGTCTCTTTAACCCCTTCCCGACCTTATGACGAGTTAACTCGTCATAAGAGCCGCAGCGTTAGCGACCTTATGACGAGTTAACTCGTCATGCAGTCTAGCCGGCGGTGCGCTCCGTGGGCACCGCCAGCTAGTCTGCAACGGGTCCAGGACTAAGCCTCGCACCCGAGGCAAAGCTCCTGGACCCGATCGGTCAGTTTCCGGGCATGTGATCGCGGTGATTTAGTCATCACCGCGATAACATGCAAATTAGATGGCAAAGTCAGTGTGTTCACACACTGACTTTGCCTCTAATTCACTCTCTGTGCTTCACATTCTTATAGTGAAGCACAGATAGTGACCTGTAAGTAAAAAGAAATTAATTATACACACATAGGTAAAAAAAAAAAAAAAAAATATTAACCCTTTCATTGCTGATCACAGTTTTTAACTGTGATCAGTTTCCTTCCACTTTATGGCCCTCATTTAGTTTTTTTTTTAACAGATTTTTTTATTTTTACAATTTATAAAGTTTTTTTGAATAAATAAAGGTAATTTTAATATATTTATTTAATAAAATTTAACCCCTGCATGCCTGTTGCATGATTTTTACTGATCTGACATCGCACTCTTCAGAGTTTTTTTCTGTCTTTTTTGTTATGGGGGGTTTGGGAACCAATATTTTTCTTTTTTATTAGTTAGTTAATTAGGGGGGATAAGTGGGTTAGTGTTGCACTATTTATGTAGCTTATTATTGGGAAAATAATGGGGAAAAACTTTTTTTTCCTCAAAAATTTCCTCTTTTATATGTATTTTTTAATACTAAAATGTAAATCATTTTTATGTATAGGGTATCAAAAGAAAGCTCTAACTGTCCTCTAAAAAACAACATATAACTTGTATGGGTGCGTTAAATGAGAGAGAGGGAAATTATGTTTCAAAAACCGCGTATTAAAAATTGAAAAACGCTCTGGTCCTTGGCCCAGGAAAATCCCTGGTCCTTAAAGGGTTAATATTATTATTATTTGTAAAGTGCCAACGTATTCCACAGCGCTGTACAATGGTGTAAATAAACCATACAAATGGTATATAACATAACAAGTCTCTTTAATATTATTATTATTATTTATAAAGCACCAACATATTCCACAGCGCTGTACAATGGAGTAAATAAACCATACAAATGGTACATAACATAACAAGTCTCTTTAATATTATTATTATTATTTATAAAGCGCCAACATAATCCACAGCGCTGTACAATGGAGTAAATAAACCATACAAATGGGAAATAACATAACAAGACTCTTTAATATTATTATTATTATTTATAAAGCGCCAACATATTCCACAGCGCTGTACAATGGAGTAAATAAACCATACAAATGGGAAATAACATAACAAGTCTCTTTAATATTATTATTATTATTTATAAAGCACCAACATATACCACAGCGCTGTACAATGGAGTAAATAAACCATACAAATGGTATATAACATAACAAGTCTCTTTAATATTATTATTATTATTTATAAAGCACCAACATATTCCACAGCGCTGTACAATGGAGTAAATAAACCATACAAATGGTACATAACATAACAAGTCTCTTTAATCTTATTATTATTATTTATAAAGCGCCAACATAATCCACAGCGCTGTACAATGGAGTAAATAAACCATACAAATGGGAAATAACATAACAAGACTCTTTAATATTATTATTATTATTTATAAAGCGCCAACATATTCCACAGCGCTGTACAATGGAGTAAATAAACTATACAAATGGTACATAACATAACAAGTCTCTTTAATATTATTATTATTATTTATAAAGCACCAACATATACCACAGCGCTGTACAATGGAGTAAATAAACCATACAAATGGGAAATAACATTACAAGTCTCTATAATATTGTTATTATTTATAAAACACCAACATATTCCACAGCGCTGTACAATGGAGTAAAAACAACCATACAAATGGGAAATAACATAACAAGTCTCTTTAATATTATTATTATTATTTATAAAGCACCAACATATACCACAGCGCTGTACAATGGAGTAAATAAACCATACAAATGGTAAATAACATAACAAGTCTCTTTAATATTATTATTATTATTTATAATGCACCAACATATTCCACAGCGCTGTACAATGGAGTAAATAAACCATACAAATGGTAAATAACATAACAAGTCTCTTTAATATTATTATTATTATTTATAACGCACCAACATATACCACAGCGCTGTACAATGGAGTAAATAAACCATACAAATGGTATATAACATAACAAGTCTCTTTAATATTATTATTATTATTTATAATGCACCAACATATTCCACAGCGCTGTACAATGGAGTAAATAAACCATACAAATGGTAAATAATATAGCAAGTCGCTTTAATATTATTATTATTTGTAAAGTGCCAACATATTCCACAGCGCTGTACAATGGAGTAAATAAACCATACAAATGGTAAATAACATAACAAGTCTCTATAATATTATTATTATTTATAAAACACCAACATATTCCACAGCGCTGTAAAATGGAGTAAATAAACCATACAAATGGGAAATGACATAACAAGTCTCTTTAATATTATTATTATTATTTATAAAGCACCAACATATACCACAGCGCTGTACAATGGAGTAAATAAACCATACAAATGGTATATAACATAACAAGTCTCTTTAATATTATTATTATTATTTATAAAGCACCAACATAATCCACAGCGCTGTACAATGGAGTAAATAAACCATACAAATGGGAAATAACATAACAAGACTCTTTAATCTTATTATTATTATTTATAAAGCGCCAACATATTCCACAGAGCTGTACAATGGAGTAAATAAACCATACAAATGGTAAATAACATAAATAGTCTCTTTAATATTATTATTATTTATAAAGCGCCAACATATTCCACTGCGCTGTACAATGGAGTAAATAAACCATACAAATGGTACATAACATAACAAGTCTCTTTAATATTATTATTATTTATAAAGCGCCAACATATTCCACAGCGCTGTACAATGGAGTAAATAAACCATACAAATGTTAAATAACATAACAAGTCTCTTTAATATTATTATTATTATTTATAAAGCACCAACATATACCACAGCGCTGTACAATGGAGTAAATAAACCATACAAATGGTATATAACATAACAAGTCTCTTTAATATTATTATTATTATTTATAATGCACCAACATATTCCACAGCGCTGTACAATGGAGTAAATAAACCATACAAATGGTACATAACATAACAAGTCTCTTTAATATTATTATTATTATTTATAAAGCGCCAACATATTCCACAGCGCTGTACAATGGAGTAAATAAACCATACAAATGGGAAATAACATAACAAGTCTCTTTAATATTATTATAATTATTTATAAAGCGCCAACATATTCCACAGCGCTGTACAATGGAGTAAATAAACCATACAAATGGGAAATAACATAACAAGTCTCTTTAATATTATTATTATTTATAAAGCGCCAACATATTCCACAGCGCTGTACAATGGAGTAAATAAACCATATAAATGTTAAATAATATAACAAGTCTCTATAATATTATTATTATTCATAAAGCGCCAACATATACCACAGGGCTGTACAATGGAGTAAATAAACCATACAAATGTGAAATAACATAACAAGACTCTTTAATATTATTATTATTTATAAAGCGCCAACATATTCCACAGCGCTGTACAATGGAGTAAATAAACCATACAAATGGGAAATAACATAACAAGTCTCTTTAATATTATTATTATTTATAAAACGCCAACATATTCCACAGCGCTGTACAATGGAGTAAATAAACCATACAAATGTTTTATAATATAACAAGTCTCTGTAATATTATTATTATTCATAAAGCGCCAACATATACCACAGGGCTGTACAATGGAGTAAATAAACCATACAAATAGGAAATAACATAACAAGTCTCTTTAGTATTATTATTATTATTTATAAAGCGCCAACATATACCACAGCGCTGTACAATGGAGTAAATAAACCATACAAATGGTACATAACATAACAAGTCTCTTTAATATTATTATTATTATTATTATTTATTAAGCGCCAGCATATTCCACAGCGCTGTACAATGAAGTAAATAAACAATACAAATGGTAAATAATATAACAAGTATCTGTAATATTATTATTATTTATATAGCGCCAACATATTCCACAGCTCTGTACAATGGAGTAAATAAACCATACAAATGGTAAGTAACATAACAAGTCTCTTTAATATTATTATTATTATTATTATTTATAAAGCGTCAACATATTCCACAGCGCTGTACAATTTAGTAAATAAACCATACAAATGGGAAATAACATAACAAGTCTCTTTTACATTATTATTATTATTTATAAAGCGCCAACATAATCCACAGCGCTGTACAATGGAGTAAATAAACCATACAAATGGTAAATAAAATAAAAAGTCTCTATAATATGACTATTATTTATAAAGCTCCAACATATACCACAGCGCTGTACAATGGAGTAAATAAACCATACAAATGGTAAATAATATAGCAAGTCTCTTTAATATTATTATTATTTGTAAAGTGCCAACATATTCCACAGCGCTGTACAATGGAGTAAATAAACCATACAAATGGTAAATAACATAACAAGTCTCTATAATATTATTATTAATAATAAAGTGCCAACATATACCACAGCGCTGTACAATGGAGTAAATAAACCATACAAATGGGAAATAACATAACAAGTCTCTTTAATGTTATTATTATTATTTATAAAGCACCAACATATACCACAGCGCTGTACAATGGAGTAAATAAACCATACAAATGGGAAATAACATAACAAGTCTCTTTAATATTATTATTATTATTTATAAAGCACCAACATATACCACAGCGCTGTACAATGGAGTAAATAAACCATACAAATGGTATATAACATAACAAGTCTCTTTAATATTATTATTATTATTTATAAAGCACCAACATATTCAACAGCGCTGTACAATGGAGTAAATAAACCATACAAATGGGAAATAACATAACAAGTCTCTGTAATATTATTATTATTATTTATAAAGCACCAACATATACCACAGCGCTGTACAATGGAGTAAATAAACCATACAAATGGTATATAACATAACAAGTCTCTTTAATATTATTATTATTATTTATAAAGCACCAACATATACCACAGCGCTGTACAATGGAGTAAATAAACCATACAAATGGTATATAACATAACAAGTCTCTTTAATATTATTATTATTATTTATAAAGCACCAACATATACCACAGCGCTGTACAATGGAGTAAAAATACCATACAAATGGTATATAACATAACAAGTCTCTTTAATATTATTATTATTATTTATAAAGCGCCAACATATTCCACAGCGCTGTACAATGGAGTAAATAAACCATACAAATGGTACATAACATAACAAGTCTCTTTAATATTATTATTATTATTATTTATAAAGCACCAACATATACCACAGCGCTGTACAATGGAGTAAATAAACCATACAAATGGTATATAACATAACAAGTCTCTTTAATATTATTATTATTATTTATAAAGCACCAACATATTCCACAGCGCTGTACAATGGAGTAAATAAACCATACAAATGGTACATAACATAACAAGTCTCTTTAATATTATTATTATTATTTATAAAGCGCCAACATAATCCACAGCGCTGTACAATGGAGTAAATAAACCATACAAATGGGAAATAACATAACAAGACTCTTTAATATTATTATTATTATTTATAAAGCGCCAACATATTCCACAGCGCTGTACAATGGAGTAAATAAACTATACAAATGGTACATAACATAACAAGTCTCTTTAATATTATTATTATTATTTATAAAGCACCAACATATACCACAGCGCTGTACAATGGAGTAAATAAACCATACAAATGGGAAATAACATTACAAGTCTCTATAATATTGTTATTATTTATAAAACACTAACATATTCCACAGCGCTGTACAATGGAGTAAAAACAACCATACAAATGGGAAATAACATAACAAGTCTCTTTAATATTATTATTATTATTTATAAAGCACCAACATATACCACAGCGCTGTACAATGGAGTAAATAAACCATACAAATGGTACATAACATAACAAGTCTCTTTAATATTATTATTATTTATAAAGCGCCAACATATTCCACAGCGCTGTACAATGGAGTAAATAAACCATACAAATGGGAAATAACATAACAAGTCTCTTTAATATTATTATTATTATTTATAAAGCACCAACATATACCACAGCGCTGTACAATGGAGTAAATAAACCATACAAATGGTAAATAACATAACAAGTCTCTTTAATATTATTATTATTATTTATAATGCACCAACATATTCCACAGCGCTGTACAATGGAGTAAATAAACCATACAAATGGGAAATAACATAAAAAGTCTCTTTAATATTATTATTATTATTTATAAAGCACCAACATATTCCACAGCCCTGTACAATGGAGTAAATAAACCATACAAATGGTACATAACATAACAAGTCTCTTTAATATTATTATTATTATTATTTATAAAGCGCCAACATATTCCACAGCACTGTACAATGGAGTAAATAATCCATACAAATGGGAAATAACATAACAAGTCTCTTTAATATTATTATTATTTATAAAGTGCCAACATATTCCACAGCGCTGTACAATGGAGGAAATAAACCATACAAATGGGAAATAACATAACAAGTCTCTTTAATATTATTATTATTTATAAAGCGCCAACATATTCCACAGCGCTGTACAATGGAGTAAATAAACCATACAAATGGTAAATAACATAAAAAGTCTCTATAATATTACTATTATTTATAAAGCACCAACATATACCACAGCGCTGTACAATGGAGTAAATAAACCATACAAATGGTAAATAATATAGCAAGTCTCTTTAATATTATTATTATTTGTAAAGTGCCAACATATTCCACAGCGCTGTACAATGGAGTAAATAAACCATACAAATGGTAAATAACATAATAAGTCTCTTTAATATTATTATTATTTGTAAAGTGCCAACATATTCCACAGCGCTGTACAATGGTGTAAATAAACCATACAAATGGTATATAACATAACAAGTCTCTTTAATATTATTATTATTATTTATAAAGCACCAACATATACCACAGCGCTGTACAATGGAGTAAATAAACCATACAAATGGTACATAACATAACAAGTCTCTTTAATATTATTATTATTTATAAAGCGCCAACATATTCCACAGCGCTGTACAATGGAGTAAATAAACCATACAAATGGGAAATAACATAACAAGTCTCTTTAATATTATTATTATTATTTATAAAGCACCAACATATACCACAGCGCTGTACAATGGAGTAAATAAACCATACAAATGGTAAATAACATAACAAGTCTCTTTAATATTATTATTATTATTTATAATGCACCAACATATTCCACAGCGCTGTACAATGGAGTAAATAAACCATACAAATGGGAAATAACATAAAAAGTCTCTTTAATATTATTATTATTATTTATAAAGCGCCAACATATTCCACAGCGCTCTACAATGGGGTATATGAACCATAAAAATGGGAAATAACATAAAAAGTCTCTTTAATATTATTATTATTATTATTTATAAAGCGCCAACATATTCCACTGCCCTGTACAATGGAGTAAATAAACCATACAAATGGTACATAACATAACAAGTCTCTTTAATATTATTATTATTATTATTTATAAAGCGCCAACATATTCCACAGCACTGTACAATGGAGTAAATAATCCATACAAATGGGAAATAACATAACAAGTCTCTTTAATATTATTATTATTTATAAAGTGCCAACATATTCCACAGCGCTGTACAATGGAGGAAATAAACCATACAAATGGGAAATAACATAACAAGTCTCTTTAATATTATTATTATTTATAAAGCGCCAACATATTCCACAGCGCTGTACAATGGAGTAAATAAACCATACAAATGGTAAATAACATAAAAAGTCTCTATAATATTACTATTATTTATAAAGCACCAACATATACCACAGCGCTGTACAATGGAGTAAATAAACCATACAAATGGTAAATAATATAGCAAGTCTCTTTAATATTATTATTATTTGTAAAGTGCCAACATATTCCACAGCGCTGTACAATGGAGTAAATAAACCATACAAATGGTAAATAACATAATAAGTCTCTTTAATATTATTATTATTTGTAAAGTGCCAACATATTCCACAGCGCTGTACAATGGTGTAAATAAACCATACAAATGGTATATAACATAACAAGTCTCTTTAATATTATTATTATTATTTATAAAGCACCAACATATTCCACAGCGCTGTACAATGGAGTAAATAAACCATACAAATGGTACATAACATAACAAGTCTCTTTAATATTATTATTATTATTTATAAAGCGCCAACATAATCCACAGCGCTGTACAATGGAGTAAATAAACCATACAAATGGGAATTAACATAACAAGACTCTTTAATATTATTATTATTATTTATAAAGCGCCAACATATTCCACAGCGCTGTACAATGGAGTAAATAAACCATACAAATGGGAAATAACATAACAAGTCTCTTTAATATTATTATTATTATTTATAAAGCACAAACATATACCACAGCGCTGTACAATGGAGTAAATAAACCATACAAATGGTATATAACATAACAAGTCTCTTTAATATTATTATTATTATTTATAAAGCACCAACATATTCCACAGCGCTGTACAATGGAGTAAATAAACCATACAAATGGTACATAACATAACAAGTCTCTTTAATATTATTATTATTATTTATAAAGCGCCAACATAATCCACAGCGCTGTACAATGGAGTAAATAAACCATACAAATGGGAAATAACATAACAAGACTCTTTAATATTATTATTATTATTTATAAAGCGCCAACATATTCCACAGCGCTGTACAATGGAGTAAATAAACCATACAAATGGGAAATAACATAACAAGTCTCTTTAATATTATTATTATTTATAAAGCGCCAACATATACCACAGCGCTGTACAATGGAGTAAATAAACCATACAAATGGTAAATAACGTAACAAGTCTCTTTATTATTATTATTATTATTTATAAAGCGCCAACATATTCCACAGCGCTGTACAATGGAGTAAATAAACCATACAAATGGGAAATAACATAACAAGTCTCTTTAATATTATTATTATTTATAAAGCGCCAACATATTCCACAGCGCTGTACAATGGAGTAAATAAACCATACAAATGTTAAATAATATAACAAGTCTCTATAATATTATTATTATTCATAAAGCGCCAACATATACCACAGGGCTGTACAATGGAGTAAATAAACCATACAAATGTGAAATAACATAACAAGTCTCTTTAATATTATTATTATTTATAAAGTGCCAACATATTCCACAGCGCTGTACAATGGAGTAAATAAACCATACAAATGGAAAATAACATAACAAGTCTCTTTAATATTATTATTTATAAAGCGCCAACATATTCCACAGCGCTGTACAATGGAGTAAATAAACCATACAAATGGTAAATAATATAGCAAGTCTCTTTAATATTATTATTATTTGTAAAGTGCCAACATATTCCACAGCGCTGTACAATGGAGTAAATAAACCATACAAATGGTAAATAACATAACAAGTCTCTTTAACCCCTTCCCGACCTTATGACGAGTTAACTCGTCATAAGAGCCGCAGCGTTAGCGACCTTATGACGAGTTAACTCGTCATGCAGTCTAGCCGGCGGTGCGCTCCGTGGGCACCGCCAGCTAGTCTGCAACGGGTCCAGGACTAAGCCTCGCACCCGAGGCAAAGCTCCTGGACCCGATCGGTCAGTTTCCGGGCATGTGATCGCGGTGATTTAGTCATCACCGCGATAACATGCAAATTAGATGGCAAAGTCAGTGTGTTCACACACTGACTTTGCCTCTAATTCACTCTCTGTGCTTCACATTCTTATAGTGAAGCACAGATAGTGACCTGTAAGTAAAAAGAAATTAATTATACACACATAGGTAAAAAAAAAAAAAAAAAATATTAACCCTTTCATTGCTGATCACAGTTTTTAACTGTGATCAGTTTCCTTCCACTTTATGGCCCTCATTTAGTTTTTTTTTTAACAGATTTTTTTATTTTTACAATTTATAAAGTTTTTTTGAATAAATAAAGGTAATTTTAATATATTTATTTAATAAAATTTAACCCCTGCATGCCTGTTGCATGATTTTTACTGATCTGACATCGCACTCTTCAGAGTTTTTTTCTGTCTTTTTTGTTATGGGGGGTTTGGGAACCAATATTTTTCTTTTTTATTAGTTAGTTAATTAGGGGGGATAAGTGGGTTAGTGTTGCACTATTTATGTAGCTTATTATTGGGAAAATAATGGGGAAAAACTTTTTTTTCCTCAAAAATTTCCTCTTTTATATGTATTTTTTAATACTAAAATGTAAATCATTTTTATGTATAGGGTATCAAAAGAAAGCTCTAACTGTCCTCTAAAAAACAACATATAACTTGTATGGGTGCGTTAAATGAGAGAGAGGGAAATTATGTTTCAAAAACCGCGTATTAAAAATTGAAAAACGCTCTGGTCCTTGGCCCAGGAAAATCCCTGGTCCTTAAAGGGTTAATATTATTATTATTTGTAAAGTGCCAACGTATTCCACAGCGCTGTACAATGGTGTAAATAAACCATACAAATGGTATATAACATAACAAGTCTCTTTAATATTATTATTATTATTTATAAAGCACCAACATATTCCACAGCGCTGTACAATGGAGTAAATAAACCATACAAATGGTACATAACATAACAAGTCTCTTTAATATTATTATTATTATTTATAAAGCGCCAACATAATCCACAGCGCTGTACAATGGAGTAAATAAACCATACAAATGGGAAATAACATAACAAGACTCTTTAATATTATTATTATTATTTATAAAGCGCCAACATATTCCACAGCGCTGTACAATGGAGTAAATAAACCATACAAATGGGAAATAACATAACAAGTCTCTTTAATATTATTATTATTATTTATAAAGCACCAACATATACCACAGCGCTGTACAATGGAGTAAATAAACCATACAAATGGTATATAACATAACAAGTCTCTTTAATATTATTATTATTATTTATAAAGCACCAACATATTCCACAGCGCTGTACAATGGAGTAAATAAACCATACAAATGGTACATAACATAACAAGTCTCTTTAATATTATTATTATTATTTATAAAGCGCCAACATAATCCACAGCGCTGTACAATGGAGTAAATAAACCATACAAATGGGAAATAACATAACAAGACTCTTTAATATTATTATTATTATTTATAAAGCGCCAACATATTCCACAGCGCTGTACAATGGAGTAAATAAACTATACAAATGGTACATAACATAACAAGTCTCTTTAATATTATGATTATTATTTATAAAGCACCAACATATACCACAGCGCTGTACAATGGAGTAAATAAACCATACAAATGGGAAATAACATTACAAGTCTCTATAATATTGTTATTATTTATAAAACACCAACATATTCCACAGCGCTGTACAATGGAGTAAAAACAACCATACAAATGGGAAATAACATAACAAGTCTCTTTAATATTATTATTATTATTTATAAAGCACCAACATATACCACAGCGCTGTACAATGGAGTAAATAAACCATACAAATGGTACATAACATAACAAGTCTCTTTAATATTATTATTATTTATAAAGCGCCAACATATTCCACAGCGCTGTACAATGGAGTAAATAAACCATACAAATGGGAAATAACATAACAAGTCTCTTTAATATTATTATTATTATTTATAAAGCACCAACATATACCACAGCGCTGTACAATGGAGTAAATAAACCATACAAATGGTAAATAACATAACAAGTCTCTTTAATATTATTATTATTATTTATAATGCACCAACATATTCCACAGCGCTGTACAATGGAGTAAATAAACCATACAAATGGTAAATAACATAACAAGTCTCTTTAATATTATTATTATTATTTATAACGCACCAACATATACCACAGCGCTGTACAATGGAGTAAATAAACCATACAAATGGTATATAACATAACAAGTCTCTTTAATATTATTATTATTATTTATAATGCACCAACATATTCCACAGCGCTGTACAATGGAGTAAATAAACCATACAAATGGTAAATAATATAGCAAGTCTCTTTAATATTATTATTATTTGTAAAGTGCCAACATATTCCACAGCGCTGTACAATGGAGTAAATAAACCATACAAATGGTAAATAACATAACAAGTCTCTATAATATTATTATTATTTATAAAACACCAACATATTCCACAGCGCTGTAAAATGGAGTAAATAAACCATACAAATGGGAAATGACATAACAAGTCTCTTTAATATTATTATTATTATTATTTATAAAGCACCAACATATACCACAGCGCTGTACAATGGAGTAAATAAACCATACAAATGGTAAATAACATAACAAGTCTCTTTAATATTATTATTATTATTTATAAAGCGCCAACATAATCCACAGCGCTGTACAATGGAGTAAATAAACCATACAAATGGGAAATAACATAACAAGACTCTTTAATCTTATTATTATTATTTATAAAGCGCCAACATATTCCACAGAGCTGTACAATGGAGTAAATAAACCATACAAATGGTAAATAACATAAATAGTCTCTTTAATATTATTATTATTTATAAAGCGCCAACATATTCCACTGCGCTGTACAATGGAGTAAATAAACCATACAAATGGTACATAACATAACAAGTCTCTTTAATATTATTATTATTTATAAAGCGCCAACATATTCCACAGCGCTGTACAATGGAGTAAATAAACCATACAAATGTTAAATAACATAACAAGTCTCTTTAATATTATTATTATTATTTATAAAGCACCAACATATACCACAGCGCTGTACAATGGAGTAAATAAACCATACAAATGGTATATAACATAACAAGTCTCTTTAATATTATTATTATTATTTATAATGCACCAACATATTCCACAGCGCTGTACAATGGAGTAAATAAACCATACAAATGGTACATAACATAACAAGTCTCTTTAATATTATTATTATTATTTATAAAGCGCCAACATATTCCACAGCGCTGTACAATGGAGTAAATAAACCATACAAATGGGAAATAACATAACAAGTCTCTTTAATATTATTATAATTATTTATAAAGCGCCAACATATTCCACAGCGCTGTACAATGGAGTAAATAAACCATACAAATGGGAAATAACATAACAAGTCTCTTTAATATTATTATTATTTATAAAGCGCCAACATATTCCACAGCGCTGTACAATGGAGTAAATAAACCATATAAATGTTAAATAATATAACAAGTCTCTATAATATTATTATTATTCATAAAGCGCCAACATATACCACAGGGCTGTACAATGGAGTAAATAAACCATACAAATGTGAAATAACATAACAAGTCTCTTTAATATTATTATTATTTATAAAGCGCCAACATATTCCACAGCGCTGTACAATGGAGTAAATAAACCATACAAATGGGAAATAACATAACAAGTCTCTTTAATATTATTATTATTTATAAAACGCCAACATATTCCACAGCGCTGTACAATGGAGTAAATAAACCATACAAATGTTTTATAATATAACAAGTCTCTGTAATATTATTATTATTCATAAAGCGCCAACATATACCACAGGGCTGTACAATGGAGTAAATAAACCATACAAATGGGAAATAACATAACAAGTCTCTTTAGTATTATTATTATTATTATTTATAAAGCGCCAACATATACCACAGCGCTGTACAATGGAGTAAATAAACCATACAAATGGTACATAACATAACAAGTCTCTTTAATATTATTATTATTATTATTATTTATAAAGCGCCAACATATACCACAGCGCTGTACAATGGAGTAAATAAACCATACAAATGGTAAATAATATAACAAGTCTCTTTAATATTATTATTATTATTTATTAAGCGCCAGCATATTCCACAGCGCTGTACAATGAAGTAAATAAACAATACAAATGGTAAATAATATAACAAGTATCTGTAATATTATTATTATTTATATAGCGCCAACATATTCCACAGCTCTGTACAATGGAGTAAATAAACCATACAAATGGTAAGTAACATAACAAGTCTCTTTAATATTATTATTATTATTATTATTTATAAAGCGTCAACATATTCCACAGCGCTGTACAATTTAGTAAATAAACCATACAAATGGGAAATAACATAACAAGTCTCTTTTACATTATTATTATTATTTATAAAGCGCCAACATAATCCACAGCGCTGTACAATGGAGTAAATAAACCATACAAATGGTAAATAAAATAAAAAGTCTCTATAATATGACTATTATTTATAAAGCTCCAACATATACCACAGCGCTGTACAATGGAGTAAATAAACCATACAAATGGTAAATAATATAGCAAGTCTCTTTAATATTATTATTATTTGTAAAGTGCCAACATATTCCACAGCGCTGTACAATGGAGTAAATAAACCATACAAATGGTAAATAACATAACAAGTCTCTATAATATTATTATTAATAATAAAGTGCCAACATATACCACAGCGCTGTACAATGGAGTAAATAAACCATACAAATGGGAAATAACATAACAAGTCTCTTTAATATTATTATTATTATTTATAAAGCGCCAACATATTCCACAGCGCTGTACAATGGAGTAAATAAACCATACAAATGGTAAATAACATAACAAGTCTCTTTAATATTATTATTATTATTTATAAAGCGCCAACATATTCCACAGCGCTGTACAATGGAGTAAATAAACCATACAAATGGTACATAACATAACAAGTCTCTTTAATATTATTATTATTTATAAAGCGCCAACATATTCCACAGCGCTGTACAATGGAGTAAATAAACCATACAAATGGTAAATAACATAACAAGTCTCTTTAATATTATTATTATTATTTATAAAGCGCCAACATATTCCACAGCGCTGTACAATGGAGTAAATAAACCATACAAATGGGAAATAACATAACAAGTCTCTTTAATATTATTATTATTATTTATAATGCGCCAACATATTCCACAGCGCTGTACAATGGAGTAAATAAACCATACAAATGTTACATAACATAACAAGTCTCTTTAATATTATTATTATTTATAAAGCGCCAACATATTCCACAGCGCTGTACAATGGAGTAAATAAACCATACAAATGGTACATAACATAACAAGTCTCTTTAATATTATTATAACTATTAAAGCGCCAACATATTCCACAGCGCTGTAAAATGGAGTAAATAAACCATACAAATGGTAAATAACATAACAAGTCTCTTTAATATTATTATTATTATTTATAAAGCGCCAACATATTCCACAGCGCTGTACAATGGAGTAAATAAACCATACAAATGGTACATAACATAACAAGTCTCTTTAATATTATTATAATTATTTATAAAGCGCCAACATATTCCACAGCGCTGTACAATGGAGTAAATAAACCATACAAATGGGAAATAACATAACAAGTCTATTTAATATTATTATTATTTATAAAGCGCCAACATATTCCACAGCGCTGTACAATGGAGTAAATAAACCATACAAATGGGAAATAATATAACAAGTCTCTTTAATATTATTATTATTTATCAAAGCGCCAACATATTCTACAGCGCTGTACAATGGAGTAAATAAACCATACAAATGGGAAATAACATAACAAGTCTATTTAATATTATTATTATTTATAAAGCGCCAACATATTCCACAGCGCTGTACAATGGAGGAAATAAACCACACAAATGGTAAATAACATAACAAGTCTCTTTAATATTATTATAATTTACAAAGCGCCAACATATTCCACAGCACTGTACAATGGAGTAAACAACCATACAAATGGTAAATAACATAACAAGTCTCTTTAATATTATTATTATTATTATTTATAAAGCGCCAACATATACCACAGCACTGTACAATGGAGTAAATAAACCATACAAATGGTAAATAACATAACAAGTCTCTTTAATATTATTATTATTATTTATAAAGCACCAACATATACCACAGCGCTGTACAATGGAGTAAATAAAACATACAAATGGTACATAACATAACAAGTCTCTTTAATATTATTATTATTTATAAAGCGCCAACATATTCCACAGCGCTGTACAATGGAGTAAATAAACCATACAAATGGGAAATAACATAAAAAGTCTCTTTAATATTATTATTATTATTTATAAAGCGCCAACATATTCCACAGCGCTGTACAATGGAGTAAATAAACCATACAAATGGTACATAACATAACAAGTCTCTTTAATATTATTATTATTATTATTTATAAATTGCCAACATATTCCACAGCACTGCACAATGGAGTAAATAATCCATACAAATGGGAAATAACATAACAAGTCTCTTTAATATTATTATTATTTATAAAGTGCCAACATATTCCACAGCGCTGTACAATGCAGGAAATAAACCATACAAATGGGAAATAACATAACAAGTCTCTTTAATAATATTATTATTTATAAAGCGCCAACATATTCCACAGCGCTGTACAATGGAGTAAATAAACCATACAAATGGTAAATAACATAAAAAGCCTCTATAATATTACTATTATTTATAAAGCACCAAAATATACCACAGCGCTGTACAATGGAGTAAATAAACCATACAAATGGTAAATAACATAACAAGTCTCTTTAATATTATTATTATTTGTAAAGTGCCAACATATTCCACAGTGCTGTACAATGGTGTAAATAAACCATACAAATGGTATATAACATAACAAGTCTCTTTAATATTATTATTATTATTTATAAAGCACCAACATATTCCACAGCGCTGTACAATGGAGTAAATAAACCATACAAATGGTACATAACATAACAAGTCTCTTTAATATTATTATTATAATTTATAAAGCGCCAACATAATCCACAGCGCTGTACAATGGAGTAAATAAACCATACAAATGGGAAATAACATAACAAGACTCTTTAATATTATTATTATTATTTATAAAGCGCCAACATATTCCACAGCGCTGTACAATGGAGTAAATAAACCATACAAATGGGAAATAACATAACAAGTCTCTTTAATATTATTATTATTATTTATAAAGCACCAACATATACCACAGCGCTGTACAATGGAGTAAATAAACCATACAAATGGTATATAACATAACAAGTCTCTTTAATATTATTATTATTATTTATAAAGCACCAACATATTCCACAGCGCTGTACAATGGAGTAAATAAAACATACAAATGGTACATAACATAACAAGTCTCTTTAATATTATTATTATTATTTATAAAGCGCCAACATAATCCACAGCGCTGTACAATGGAGTAAATAAACCATACAAATGGGAAATAACATTACAAGACTCTTTAATATTATTATTATTATTTATAAAGCGCCAACATATTCCACAGCGCTGTACAATGGAGTAAATAAACTATACAAATGGTACATAACATAACAAGTCTCTTTAATATTATTATTATTATTTATAAAGCACCAACATATACCACAGCGCTGTACAATGGAGTAAATAAACCATACAAATGGGAAATAACATTACAAGTCTCTATAATATTGTTATTATTTATAAAACACCAACATATTCCACAGCGCTGTACAATGGAGTAAATAAACCATACAAATGGTAAATAACATAACAAGTCTCTATAATATTATTATTAATAATAAAGCGCCAACATATACCACAGCGCTGTACAATGGAGTAAATAAACCATACAAATGGGAAATAACATAACAAGTCTCTTTAATAATATTATTATTATTTATTAAGCACCAACATATCCCACAGCGCTGTACAATGGAGTAAATAAACCATACAAATGGGAAATAACATAACAAGTCTCTTTAATATTATTATTATTATTTATAAAGCACCAACATATACCACAGCGCTGTACAATGGAGTAAATAAACCATACAAATGGTATATAACATAAAAAGTCTCTTTAATATTATTATTATTATTTATAAAGCACCAACATATACCACAGCGCTGTACAATGGAGTAAATAAACCATACAAATGGTATATAACATAACAAGTCTCTTTAATATTATTATTATTATTTATAAAGCACCAACATATACCACAGCGCTGTACAATGGAGTAAATAAACCATACAAATGGTATATAACATAACAAGTCTCTTTAATATTATTATTATTATTTATAAAGCACCAACATATACCACAGCGCTGTACAATGGAGTAAATAAACCATACAAATGGTATATAACATAACAAGTCTCTTTAATATTATTATTATTATTTATAAAGCACCAACATATTCCACAGCGCTGTACAATGGAGTAAATAAACCATACAAATGGTACATAACATAACAAGTCTCTTTAATATTATTATTATTATTATTATTTATAAAGCGCCAACATTTACCACAGCGCTGTACAATGGAGTAAATAAACCATACAAATTGTAAATAACATAACAAGTCTCTTTAATATTATTATTATTATTATTTATAAAGTGCCAACATATTCCACAGCGCTGTACAATAGAGTAAATAAACCATACAAATGGTAAATAACATAACAAGTCTCTTTAATATTATTATTATTATTTATAAAGCGCCAACGTATTTCACAGCGCTGTACAATGGAGTAAATAAACTATACACATGGTAAATAGCATAACAAGTCTCTTTAATATTATTATTTATATAGCGCCAACATATTCCACAGCGCTGTACAATGGAGTAAATAAACCATACAAATGGTACATAACATAACAAGTCTCTTTAATATTATTTTTATTTATAAAGCGCCAACATATTCCACAGCGCTGTACAATGGAGTAAATAAACTATACAAATGGTACATAACATAACAAGTCTCTTTAATATTATTATTATTATTTATAAAGCACCAACATATACCACAGCGCTGTACAATGGAGTAAATAAACCATACAAATGGGAAATAACATTACAAGTCTCTATAATATTGTTATTATTTATAAAACACCAACATATTCCACAGCGCTGTACAATGGAGTAAATAAACCATACAAATGGGAAATAACATAACAAGTCTCTTTAATATTATTATTATTATTTATAAAGCACCAACATATACCACAGCGCTGTACAATGGAGTAAATAAACCATACAAATGCTACATAACTTAACAAGTCTCTTTAATATTATTATTATTTATAAAGCGCCAACATATTCCACAGCGCTGTACAATGGAGTAAATAAACCATACAAATGGGAAATAACATAACAAGTCTCTTTAATATTATTATTATTATTTATAAAGCACCAACATATACCACAGCGCTGTACAATGGAGTAAATAAATCATACAAATGGTAAATAACATAACAAGTCTCTTTAATATTATTATTATTATTTATAATGCACCAACATATTCCACAGCGCTGTACAATGGAGTAAATAAACCATACAAATGGTAAATAACATAACAAGTCTCTTTAATATTATTATTATTATTTATAATGCACCAACATATACCACAGCGCTGTACAATGGAGTAAATAAACCATACAAATGGTATATAACATAACAAGTCTCTTTAATATTATTATTATTATTTATAATGCACCAACATATTCCACAGCGCTGTACAATGGAGTAAATAAACCATACAAATGGTAAATAATATAGCAAGTCTCTTTAATATTATTATTATTTGTAAAGTGCCAACATATTCCACAGCGCTGTACAATGGAGTAAATAAACTATACAAATGGTACATAACATAACAAGTCTCTTTAATATTATTATTATTATTTATAAAGCACCAACATATACCACAGCGCTGTACAATGGAGTAAATAAACCATACAAATGGGAAATAACATTACAAGTCTCTATAATATTGTTATTATTTATAAAACACCAACATATTCCACAGCGCTGTACAATGGAGTAAATAAACCATACAAATGGGAAATAACATAACAAGTCTCTTTAATATTATTATTATTATTTATAAAGCACCAACATATACCACAGCGCTGTACAATGGAGTAAATAAACCATACAAATGCTACATAACATAACAAGTCTCTTTAATATTATTATTATTTATAAAGCGCCAACATATTCCACAGCGCTGTACAATGGAGTAAATAAACCATACAAATGGGAAATAACATAACAAGTCTCTTTAATATTATTATTATTATTTATAAAGCACCAACATATACCACAGCGCTGTACAATGGAGTAAATAAACCATACAAATGGTAAATAACATAACAAGTCTCTTTAATATTATTATTATTATTTATAATGCACCAACATATTCCACAGCGCTGTACAATGGAGTAAATAAACCATACAAATGGTAAATAACATAACAAGTCTCTTTAATATTATTATTATTATTTATAATGCACCAACATATACCACAGCGCTGTACAATGGAGTAAATAAACCATACAAATGGTATATAACATAACAAGTCTCTTTAATATTATTAATATTATTTATAATGCACCAACATATTCCACAGCGCTGTACAATGGAGTAAATAAACCATACAAATGGTAAATAATATAGCAAGTCTCTTTAATATTATTATTATTTGTAAAGTGCCAACATATTCCACAGCGCTGTACAATGGAGTAAATAAACCATACAAATGGTAAATAACATAACAAGTCTATATAATATTATTATTATTTATAAAAAACTAACATATTCCACAGCGCTGTACAATGGAGTAAATAAACCATACAAATGGGAAATAACATAACAAGTCTCTTTAATATTATTATTATTATTTATAAAGCACCACCATATACCACAGCGCTGTACAATGGAGTAAATAAACCATACAAATGGTACATAACATAACAAGTCTCTTTAATATTATTATTATTATTTATAAAGCGCCAACATAATCCACAGCGCTGTACAATGGAGTAAATAAACCATACAAATGGTAAATAACATAAATAGTCTCTTTAATATTATTATTATTTATAAAGCGCCAACATATTCCACAGAGCTGTACAATGAAGTAAATAAACCATACAAATGGTAAATAACATAAATAGTCTCTTTTATATTATTATTATTTATAAAGCGCCAACATATTCCACTGCGCTGTACAATGGAGTAAATAAACCATACAAATGGGAAATAACATAACAAGTCTCTTTAATATTATTATTATTATTTATAAAGCACCAACATATACCACAGCGCTGTACAATGGAGTAAATAAACCATACAAATGGTAAGTAACATAACAAGTCTCTTTAATATTATTATTATTATTTATAAAGCGCCAACATATTCCACAGCGCTGTACAATGGAGTAAATAAACCATACAAATGGGAAATAACATAACAAGTCTCTTTAATATTATTATTATTATTTATAAAGCACCAACATATTCCACAGCGCTGTACAATGGAGTAAATAACCCATACAAATGGTACATAACATAACAAGTCTCTTTAATATTATTATTATTATTTATAAAGCGCCAACATATTCCACAGCGCTGTACAATGGAGTAAATAAACCATACAAATGGGAAATAACATAACAAGTCTCTTTAATATTATTATTATTATTTATAAAGCGCCAACATATTCCACAGCGCTGTACAATGGAGTAAATAAACCATACAAATGGGAAATAACATAACAAGTCTCTTTAATATTATTATTATTTATAAAGCGCCAACATATTCCACAGCGCTGTACAATGGAGTAAATAAACCATACAAATGTTAAATAATATAACAAGTCTCTATAATATTATTATTATTCATAAAGCGCCAACATATACCACAGGGCTGTACAATGGAGTAAATAAACCATACAAATGTGAAATAACATAACAAGTCTCTTTAATATTATTATTATTTATAAAGCGCCAACATATTCCACAGCGCTGTACAATGGAGTAAATAAACCATACAAATGGGAAATAACATAACAAGTCTCTTTAATATTATTATTATTTATAAAGCGCCAACATATTCCACAGCGCTGTACAATGGAGTAAATAAACCATACAAATGTTAAATAATATAACAAGTCTCTATAATATTATTATTATTCATAAAGCGCCAACATATACTACAGGGCTGTACAATGGAGTAAATAAACCATACACATGTGAAATAACATAACAAGTCTCTTTAATATTATTATTATTTATAAAGCGCCAACATATTCCACAGCGCTGTACAATGGAGTAAATAAACCATACAAATGGTAAGTAACATAACAAGTCTCTTTAATATTACTATTATTATTTATAAAGCGCCAACATATTCCACAGCGCTGTACAATGGATTAAATAAACCATACAAATGGGAAATAACATAACAAGTCTCTTTAATATTATTATTATTATTTATAAAGCGGCAACATATTCCAAAGCCCTGTACAATGGAGTAAATAAACCATACAAATGGTACATAACATAACAAGTCTCTTTAATATTATTATTATTATTTATAAAGCGCCAACATATTCCACAGCGCTGTACAATGGAGTAAATAAACCATACAAATGGGAAATAACATAACAAGTCTCTTTAATATTATTATTATTATTATTTATAAAGCACCAACATATACCACAGCGCTGTACAATGGAGTAAATAAACCATACAAATGCTACATAACATAACAAGTCTCTTTAATATTATTATTATTTATAAATTGCCAACATATTCCACAGCACTGCACAATGGAGTAAATAATCCATACAAATGGGAAATAACATAACAAGTCTCTTTAATATTATTATTATTTATAAAGTGCCAACATATTCCACAGCGCTGTACAATGCAGGAAATAAACCATACAAATGGGAAATAACATAACAAGTCTCTTTAATAATATTATTATTTATAAAGCGCCAACATATTCCACAGCGCTGTACAATGGAGTAAATAAACCATACAAATGGTAAATAACATAAAAAGCCTCTATAATATTACTATTATTTATAAAGCACCAAAATATACCACAGCGCTGTACAATGGAGTAAATAAACCATACAAATGGTAAATAACATAACAAGTCTCTTTAATATTATTATTATTTGTAAAGTGCCAACATATTCCACAGTGCTGTACAATGGTGTAAATAAACCATACAAATGGTATATAACATAACAAGTCTCTTTAATATTATTATTATTATTTATAAAGCACCAACATATTCCACAGCGCTGTACAATGGAGTAAATAAACCATACAAATGGTACATAACATAACAAGTCTCTTTAATATTATTATTATAATTTATAAAGCGCCAACATAATCCACAGCGCTGTACAATGGAGTAAATAAACCATACAAATGGGAAATAACATAACAAGACTCTTTAATATTATTATTATTATTTATAAAGCGCCAACATATTCCACAGCGCTGTACAATGGAGTAAATAAACCATACAAATGGGAAATAACATAACAAGTCTCTTTAATATTATTATTATTATTTATAAAGCACCAACATATACCACAGCGCTGTACAATGGAGTAAATAAACCATACAAATGGTATATAACATAACAAGTCTCTTTAATATTATTATTATTATTTATAAAGCACCAACATATTCCACAGCGCTGTACAATGGAGTAAATAAAACATACAAATGGTACATAACATAACAAGTCTCTTTAATATTATTATTATTATTTATAAAGCGCCAACATAATCCACAGCGCTGTACAATGGAGTAAATAAACCATACAAATGGGAAATAACATTACAAGACTCTTTAATATTATTATTATTATTTATAAAGCGCCAACATATTCCACAGCGCTGTACAATGGAGTAAATAAACTATACAAATGGTACATAACATAACAAGTCTCTTTAATATTATTATTATTATTTATAAAGCACCAACATATACCACAGCGCTGTACAATGGAGTAAATAAACCATACAAATGGGAAATAACATTACAAGTCTCTATAATATTGTTATTATTTATAAAACACCAACATATTCCACAGCGCTGTACAATGGAGTAAATAAACCATACAAATGGTAAATAACATAACAAGTCTCTATAATATTATTATTAATAATAAAGCGCCAACATATACCACAGCGCTGTACAATGGAGTAAATAAACCATACAAATGGGAAATAACATAACAAGTCTCTTTAATAATATTATTATTATTTATTAAGCACCAACATATCCCACAGCGCTGTACAATGGAGTAAATAAACCATACAAATGGGAAATAACATAACAAGTCTCTTTAATATTATTATTATTATTTATAAAGCACCAACATATACCACAGCGCTGTACAATGGAGTAAATAAACCATACAAATGGTATATAACATAAAAAGTCTCTTTAATATTATTATTATTATTTATAAAGCACCAACATATACCACAGCGCTGTACAATGGAGTAAATAAACCATACAAATGGTATATAACATAACAAGTCTCTTTAATATTATTATTATTATTTATAAAGCACCAACATATACCACAGCGCTGTACAATGGAGTAAATAAACCATACAAATGGTATATAACATAACAAGTCTCTTTAATATTATTATTATTATTTATAAAGCACCAACATATACCACAGCGCTGTACAATGGAGTAAATAAACCATACAAATGGTATATAACATAACAAGTCTCTTTAATATTATTATTATTATTTATAAAGCACCAACATATTCCACAGCGCTGTACAATGGAGTAAATAAACCATACAAATGGTACATAACATAACAAGTCTCTTTAATATTATTATTATTATTATTATTTATAAAGCGCCAACATTTACCACAGCGCTGTACAATGGAGTAAATAAACCATACAAATTGTAAATAACATAACAAGTCTCTTTAATATTATTATTATTATTATTTATAAAGTGCCAACATATTCCACAGCGCTGTACAATAGAGTAAATAAACCATACAAATGGTAAATAACATAACAAGTCTCTTTAATATTATTATTATTATTTATAAAGCGCCAACGTATTTCACAGCGCTGTACAATGGAGTAAATAAACTATACACATGGTAAATAGCATAACAAGTCTCTTTAATATTATTATTTATATAGCGCCAACATATTCCACAGCGCTGTACAATGGAGTAAATAAACCATACAAATGGTACATAACATAACAAGTCTCTTTAATATTATTTTTATTTATAAAGCGCCAACATATTCCACAGCGCTGTACAATGGAGTAAATAAACTATACAAATGGTACATAACATAACAAGTCTCTTTAATATTATTATTATTATTTATAAAGCACCAACATATACCACAGCGCTGTACAATGGAGTAAATAAACCATACAAATGGGAAATAACATTACAAGTCTCTATAATATTGTTATTATTTATAAAACACCAACATATTCCACAGCGCTGTACAATGGAGTAAATAAACCATACAAATGGGAAATAACATAACAAGTCTCTTTAATATTATTATTATTATTTATAAAGCACCAACATATACCACAGCGCTGTACAATGGAGTAAATAAACCATACAAATGCTACATAACTTAACAAGTCTCTTTAATATTATTATTATTTATAAAGCGCCAACATATTCCACAGCGCTGTACAATGGAGTAAATAAACCATACAAATGGGAAATAACATAACAAGTCTCTTTAATATTATTATTATTATTTATAAAGCACCAACATATACCACAGCGCTGTACAATGGAGTAAATAAATCATACAAATGGTAAATAACATAACAAGTCTCTTTAATATTATTATTATTATTTATAATGCACCAACATATTCCACAGCGCTGTACAATGGAGTAAATAAACCATACAAATGGTAAATAACATAACAAGTCTCTTTAATATTATTATTATTATTTATAATGCACCAACATATACCACAGCGCTGTACAATGGAGTAAATAAACCATACAAATGGTATATAACATAACAAGTCTCTTTAATATTATTATTATTATTTATAATGCACCAACATATTCCACAGCGCTGTACAATGGAGTAAATAAACCATACAAATGGTAAATAATATAGCAAGTCTCTTTAATATTATTATTATTTGTAAAGTGCCAACATATTCCACAGCGCTGTACAATGGAGTAAATAAACTATACAAATGGTACATAACATAACAAGTCTCTTTAATATTATTATTATTATTTATAAAGCACCAACATATACCACAGCGCTGTACAATGGAGTAAATAAACCATACAAATGGGAAATAACATTACAAGTCTCTATAATATTGTTATTATTTATAAAACACCAACATATTCCACAGCGCTGTACAATGGAGTAAATAAACCATACAAATGGGAAATAACATAACAAGTCTCTTTAATATTATTATTATTATTTATAAAGCACCAACATATACCACAGCGCTGTACAATGGAGTAAATAAACCATACAAATGCTACATAACATAACAAGTCTCTTTAATATTATTATTATTTATAAAGCGCCAACATATTCCACAGCGCTGTACAATGGAGTAAATAAACCATACAAATGGGAAATAACATAACAAGTCTCTTTAATATTATTATTATTATTTATAAAGCACCAACATATACCACAGCGCTGTACAATGGAGTAAATAAACCATACAAATGGTAAATAACATAACAAGTCTCTTTAATATTATTATTATTATTTATAATGCACCAACATATTCCACAGCGCTGTACAATGGAGTAAATAAACCATACAAATGGTAAATAACATAACAAGTCTCTTTAATATTATTATTATTATTTATAATGCACCAACATATACCACAGCGCTGTACAATGGAGTAAATAAACCATACAAATGGTATATAACATAACAAGTCTCTTTAATATTATTAATATTATTTATAATGCACCAACATATTCCACAGCGCTGTACAATGGAGTAAATAAACCATACAAATGGTAAATAATATAGCAAGTCTCTTTAATATTATTATTATTTGTAAAGTGCCAACATATTCCACAGCGCTGTACAATGGAGTAAATAAACCATACAAATGGTAAATAACATAACAAGTCTATATAATATTATTATTATTTATAAAAAACTAACATATTCCACAGCGCTGTACAATGGAGTAAATAAACCATACAAATGGGAAATAACATAACAAGTCTCTTTAATATTATTATTATTATTTATAAAGCACCACCATATACCACAGCGCTGTACAATGGAGTAAATAAACCATACAAATGGTACATAACATAACAAGTCTCTTTAATATTATTATTATTATTTATAAAGCGCCAACATAATCCACAGCGCTGTACAATGGAGTAAATAAACCATACAAATGGTAAATAACATAAATAGTCTCTTTAATATTATTATTATTTATAAAGCGCCAACATATTCCACAGAGCTGTACAATGAAGTAAATAAACCATACAAATGGTAAATAACATAAATAGTCTCTTTTATATTATTATTATTTATAAAGCGCCAACATATTCCACTGCGCTGTACAATGGAGTAAATAAACCATACAAATGGGAAATAACATAACAAGTCTCTTTAATATTATTATTATTATTTATAAAGCACCAACATATACCACAGCGCTGTACAATGGAGTAAATAAACCATACAAATGGTAAGTAACATAACAAGTCTCTTTAATATTATTATTATTATTTATAAAGCGCCAACATATTCCACAGCGCTGTACAATGGAGTAAATAAACCATACAAATGGGAAATAACATAACAAGTCTCTTTAATATTATTATTATTATTTATAAAGCACCAACATATTCCACAGCGCTGTACAATGGAGTAAATAACCCATACAAATGGTACATAACATAACAAGTCTCTTTAATATTATTATTATTATTTATAAAGCGCCAACATATTCCACAGCGCTGTACAATGGAGTAAATAAACCATACAAATGGGAAATAACATAACAAGTCTCTTTAATATTATTATTATTATTTATAAAGCGCCAACATATTCCACAGCGCTGTACAATGGAGTAAATAAACCATACAAATGGGAAATAACATAACAAGTCTCTTTAATATTATTATTATTTATAAAGCGCCAACATATTCCACAGCGCTGTACAATGGAGTAAATAAACCATACAAATGTTAAATAATATAACAAGTCTCTATAATATTATTATTATTCATAAAGCGCCAACATATACCACAGGGCTGTACAATGGAGTAAATAAACCATACAAATGTGAAATAACATAACAAGTCTCTTTAATATTATTATTATTTATAAAGCGCCAACATATTCCACAGCGCTGTACAATGGAGTAAATAAACCATACAAATGGGAAATAACATAACAAGTCTCTTTAATATTATTATTATTTATAAAGCGCCAACATATTCCACAGCGCTGTACAATGGAGTAAATAAACCATACAAATGTTAAATAATATAACAAGTCTCTATAATATTATTATTATTCATAAAGCGCCAACATATACTACAGGGCTGTACAATGGAGTAAATAAACCATACACATGTGAAATAACATAACAAGTCTCTTTAATATTATTATTATTTATAAAGCGCCAACATATTCCACAGCGCTGTACAATGGAGTAAATAAACCATACAAATGGTAAGTAACATAACAAGTCTCTTTAATATTACTATTATTATTTATAAAGCGCCAACATATTCCACAGCGCTGTACAATGGATTAAATAAACCATACAAATGGGAAATAACATAACAAGTCTCTTTAATATTATTATTATTATTTATAAAGCGGCAACATATTCCAAAGCCCTGTACAATGGAGTAAATAAACCATACAAATGGTACATAACATAACAAGTCTCTTTAATATTATTATTATTATTTATAAAGCGCCAACATATTCCACAGCGCTGTACAATGGAGTAAATAAACCATACAAATGGGAAATAACATAACAAGTCTCTTTAATATTATTATTATTATTATTTATAAAGCACCAACATATACCACAGCGCTGTACAATGGAGTAAATAAACCATACAAATGCTACATAACATAACAAGTCTCTTTAATATTATTATTATTTATAAAGCGCCAACATATTCCACAGCGCTGTACAATGGAGTAAATAAACCATACAAATGGGAAATAACATAACAAGTCTCTTTAATATTATTATTATTATTTATAAAGCACCAACATATACCACAGCGCTGTACAATGGAGTAAATAAACCATACAAATGGTAAATAACATAACAAGTCTCTTTAATATTATTATTATTATTTATAATGCACCAACATATTCCACAGCGCTGTACAATGGAGTAAATAAACCATACAAATGGTAAATAACATAACAAGTCTCTTTAATATTATTATTATTATTTATAATGCACCAACATATACCACAGCGCTGTACAATGGAGTAAATAAACCATACAAATGGTATATAACATAACAAGTCTCTTTAATATTATTATTATTATTTATAATGCACCAACATATTCCACAGCGCTGTACAATGGAGTAAATAAACCATACAAATGGTAAATAATATAGCAAGTCTCTTTAATATTATTATTATTTGTAAAGTGCCAACATATTCCACAGCGCTGTACAATGGAGTAAATAAACCATACAAATGGTAAATAACATAACAAGTCTCTATAATATTATTATTATTTATAAAACACCAACATATTCCACAGCGCTGTACAATGGAGTAAATAAACCATACAAATGGTAAATAACATAACAAGTCTCTTTAATATTATTATTATTATTTATAATGCACCAACATATACCACAGCGCTGTACAATGGAGTAAACAACCATACAAATGGTAAATAACATAACCAGTCTCTTTAATATTATTATTATTATTATTTATAAAGCGCCAACATATACCACAGCACTGTACAATGGAGTAAATAAACCATACAAATGGTAAATAACATAACAAGTCTCTTTAATATTATTATTATTATTTATAAAGCACCAACATATACCACAGCGCTGTACAATGGAGTAAATAAAACATACAAATGGTACATAACATAACAAGTCTCTTTAATATTATTATTATTTATAAAGCGCCAACATATTCCACAGCGCTGTACAATGGAGTAAATAAACCATACAAATGGGAAATAACATAAAAAGTCTCTTTAATATTATTATTATTATTTATAAAGCGCCAACATATTCCACAGCGCTCTACAATGGGGTATATGAACCATAAAAATGTGAAATAACATAAAAAGTCTCTTTAATATTATTATTATTATTATTTATAAAGCGCCAACATATTCCACAGCCCTGTACAATGGAGTAAATAAACCATACAAATGGTACATAACATAACAAGTCTCTTTAATATTATTATTATTATTATTTATAAATTGCCAACATATTCCACAGCACTGCACAATGGAGTAAATAATCCATACAAATGGGAAATAACATAACAAGTCTCTTTAATATTATTATTATTTATAAAGTGCCAACATATTCCACAGCGCTGTACAATGCAGGAAATAAACCATACAAATGGGAAATAACATAACAAGTCTCTTTAATATTATTATTATTTATAAAGCGCCAACATATTCCACAACGCTGTACAATGGAGTAAATAAACCATACAAATGGTAAATAACATAAAAAGCCTCTATAATATTACTATTATTTATAAAGCACCAACATATACCACAGCGCTGTACAATGGAGTAAATAAACCATACAAATGGTAAATAACATAACAAGTCTCTTTAATATTATTATTATTTGTAAAGTGCCAACATATTCCACAGTGCTGTACAATGGTGTAAATAAACCATACAAATGGTATATAACATAACAAGTCTCTTTAATATTATTATTATTATTTATAAAGCACCAACATATTCCACAGCGCTGTACAATGGAGTAAATAAACCATACAAATGGTACATAACATAACAAGTCTCTTTAATATTATTATTATTATTTATAAAGCGCCAACATAATCCACAGCGCTGTACAATGGAGTAAATAAACCATACAAATGGGAAATAACATGACAAGACTCTTTAATATTATTATTATTATTTATAAAGCGCCAACATATTCCACAGCGCTGTACAATGGAGTAAATAAACCATACAAATGGGAAATAACATAACAAGTCTCTTTAATATTATTATTATTATTTATAAAGCACCAACATATACCACAGCGCTGTACAATGGAGTAAATAAACCATACAAATGGTATATAACATAACAAGTCTCTTTAATATTATTATTATTATTTATAAAGCACCAACATATTCCACAGCGCTGTACAATGGAGTAAATAAAACATACAAATGGTACATAACATAACAAGTCTCTTTAATATTATTATTATTATTTATAAAGCGCCAACATAATCCACAGCGCTGTACAATGGAGTAAATAAACCATACAAATGGGAAATAACATTACAAGACTCTTTAATATTATTATTATTATTTATAAAGCGCCAACATATTCCACAGCGCTGTACAATGGAGTAAATAAACTATACAAATGGTACATAACATAACAAGTCTCTTTAATATTATTATTATTATTTATAAAGCACCAACATATACCACAACGCTGTACAATGGAGTAAATAAACCATACAAATGGGAAATAACATTACAAGTCTCTATAATATTGTTATTATTTATAAAACACCAACATATTCCACAGCGCTGTACAATGGAGTAAATAAACCATACAAATGGTAAATAACATAACAAGTCTCTATAATATTATTATTAATAATAAAGCGCCAACATATACCACAGCGCTGTACAATGGAGTAAATAAACCATACAAATGGGAAATAACATAACAAGTCTCTTTAATATTATTATTATTATTTATTAAGCACCAACATATCCCACAGCGCTGTACAATGGAGTAAATAAACCATACAAATGGGAAATAACATAACAAGTCTCTTTAATATTATTATTATTATTTATAAAGCACCAACATATACCACAGCGCTGTACAATGGAGTAAATAAACCATACAAATGGTATATAACATAACAAGTCTCTTTAATATTATTATTATTATTTATAAAGCACCAACATATACCACAGCGCTGTACAATGGAGTAAATAAACCATACAAATGGTATATAACATAACAAGTCTCTTTAATATTATTATTATTATTTATAAAGCACCAACATATACCACAGCGCTGTACAATGGAGTAAATAAACCATACAAATGGTATATAACATAACAAGTCTCTTTAATATTATTATTATTATTTATAAAGCACCAACATATACCACAGCGCTGTACAATGGAGTAAATAAACCATACAAATGGTATATAACATAACAAGTCTCTTTAATATTATTATTATTATTTATAAAGCACCAACATATTCCACAGCGCTGTACAATGGAGTAAATAAACCATACAAATGGTACATAACATAACAAGTCTCTTTAATATTATTATTATTATTATTATTTATAAAGCGCCAACATTTACCACAGCGCTGTACAATGGAGTAAATAAACCATACAAATTGTAAATAACATAACAAGTCTCTTTAATATTATTATTATTATTATTTATAAAGTGCCAACATATTCCACAGCGCTGTACAATAGAGTAAATAAACCATACAAATGGTAAATAACATAACAAGTCTCTTTAATATTATTATTATTATTTATAAAGCGCCAACGTATTTCACAGCGCTGTACAATGGAGTAAATAAACTATACACATGGTAAATAGCATAACAAGTCTCTTTAATATTATTATTTATATAGCGCCAACATATTCCACAGCGCTGTACAATGGAGTAAATAAACCATACAAATGGTACATAACATAACAAGTCTCTTTAATATTATTTTTATTTATAAAGCGCCAACATATTCCACAGCACTGTACAATGCAGCAAATAAACCATACAAATGGTACATAACATAACAAGTCTCTTTAATATTATTATTATTTATAAAGCGCCAACATATTCCACAGCGCTGTACAATGGAGTAAATAAACCATACAAATGGGAAATAACATAACAAGTCTCTTTAATGTTATTATTATTATTTATAAAGCGCCAACATATACCACAGCGCTGTACAATGGAGTAAATAAACCATACAAATGGGAAATAACATAACAAGTCTCTTTAATATTATTATTATTTATAAAGCGCCAACATATTCCACAGCGCTGTACAATGGAGTAAATAAACCATACAAATGGGAAATAACATACCAAGTCTCTTTAATATTATTATTATTTATAAAGCGCCAACATATTCCACAGCGCTGTACAATGGAGTAAATAAACCATAAAAATGGTAAGTAACATAACAAGTATCTGTAATATTATTATTATTATTATTATTATTTATTAAAGCGCCAACATTTTCCACAGCGCTGTACAATGGAGTAAATAAACCATACAAATGGGAAATAACATAACAAGTCTCTTTAATGTTATTATTATTATTTATAAAGCGCCAACATATACCACAGCGCTGTACAATGGAGTAAATAAACCATACAAATGGGAAATAACATAACAAGTCTCTTTAATATTATTATTATTTATAAAGCGCCAACATATTCCACAGCGCTGTACAATGGAGTAAATAAACCATACAAATGGGAAATAACATACCAAGTCTCTTTAATATTATTATTATTTATAAAGCGCCAACATATTCCACAGCGCTGTACAATGGAGTAAATAAACCATACAAATGGGAAATAACATAACAAGTCTCTTTAATATTATTATTATTTATAAAGCGCCAACATATTCCACAGCGCTGTACAATGGAGTAAATAAACCATACAAATGGGAAATAACATAACAAGTCTCTTTAATATTATTATTATTATTTATAAAGCACCAACATATACTACAGCGCTGTACAATGGAGTAAATAAACCATACAAATGGTACATAACATAACAAGTTTCTTTAATATTATTATTATTATTTATAAAGCGCCAACATATTCCACAGCGCTGTACAATGGAGTAAATAAACCATACAAATGGTAAATAACATAACAAGTCTCTTTAATATTATTATTATTATTTATAAAGCACCAACATATACCACAGCGCTGTACAATGGAGTAAATAAACCATACAAATGGTACATAACATAACAAGTCTCATTTATATTATTATTATTATTTATATAGCACCAACATATACCACAGCGCTGCACAATGGAGTAAATAAACCATATAAATGGGAAATAACATAACAAGTCTCTTTAAAATTATTATTATTATTATTTATAAAGCGCCAACATATTCCACAGCGCTGTACAATGGAGTAAATAAACCATACAAATGGGAAATAACATAACAAGTCTCTTTAATATTATTATTATTTATAAAGAACCAACATATTCCAAAGCGCTGTAAAATGGAGTAAATTAACCATTCAAATGGTAAGTAACATAACAAGTCTCTTTAATATTATTATTATTATTTATAAAGCGCTTGCATATTCCACAGCGCTGTACAATGGAGTAAATAAACCATACAAATGGGAAATAACATAACAAGTCTCTTTAATATTATTATTATTTATAAAGCGCCAACATATTCCACAGCGCTGTACAATGGAGTAAATAAACCATACAAATGGGAAATAACATAACAAGTCTCTTTAATATTATTATTATTATTTATAAAGCACCAACATATACTACAGCGCTGTACAATGGAGTAAATAAACCATACAAATGGTACATAACATAACAAGTTTCTTTAATATTATTATTATTATTTATAAAGCGCCAACATATTCCACAGCGCTGTACAATGGAGTAAATAAACCATACAAATGGTAAATAACATAACAAGTCTCTTTAATATTATTATTATTATTTATAAAGCACCAACATATACCACAGCGCTGTACAATGGAGTAAATAAACCATACAAATGGTACATAACATAACAAGTCTCATTTATATTATTATTATTATTTATATAGCACCAACATATACCACAGCGCTGCACAATGGAGTAAATAAACCATATAAATGGGAAATAACATAACAAGTCTCTTTAAAATTATTATTATTATTATTTATAAAGCGCCAACATATTCCACAGCGCTGTACAATGGAGTAAATAAACCATACAAATGGGAAATAACATAACAAGTCTCTTTAATATTATTATTATTTATAAAGAACCAACATATTCCACAGCGCTGTAAAATGGAGTAAATTAACCATTCAAATGGTAAGTAACATAACAAGTCTCTTTAATATTATTATTATTATTTATAAAGCGCTTGCATATTCCACAGCGCTGTACAATGGAGTAAATAAACCATACAAATGGTACATAACATAACAAGTCTCTTTAATATTATTATTATTTATAAAGCGCCAACATATTCCACAGCGCTGTACAATGGAGTAAATAAACCATAAAAATGGGAAGTAACATAACAAGTATCTGTAATATTATTATTATTATTATTATTTATCAAAGCGCCAACATATTCCACAGCGCTGTACAATGGAGTAAATAAACCATACAAATGGGAAATAACATAACAAGTCTCTTTAATATTATTATTATTTATAAAGCGCCAACATATTCCACAGCGCTGTACAATGGAGTAAATAAACCATACAAATGGGAAATAACATAACAAGTCTCTTTAATATTATTATTATTATTTATAAAGCACCAACATATACTACAGCGCTGTACAATGGAGTAAATAAACCATACAAATGGTACATAACATAACAAGTTTCTTTAATATTATTATTATTATTTATAAAGCGCCAACATATTCCACAGCGCTGTACAATGGAGTAAATAAACCATACAAATGGTAAATAACATAACAAGTCTCTTTAATATTATTATTATTATTTATAAAGCACCAACATATACCACAGCGCTGTACAATGGAGTAAATAAACCATACAAATGGTACATAACATAACAAGTCTCATTTATATTATTATTATTATTTATATAGCACCAACATATACCACAGCGCTGCACAATGGAGTAAATAAACCATATAAATGGGAAATAACATAACAAGTCTCTTTAAAATTATTATTATTATTATTTATAAAGCGCCAACATATTCCACAGCGCTGTACAATGGAGTAAATAAACCATACAAATGGGAAATAACATAACAAGTCTCTTTAATATTATTATTATTTATAAAGAACCAACATATTCCACAGCGCTGTAAAATGGAGTAAATTAACCATTCAAATGGTAAGTAACATAACAAGTCTCTTTAATATTATTATTATTATTTATAAAGCGCCAACATATTCCACAGCGCTGTACAATGGAGTAAATTAACTATACACATGGTAAATAGCATAACAAGTCTCTTTAATATTATTATTTATATAGCGCCAACATATTCCACAGCGCTTTAAAATGGAGTAAATTAACCATTCAAACGGAGAGTAACATAACAAGTCTCTTTAATATTATTATTATTATTTATCAAGCGCCTGCATATTCCACAGCGCTGTACAATGGAGTAAATAAACCATACAAATGTACATAACATAACAAGTCTCTTTAATATTATTATTATTATTTATAAAGCGCCAACATATTCCACAGCGCTGTACAATGGAGTAAATAATCCATACAAATGGTAAATAACATAAATAGTCTCTTTAATATTATTATTATTTATAAAGCGCCAACATATTCCACAGCGCTGTACAATGGAGTAAATAAACCATACAAATGGGAAATAACATAACAAGTCTCTTTAATATTATTATTATTATTATTTATAAAGCGCCAACATATTCCACAGCGCTGTACAATGGAGTAAATAAACCATACAAATGGGAAATAACAGAACAAGTCTCTTTAATATTATTATTATTATTATTTATAAAGCGCCAACATGTTCCACAGCGCTGTACAATGGAGTAAATAAACCATACAAATGGGAAATAACATAACAAGTCTCTTTATTATTATTATTATTATTTATAAAGCGCCAACATATTCCACAGTGCTGTACAATGGAGTAAATAAACCATACAAATGGCAAATAACATTATAAGTCTCTTTAATATTATTATTATTATTTATAAAGCGCCAACATATTCCACAGCGCTGTAAAATGGAGTAAACAAACCATACAAATGGTACATAACATAACAAGTCTCTTTATTATTATTATTATTATTATTATTATTATTTATAAAGCGCCAACATATTTTACAGCGCTGTACAATGGAGTAAATAAACCATACAAATGGGAAATAACATAACACGTCTCTTTAATATTATTATTATTATTTATAAAGCGCCAACATATTCCACAGCGCTGTACAATGGAGTAAATAAACCATACAAATGGGAAATAACAGAACATGTCTCTTTAATATTATTATTATTATTATTTATAAAGCGCCAACATATTCCACAGCGCTGTACAATGGAGTAAATAAACCATACAAATGGGAAATAACATAACAAGTCTCTTTATTATTATTATTATTATTTATAAAGCGCCAACATATTCCACAGTGCTGTACAATGGAGTAAATAAACCATACAAATGGCAAATAACATTATAAGTCTCTTTAATATTATTATTATTATTTATAAAGCGCCAACATATTCCACAGCGCTGTACAATGGAGTAAACAAACCATACAAATGGTACATAACATAACAAGTCTCTTTATTATTATTATTATTATTATTATTATTATTTATAAAGCGCCAACATATTTTACAGCGCTGTACAATGGAGTAAATAAACCATACAAATGGGAAATAACATAACACGTCTCTTTAATATTATTATTATTATTTATAAAGCGCCAACATATTCCACAGCGCTGTACAATGGAGTAAATAAACCATACAAATGGGAAATAACATAACAAGTCTCTTTAATATTATCATTATTATTTATAAAGCGCCAACATATTCCACAGCGCTGTACAATGGAGTAAATTAACTATACACATGGTAAATAGCATAACAAGTCTCTTTAATATTATTATTATTATTTATAAATAGCCTGCATATTCCACAGCGCTGTACAATGGAGTAAATAAACCATACAAATGTACATAACATAACAAGTCTCTTTAATATTATTATTATTTATAAAGCGCCAACATATTCCACAGCGCTGTACAATGGAGTAAATAATCCATACAAATGGTAAATAACATAAATAGTCTCTTTAATATTATTATTATTTATAAAGAACCAACATATTCCACAGCGCTGTACAATGGAGTAAATAAATCATACAAATGGGAAATAACATAACAAGTCTCTTTAATATTATTATTATTTATCAAAGCGCCAACATATTTTACAGCGCTGTACAATGGAGTAAATAAACCATACAAATGGGAAATAACAGAACAAGACTCTTTAATATTATTATTATTATTATTTATAAAGCGCCAACATATTCCACAGCGCTGTACAATGGAGTAAATAAACCATACAAATGGGAAATAACATAACAAGTCTCTTTATTATTATTATTATTATTTATAAAGCGCCAACATATTCCACAGTGCTGTACAATGGAGTAAATAAACCATACAAATGGCAAATAACATTATAAGTCTCTTTAATATTATTATTATTATTTATAAAGCGCCAACATATTCCACAGCGCTGTACAATGGAGTAAATAAACCATACAAATGGTACATAACATAACAAGTCTCTTTATTATTATTATTATTATTATTATTATTATTATTATTTATAAAGCGCCAACATATTTTACAGCGCTGTACAATGGAGTAAATAAACCATACAAATGGGAAATAACATATCAAGTCTCTTTAATATTATTATTATTATTATTTATAAAGCGCCAACATATTCCACAGCGCTGTACAATGGAGTAAATAAACCATACAAATGGTAAATAACATAACAAGTCTCTTTAATATTATTTTTATTATTTATAAAGCGCCAACATATACCACAGCGCTGTACAATGGAGTAAATAAACCATACAAATGGGAAATAACATAACAAGTCTCTTTAATACTATTATTATTTATAAAGTGCCAACATATTCCACAGCGCAGTACAATGGAGTAAATAAACCATACAAATGGGAAATAACATAACAAGTCTCTTTAATATTATTATTATTATGTATAAAGCGCCAACATATACCACAGCGCTGTACAATGGAGTAAATAAACCATACAAATGGGAAATAACATAACAAGTCTCTTTAATATTATCATTATTATTTATAAAGCGCCAACATATTCCACAGCGCTGTACAATGGATTAAATTAACTATACACATGGTAAATAGCATAACAAGTCTCTTTAATATTATTATTATTATTTATAAATAGCCTGCATATTCCACAGCGCTGTACAATGGAGTAAATAAACCATACAAATGTACATAACATAACAAGTCTCTTTAATATTATTATTATTTATAAAGCGCCAACATATTCCACAGCGCTGTACAATGGAGTAAATAATCCATACAAATGGTAAATAACATAAATAGTCTCTTTAATATTATTATTATTTATAAAGAACCAACATATTCCACAGCGCTGTACAATGGAGTAAATAAATCATACAAATGGGAAATAACATAACAAGTCTCTTTAATATTATTATTATTTATCAAAGCGCCAACATATTTTACAGCGCTGTACAATGGAGTAAATAAACCATACAAATGGGAAATAACAGAACAAGACTCTTTAATATTATTATTATTATTATTTATAAAGCGCCAACATATTCCACAGCGCTGTACAATGGAGTAAATAAACCATACAAATGGGAAATAACATAACAAGTCTCTTTATTATTATTATTATTATTTATAAAGCGCCAACATATTCCACAGTGCTGTACAATGGAGTAAATAAACCATACAAATGGCAAATAACATTATAAGTCTCTTTAATATTATTATTATTATTTATAAAGCGCCAACATATTCCACAGCACTGTACAATGTAGTAAATAAACCATACAAATGGTACATAACATAACAAGTATCTATAATATTATTATTATTTATAAAACACCAACATATACCACAGCGCTGTACAATGGAGTAAATAAACCATACAAATGGGAAATAACATAACTAGTCTCTTTAATATTATTATTATTATTTTTTATAAAGCGCCAACATATTCCACAGCGCTGTACAATGGAGTAAATTAACTATTCACATGGTAAATAGCATAACAAGTCTCTTTAATATTATTGTTTATATAGCGCCAACATATTCCACAGCGCTGTAAAATGGAGTAAATAAACCATACAAATGGTAAGTAACATAACAAGTCTCTTTAATATTATTATTATTATTTATAAAGCGCCAACATATTCCACAGCGCTGTACAATTTAGTAAATAATCCATACAAATGCTAAATAACATAAATGGTCTCTTTAATATTATTATTATTTATAATGAAAGAACATATTCCACAGCGCTGTACAATGGAGTAAATAAACCATACAAATGGGAAATAACATAACAAGTCTCTTTAATATTATTATTATTTATCAAAGCGCCAACATATTCCACAGTGCTGTACAATGGAGTAAATAAACCATACAAATGGGAAATAACATAACAAGTCTCTTTAATATTATTATTATTATTATTTATAAAGCGCCAACATATTCCACAGCGCTGTACAATGGAGTAAATAAACCATACAAATGGGAAATAACATAACAAGTCTCTTTAATATTATTATTATTATTATTTATAAAGCGCCAACATATACCACAGTGCTGTACAATGGAGTAAATAAACGATACAAATGGGAAATAACATAACAAGTCTCTTTAATACTATTATTATTTATAAAGTGCCAACATATTCCACAGCGCTGTACAAGTGGGTAAATAAACCATACAAATGGGAAATAACATAACAAGTCTCTTTAATATTATTATTATTTGTAAAGTGCCAACATATTCCACAGCGCTGTACAATGGAGTAAATAAACCATACAAATGGGAAATAACATAACAAGTCTCTTTAATATTATTATTATTTATAAAGCGCCAACATATTCCACAGCACTGTACAATGGAGTAAATAAACCATACAAATGGGAAATAACATAACAAGTCTCTTTAATACTATTATTATTTATAAAGTGCCAACATATTCCACAGCGCTGTACAATGGAGTAAATAAACCATACAAATGGGAAATAACATAACAAGTCTCTTTAATATAATTATTATTATTATTATTTATAAAGCGCCAACATATTCCACAGCACTGTACAATGTAGTAAATAAACCATACAAATGGTACATAACATAACAAGTCTCTATAATAGTATTATTATTTATAAAGCGCCAACATATACCACAGGGCTGTACAATGGAGTAAATAAACCATACAAATGGGAAATAAAATAACAAGTCTCTTTAATATTATTATTATTATTTATAAAGTGCAAGCATATTCCACAGCGCTGTACAATGGAGTAAATAAACCATACAAATGGGAAATAACATAACAAGTCTCTTTAATATTATTATTATTATTTATAAAGCGCCAACATATTCCACAGCACTGTACAATGTAGCAAATAAACCATACAAATGGTACATAACATAACAAGTCTCTTTAATATTATTCTTATTTATAAAGCGCCAACATATACCACAGCGCTGTACAATGGAGTAAATAAACCATACAAATGGGAAATAACATAACAAGTCTCTTTAATACTATTATTATTTATAAAGTGCCAACATATTCCACAGCGCTGTACAATGGAGTAAATAAACCATACAAATGGGAAATAACATAACAAGTCTCTTTAATGTTATTATTATTATTTATAAAGCGCCAACATATATCACAGCGCTGTACAATGGAGTAAATAAACCATACAAATGGGAAATAACATAACAAGTCTCTTTAATATTATTATTATTTATAAAGCGCCAACATATTCCACAGCGCTGTACAATGGAGTAAATAAACCATACAAATCGGAAATAACATAACAAGTCTCTTTAATGTTATTATTATTATTTATAAAGCGCCAACATATTCCACAGCGCTGTAAAATGGAGTAAATTAACCATTCAAATGGTAAGTAACATAACAAGTCTCTTTAATATTATTATTATTATTTATAAAGCGCCTGCATATTCCACAGCGCTGTACAATGGAGTAAATAAACCATACAAATGGTACATAACATAACAAGTCTCTTTAATATTATTATTATTTATAAAGCGCCAACATATTCCACAGCGCTGTACAATGGAGTAAATAAACCATACAAATGGTACATAACATAACAAGTCTCTTTAATATTATTATTATTATTATTTATAATGCGCCAACATATTCCACAGCGCTGTACAATGGAGTAAATAAACCATACAAATGGGAAATAACATAACAAGTCTCTTTAATATTATTATTATTATTATTTATAAAGCTCCAACATATTCCACAGCGCTGTACAATGGAGTAAATAAACCATACAAATGGGAAATAACATAACAAGTCTCTTTAATATTATTATTAATATTTATAAAGCGCCAACATATACCACAGTGCTGTACAATGGAGTAAATAAACGATACAAATGGGAAATAACATAACAAGTCTCTTTAATATTATTATTATTTGTAAAGTGCCAACATATTCCTCAGCGCTGTACAATGGAGTAAATAAACCATACAAATGGGAAATAACATAACAAGTCTCTTTAATATTATTATTATTTATAAAGCGCCAACATATTCCACAGCGCTGTACAATGGAGTAAATAAACCATACAAATGGGAAATAACATAACAAGTCTCTTTAATACTATTATTATTTATAAAGTGCCAACATATTCCACAGCGCTGTACAATGGAGTAAATAAACCATACAAATGGTAAATAACATAACAAGTCTCTTTAATATTATTATTATTATTTATAAAGCGCCAACATATTCCACAGCACTGTACAATGTAGTAAATAAACCATACAAATGGTACATAACATAACAAGTCTCTATAATAGTATTATTATTTATAAAACACCAACATATACCACAGCGCTGTACAATGGAGTAAATAAACCAGACAAATGGGAAATAACATAACAAGTCTCTTTAATATTATTATTATTATTTATAAAGTGCCAACATATTCCACAGCGCTGTACAATGGAGTAAATAAACCATACAAATGTTAAATAATATAACAAGTCTGTATAATATTATTATTATTCATAAAGCGCCAACATATACCACAGGGCTGTACAATGGAGTAAATAATCCATACAAATGGGAAATAACATAACAAGTCTCTTTAATATTATTATTATTATTTATAAAGTGCCAGCATATTCCACAGCGCTGTACAATGGAGTAAATAAACCATACAAATGGGAAATAACATAACAAGTCTCTTTAATATTATTATTATTATTTATAAAGCGCCAACATATTCCACAGCACTGTACAATGCAGCAAATAAACCATACAAATGGTACATAACATAACAAGTCTCTTTAATATTATTATTATTTATAAAGCGCCAACATATTCCACAGCGCTGTACAATGGAGTAAATAAACCATACAAATGGGAAATAACATAACAAGTCTCTTTAATGTTATTATTATTATTTATAAAGCGCCAACATATACCACAGCGCTGTACAATGGAGTAAATAAACCATACAAATGGGAAATAACATAACAAGTCTCTTTAATATTATTATTATTTATAAAGCGCCAACATATTCCACAGCGCTGTACAATGGAGTAAATAAACCATACAAATGGGAAATAACATACCAAGTCTCTTTAATATTAATATTATTTATAAAGCGCCAACATATTCCACAGCGCTGTACAATGGAGTAAATAAACCATAAAAATGGGAAATAACATAACAAGTCTCTTTAATATTATTATTATTATTATTTATAAAGCTCCAACATATTCCACAGCGCTGTACAATGGAGTAAATAAACCATACAAATGGGAAATAACATAACAAGTCTCTTTAATATTATTATTATTATTATTTATAAAGCGCCAACATATTCCTCAGCGCTGTACAATGGAGTAAATAAACCATACAAATGGGAAATAACATAACAAGTCTCTTTAATATTATTATTATTTATAAAGCGCCAACATATTCCACAGCGCTGTACAATGGAGTAAATAAACCATACAAATGGGAAATAACATAACAAGTCTCTTTAATACTATTATTATTTATAAAGTGCCAACATATTCCACAGCGCTGTACAATGGAGTAAATAAACCATACAAATGGGAAATAACATAACAAGTCTCTTTAATAATATTATTATTATTTATAAAGCGCCAACATATTCCACAGCACTGTACAATGTAGTAAATAAACCATACAAATGGTACATAACATAACAAGTCTCTATAATAGTATTATTATTTATAAAACACCAACATATACCACAGCGCTGTACAATGGAGTAAATAAACCAGACAAATGGGAAATAACATAACAAGTCTCTTTAATATTATTATTATTATTTATAAAGTGCCAACATATTCCACAGCGCTGTACAATGGAGTAAATAAACCATACAAATGTTAAATAATATAACAAGTCTGTATAATATTATTATTATTCATAAAGCGCCAACATATACCACAGGGCTGTACAATGGAGTAAATAAACCATACAAATGGGAAATAACATAACAAGTCTCTTTAATATTATTATTATTTATAAAGTGCCAGCATATTCCACAGCGCTGTACAATGGAGTAAATAAACCATACAAATGGGAAATAACATAACAAGTCTCTTTAATATTATTATTATTATTTATAAAGCGCCAACATATTCCACAGCACTGTACAATGCAGCAAATAAACCATACAAATGGTACATAACATAACAAGTCTCTTTAATATTATTATTATTTATAAAGCGCCAACATATTCCACAGCGCTGTACAATGGAGTAAATAAACCATACAAATGGGAAATAACATAACAAGTCTCTTTAATGTTATTATTATTATTTATAAAGCGCCAACATATACCACAGCGCTGTACAATGGAGTAAATAAACCATACAAATGGGAAATAACATAACAAGTCTCTTTAATATTATTATTATTTATAAAGCGCCAACATATTCCACAGCGCTGTACAATGGAGTAAATAAACCATACAAATGGGAAATAACATACCAAGTCTCTTTAATATTAATATTATTTATAAAGCGCCAACATATTCCACAGCGCTGTACAATGGAGTAAATAAACCATAAAAATGGTAAGTAACATAACAAGTATCTGTAATATTATTATTATTATTATTATTATTTATTAAAGCGCCAACATTTTCCACAGCGCTGTACAATGGAGTAAATAAACCATACAAATGGTACATAACATAACAAGTCTCTTTAATATTATTATTATTAATTATAAAGCGCCAGCATATTCCACAGCGCTGTACAATGGAGTAAATAAACCATACAAATGGTACATAACATAACAAGTTTCTTTAATATTATTATTATTATTTATAAAGCGCCAACATATTCCACAGCGCTGTACAATGGAGTAAATAAACCATACAAATGGTAAATAACATAACAAGTCTCTTCAATATTATTATTATTATTTATAAAGCGCCAACATATTCCACAGCGCTGTACAATGGAGTAAATAAACCATACAAATGGTAAATAACATAACAAGTCTCTTTAATATTATTATTATTATTTATAAAGCACCAACATATACTACAGCGCTGTACAATGGAGTAAATAAACCATACAAATGGTACATAACATAACAAGTTTCTTTAATATTATTATTATTATTTATAAAGCGCCAACATATTCCACAGCGCTGTACAATGGAGTAAATAAACCATACAAATGGTACATAACATAACAAGTCTCATTTATATTATTATTATTATTTATATAGCACCAACATATACCACAGCGCTGCACAATGGAGTAAATAAACCATATAAATGGGAAATAACATAACAAGTCTCTTTAAAATTATTATTATTATTATTTATAAAGCGCCAACATATTCCACAGCGCTGTACAATGGAGTAAATAAACCATACAAATGGGAAGTAACATAACAAGTCTCTTTAATATTATTATTATTTATAAAGAACCAACATATTCCACAGCGCTGTAAAATGGAGTAAATTAACCATTCAAATGGTAAGTAACAAAACAAGTCTCTTTAATATTATTATTATTATTTATAAAGCGCCTGCATATTCCACAGCGCTGTACAATGGAGTAAATAAACCATACAAATGGTACATAACATAACAAGTCTCTTTAATATTATTATTATTTATAAAGCGCCAACATATTCCACAGCGCTGTACAATGGAGTAAATAAACCATAAAAATGGGAAGTAACATAACAAGTATCTGTAATATTATTATTATTATTATTATTATTTATCAAAGCGCCAACATATTCCACAGCGCTGTACAATGGAGTAAATAAACCATACAAATGGGAAATAACATAACAAGTCTCTTTAATATTATTATTATTTATAAAGCGCCAACATATTCCACAGCGCTGTACAATGGAGTAAATAAACCATACAAATGGGAAATAACATAACAAGTCTCTTTAATACTATTATTATTTATAAAGTGCCAACATATTCCACAGCGCTGTACAATGGAGGAAATAAACCATACAAATGGGAAATAACATAACAAGTCTCTTTAATATTATTTTTATTATTTATAAAGCGCCAACATATTCCACAGCACTGTACAATGCAGTAAATAAACCATACAAATGGTACATAACATAACAAGTCTCTATAATAGTATTATTATTTATAAAACACCAACATATACCACAGCGCTGTACAATGGAGTAAATAAACCATACAAATGGGAAATAACATAACAAGTCTCTTTAATATTATTATTATTATTTATAAAGCGCCAACATATTCCACAGCGCTGTACAATGGAGTAAATAAACCATACAAATGTTAAATAATATAACAAGTCTATATAATATTATTATTATTCATAAAGCGCCAACATATACCACAGGGCTGTACAATGGAGTAAATAAACCATACAAATGGGAAATAAAATAACAAGTCTCTTTAATATTATTATTATTATTTATAAAGTGCCAGCATATTCCACAGCGCTGTACAATGGAGTAAATAAACCATACAAATGGGAAATAACATAACAAGTCTCTTTAATATTATTATTATTATTTATAAAGCGCCAACATATTCCACAGCACTGTACAATGCAGCAAATAAACCATACAAATGGTACATAACATAACAAGTCTCTTTAATGTTATTATTATTATTTATAAAGCGCCAACATATACCACAGCGCTGTACAATGGAGTAAATAAACCATACAAATGGGAAATAACATAACAAGTCTCTTTAACATTATTATTATTTATAAAGCGCCAACATATTCCACAGCGCTGTACAATGGAGTAAATAAACCATACAAATGGGAAATAACATAACAAGTCTCTTTAATGTTATTATTATTATTTATAAAGCGCCAACATATTCCACAGCGTTGTACAATGGAGTAAATAAACCATACAAATGGTAAATAACATAACAAGTCTCTTTAATATTATTATTATTTATATAGCGCCAACATATTCCACAGCGCTGTAAAATGGAGTAAATTAACCATTCAAATGGTAAGTAACATAACAAGTCTCTTTAATATTATTATTATTATTTATAAAGCGCCAACATATTCCACAGCGTTGTACAATGGAGTAAATAAACCATACAAATGGTAAATAACATAACAAGTCTCTTTAATATTATTATTATTTATAAAGCGCCAACATATTCCACAGCGCTGTACAATGGAGTAAATAAACCATAAAAATGGTAAGTAACATAACAAGTATCTGTAATATTATTATTATTATTATTATTATTTATTAAAGCGCCAACATTTTCCACAGCGCTGTACAATGGAGGAAATAAACCATACAAATGGTACATAACATAACAAGTCTCTTTAATATTATTATTATTATTTATAAAGCGCCAACATATTCCACAGCACTGTACAATGGAGTAAATAAACCATACAAATGGTACATAACATAACAAGTCTCTTTAATATTACTATTATTAATTATAAAGCGCCAACATATTCCACAGCGCTGTACAATGGAGTAAATAAACCATACAAATGGTACATAACATAACAAGTTTCTTTAATATTATTATTATTATTTATAAAGCGCCAACATATTCCACAGCGCTGTACAATGGAGTAAATAAACCATACAAATGGTAAATAACATAACAAGTCTCTTTAATATTATTATTATTATTTATAAAGCACCAACATATACCACAGCGCTGTACAATGGAGTAAATAAACCATACAAATGGTACATAACATAACAAGTCTCATTAATATTATTATTATTATTTATATAGCACCAACATATACCACAGCGCTGCACAATGGAGTAAATAAACCATACAAATGTGAAATAACATAAAAAGTCTCTTTAATATTATTATTATTTATAAAGCGCCAACATATTCCACAGCGCTGTCCAATGGAGTAAATAAACCATACAAATGGTACATAACATAACAAGTTTCTTTAATATTATTATTATTATTTATAAAGCGCCAACATATTCCACAGCGCTGTACAATGGAGTAAATAAACCATACAAATGGGAAATAACATAACAAGTCTCTTTAATATTATTATTATTATTATTATTTATAAAGCGCCAACATATTCCACAGCGCTGTACAATGGAGTAAATAAATCATACAAATGTGAAATAACATAAAAAGTCTCTTTAATATTATTATTCTTTATAAAGCGCCAACATATTCCACAGCGCTGTCCAATGGAGTAAATAAACCATACAAATGGTACATAACATAACAAGTCTCATTAATATTATTATTATTATTTATATAGCACCAACATATACCACAGCGCTGCACAATGGAGTAAATAAACCATACAAATGGGAAATAACATAACAAGTCTCTTTAAAATTATTATTATTATTATTTATAAAGCGCCAACATATTCCACAGCGCTGTACAATGGAGTAAATAAACCATACAAATGGGAAATAACATAACAAGTCTCTTTAATATTATTATTATTTATAAAGAACCAACATATTCCACAGCGCTGTACAATGGAGTAAATTAACCATAAAAATGGGAAATAACATAACAAGTCTCTTTAATATTATTATTATTTATCAAAGCGCCAACATATTCCACAGCGCTGTACAATGGAGTAAATAAACCATACAAATGGGAAATAACATAACAAGTCTCTTTAATATTATTATTATTTATAAAGCGCCAACATATTCCACAGCGCTGTACAATGGAAGAAATAAACCACACAAATGGTACATAACATAACAAGTCTCTTTAATATTATTATTATTATTATTTATAAAGCGCCAACATATTCCACAGCGCTGTACAATGGAGTAAATAAACCATACAAATGTGAAATAACATAAAAAGTCTCTTTAATATTATTATTATTTATAAAGCGCCAACATATTCCACAGCGCTGTCCAATGGAGTAAATAAACCATACAAATGGTACATAACATAACAAGTTTCTTTAATATTATTATTATTATTTATAAAGCGCCAACATATTCCACAGCGCTGTACAATGGAGTAAATAAACCATACAAATGGGAAATAACATAACAAGTCTCTTTAATATTATTATTATTATTATTATTTATAAAGCGCCAACATATTCCACAGCGCTGTACAATGGAGTAAATAAACCATACAAATGGGAAATAACATAACAAGTCTCTTTAATATTATTATTATTTATAAAGCGCCAACATATTCCACAGAACTGTACAATGGAAGAAATAAACCACACAAATGGTAAATAACATAACAAGTCTCTTTAATATTATTATTATTTATAAAGCGCCAACATATTCCACAGCGCTGTACAATGGAAGAAATAAACCACACAAATGGTACATAACATAACAAGTCTCTTTAATATTATTATTATTAATTATAAAGCGCCAGCATATTCCACAGCGCTGTACAATGGAGTAAATAAACCATACAAATGGTACATAACATAACAAGTTTCTTTAATATTATTATTATTATTTATAAAGCGCCAACATATTCCACAGCGCTGTACAATGGAGTAAATAAACCATACAAATGGTAAATAACATAACAAGTCTCTTCAATATTATTATTATTATTTATAAAGCGCCAACATATTCCACAGCGCTGTACAATGGAGTAAATAAACCATACAAATGGTAAATAACATAACAAGTCTCTTTAATATTATTATTATTATTTATAAAGCACCAACATATACTACAGCGCTGTACAATGGAGTAAATAAACCATACAAATGGTACATAACATAACAAGTTTCTTTAATATTATTATTATTATTTATAAAGCGCCAACATATTCCACAGCGCTGTACAATGGAGTAAATAAACCATACAAATGGTACATAACATAACAAGTCTCATTTATATTATTATTATTATTTATATAGCACCAACATATACCACAGCGCTGCACAATGGAGTAAATAAACCATATAAATGGGAAATAACATAACAAGTCTCTTTAAAATTATTATTATTATTATTTATAAAGCGCCAACATATTCCACAGCGCTGTACAATGGAGTAAATAAACCATACAAATGGGAAATAACATAACAAGTCTCTTTAATATTATTATTATTTATAAAGAACCAACATATTCCACAGCGCTGTAAAATGGAGTAAATTAACCATTCAAATGGTAAGTAACAAAACAAGTCTCTTTAATATTATTATTATTATTTATAAAGCGCCTGCATATTCCACAGCGCTGTACAATGGAGTAAATAAACCATACAAATGGTACATAACATAACAAGTCTCTTTAATATTATTATTATTTATAAAGCGCCAACATATTCCACAGCGCTGTACAATGGAGTAAATAAACCATAAAAATGGGAAGTAACATAACAAGTATCTGTAATATTATTATTATTATTATTATTATTTATCAAAGCGCCAACATATTCCACAGCGCTGTACAATGGAGTAAATAAACCATACAAATGGGAAATAACATAACAAGTCTCTTTAATATTATTATTATTTATAAAGCGCCAACATATTCCACAGCGCTGTACAATGGAGTAAATAAACCATACAAATGGGAAATAACATAACAAGTCTCTTTAATACTATTATTATTTATAAAGTGCCAACATATTAAACAGCGCTGTACAATGGAGGAAATAAACCATACAAATGGGAAATAACATAACAAGTCTCTTTAATATTATTTTTATTATTTATAAAGCGCCAACATATTCCACAGCACTGTACAATGCAGTAAATAAACCATACAAATGGTACATAACATAACAAGTCTCTATAATAGTATTATTATTTATAAAACACCAACATATACCACAGCGCTGTACAATGGAGTAAATAAACCATACAAATGGGAAATAACATAACAAGTCTCTTTAATATTATTATTATTATTTATAAAGCGCCAACATATTCCACAGCGCTGTACAATGGAGTAAATAAACCATACAAATGTTAAATAATATAACAAGTCTATATAATATTATTATTATTCATAAAGCGCCAACATATACCACAGGGCTGTACAATGGAGTAAATAAACCATACAAATGGGAAATAAAATAACAAGTCTCTTTAATATTATTATTATTATTTATAAAGTGCCAGCATATTCCACAGCGCTGTACAATGGAGTAAATAAACCATACAAATGGGAAATAACATAACAAGTCTCCTTAATATTATTATTATTATTTATAAAGCGCCAACATATTCCACAGCACTGTACAATGCAGCAAATAAACCATACAAATGGTACATAACATTACAAGTCTCTTTAATATTATTATTATTTATAAAGCGCTAACATATTCCACAGCGCTGTACAATGGAGTAAATAAACCATACAAATGGGAAATAACATAACAAGTCTCTTTAATGTTATTATTATTATTTATAAAGCGCCAACATATACCACAGCGCTGTACAATGGAGTAAATAAACCATACAAATGGGAAATAACATAACAAGTCTCTTTAACATTATTATTATTTATAAAGCGCCAACATATTCCACAGCGCTGTACAATGGAGTAAATAAACCATACAAATGGGAAATAACATAACAAGTCTCTTTAATGTTATTATTATTATTTATAAAGCGCCAACATATTCCACAGCGTTGTACAATGGAGTAAATAAACCATACAAATGGTAAATAACATAACAAGTCTCTTTAATATTATTATTATTTATATAGCGCCAACATATTCCACAGCGCTGTAAAATGGAGTAAATTAACCATTCAAATGGTAAGTAACATAACAAGTCTCTTTAATATTATTATTATTATTTATAAAGCGCCAACATATTCCACAGCGTTGTACAATGGAGTAAATAAACCATACAAATGGTAAATAACATAACAAGTCTCTTTAATATTATTATTATTTATAAAGCGCCAACATATTCCACAGCGCTGTACAATGGAGTAAATAAACCATAAAAATGGTAAGTAACATAACAAGTATCTGTAATATTATTATTATTATTATTATTATTTATTAAAGCGCCAACATTTTCCACAGCGCTGTACAATGGAGGAAATAAACCATACAAATGGTACATAACATAACAAGTCTCTTTAATATTATTATTATTATTTATAAAGCGCCAACATATTCCACAGCACTGTACAATGGAGTAAATAAACCATACAAATGGTACATAACATAACAAGTCTCTTTAATATTATTATTATTAATTATAAAGCGCCAACATATTCCACAGCGCTGTACAATGGAGTAAATAAACCATACAAATGGTACATAACATAACAAGTTTCTTTAATATTATTATTATTATTTATAAAGCGCCAACATATTCCACAGCGCTGTACAATGGAGTAAATAAACCATACAAATGGTAAATAACATAACAAGTCTCTTTAATATTATTATTATTATTTATAAAGCACCAACATATACCACAGCGCTGTACAATGGAGTAAATAAACCATACAAATGGTACATAACATAACAAGTCTCATTAATATTATTATTATTATTTATATAGCACCAACATATACCACAGCGCTGCACAATGGAGTAAATAAACCATACAAATGGGAAATAACATAACAAGTCTCTTTAAAATTATTATTATTATTATTTATAAAGCGCCAACATATTCCACAGCGCTGTACAATGGAGTAAATAAACCATACAAATGGGAAATAACATAACAAGTCTCTTTAATATTATTATTATTTATAAAGAACCAACATATTCCACAGCGCTGTACAATGGAGTAAATTAACCATAAAAATGGGAAATAACATAACAAGTCTCTTTAATATTATTATTATTTATCAAAGCGCCAACATATTCCACAGCGCTGTACAATGGAGTAAATAAACCATACAAATGGGAAATAACATAACAAGTCTCTTTAATATTATTATTATTTATAAAGCGCCAACATATTCCACAGCGCTGTACAATGGAAGAAATAAACCACACAAATGGTACATAACATAACAAGTCTCTTTAATATTATTATTATTATTATTTATAAAGCGCCAACATATTCCACAGCGCTGTACAATGGAGTAAATAAACCATACAAATGTGAAATAACATAAAAAGTCTCTTTAATATTATTATTATTTATAAAGCGCCAACATATTCCACAGCGCTGTCCAATGGAGTAAATAAACCATACAAATGGTACATAACATAACAAGTTTCTTTAATATTATTATTATTATTTATAAAGCGCCAACATATTCCACAGCGCTGTACAATGGAGTAAATAAACCATACAAATGGGAAATAACATAACAAGTCTCTTTAATATTATTATTATTATTATTATTTATAAAGCGCCAACATATTCCACAGCGCTGTACAATGGAGTAAATAAACCATACAAATGGGAAATAACATAACAAGTCTCTTTAATATTATTATTATTTATAAAGCGCCAACATATTCCACAGCGCTGTACAATGGAAGAAATAAACCACACAAATGGTACATAACATAACAAGTCTCTTTAACCCCTTAGTGACATGACTTTTTTGGCTTGTCCGACGCTTGGTGACATGGGCTGTTTTAACATTTCTGAGCAGTTTGTGTTTTGCTGTAATTTATTTCTGTCTCATTTAGTGTACCCACACAAACTATATATCGTTTTTATCGTCATAAGAAGGGCTTTCTTTTGATACCATTATTTTGATAATAGCATATAATTTGATGTAAAAAAAATAATAAAATATGGCAAAAAAATTGAAAAAATTATTTTTTTATGACTTTTATTTGAAAAATCGTATACTCATGTACAAGAGACAACAAAAAAACACTGCTAAAAAGTTTCTAATATATGTCCTGAGTTCAGAAATAGCCCATGTTTTTATGTTTTTGTGCTTTTTTATTCATGTTACAGGGCCAGAACTATAAGTGGTGCAAAGCTATTTTAAAATCCCTTCTTTCAAAATTAGCGATAGTGACATTGTAACACTGATTTCTGTACTAAATCCATGAATGACCCCCAACATGTACATATTTTTGAAAACTAGACAACTCAGGGCATTTAACTTGGGGTATTTTGACACATTTCATGTAGCCATTTTACCACCAATCTATGCCAAAGTTTGCAGCAAAAAATCTTTTTTTTAAATTTTTTACATATATTGCAATTTAGGTAAACATTACCTTAAAATGTGAAGGGTTATTTCCAAATAACACCTCAATATGTGTTCAGCAACATCTCCTGAGTACAGGGATACCACCCATGCATAGGTTTGTTGGTTTGTTTTGGGGCTAAAAGGCCACATTTAGGGGGTGCGCATTTTGGTTTTCCAACTTGGAATTCTGACATGCAGAAAACTTGTGCCCATGTCCCATTTGGGACATTTTTTAAGCCAAAAAGTGTATTCTACCCCACAAAACCATATATTTTTGAAAACTAGACACCCTAGGGTATTTCAAATGGTAGTATTTTAACACTTTTCATGCACTAATTCTACCACCAGCCTATGTCAATGTTATGGATAGTAATTTGTTTTTCACATTCATTGTACATCGGGCATGAATTCACAGATCCTACTATGTGTCAGTGCCAAACAACACCTTAATATGTGTTCAGCAACATCTCCTGAGTACAGGGATACCACCCATGTGTAGGTTAGTTAGATTATTTGGGGGCTAAAAGGCCACGTTTAGGGGGGGGTGCATTTCCAACTTGGAATTTTGACATGTAGTCAGCCTGCGCCCATGTTCCATTTGGGACACTTTTGAAGCCTGTCAAAGTATTTTACCCCATAAAACCATATATTTTGGAAAACTAGACATCCTAGGGTATTTAAAATTGTGGTATTTTAACACTTTCCAAGTGCTAATTCTACCACCAACCTATGTCAAAGGGATGGGATGTCATTTTTTCCCCACACACATTGTAGTTCAGGCAGGAATTTTCAGATTCTGGTATTTGCCACTGCCAACCAACACCTCAATATGTGTTCAGCAACATCTCCTGAGTACAGGGATACCCCCCATGCATAGGTTTGTTGGTTTGTATTGGGTCTAAAATTCCACATTTAGGGGGTGCGCAATTCCAACCTGGAATTTTGACATGTAGTCAGCCTGCGCCCATGTTCCATTTGGAACATTTTTGAAGCCGTCCAATGAATTTTACCCCATCAAACCATATATTTTTGGAAAATAGACATCCTAAGGTATTTCAAATGGTGGTATTTTAATACTGTATAGGTACTAATTCTACCACCAGCCTTTGTAAAAGTTTGTGGTAGTACTTTTTTGGGAGTTTTTTTACCACATGCATTGTACTTCAGGCATGAATTCACAGATTCTGGTATATGTCACTGCCAAACAACAACCCAATATGTGTTCAGCAACATCTCCCGAGTACAGGGATAGCACCCATGCATAGGTTTGTTGGTTTGTTTTTGGCTAGAAGGCAACATTTGTGAGATGCGCATCTCAAAATTCCAACTTGGAATTTTGACATGTAGTCAACCTGCGTCCGTGTCCTTTATGGGATATATCTTTGAAGCCAGCCAATGTAATTTACCCCCACCAAACCATATATTTTTTTATCGGTAGACCCCCATCACTACTTGTGGCAAGGGCTCAGCAGCCACCGAGACATCGCTAGATGATGTATCAGAAAGCTGAATAGGGTCAAAATCGAACCCTGAGTCCGCGGCCTCAGAATCAGTGCGTAAGCAGTGATCTCGAGCAAAGAAGGGGTTAATAGCTCTTAGAAGAGCCTATCTAGTACTGTAATACATTACAGTACAAAGAAATTAATCCATAAAACAGTGCAGACAGCAAAACATACTGTTGCTGTGCAAGATTACTGCTTACACAGTGATGAATGGCAGGGAAGGGGTTAATACACAGTGAAAGACTTTCATAAAACCTGCCAATTTTATAAAATGTTATTTTATATCACTAATACTGATCTGTCTCTTTCCGTCACAAAAATGTAAGTGAGGAGAGGGAGGCAGATCAATATTTGTGAATATTGATCCGATTAATTTTGATCTGACCAGGGCGAATGGTGAGCTTAATTGAGAAATCACCAAACCGCCTTTGCCACTAATTCGCTGTTACTGATCGCTATGCGCTCAGGCAGCTTAAAAAAAAAAATCTCAAATATTTTTACTTTACATGTAATCCCCTAGCGGGTATGTGTAAAAAAAAAAAAAAAAAAAATATGCAGACAGATAAAAATTGCTTTGGCGTCAATATCATTGCGTAAGCAGTGATCGACGGCAAATAAGGGGTTAATAACTCTTAGAAGAGCCTTTTTAGTACTGTAATAAATTACAGTACAAAAAAAATTAACCCCTAAAAAATGCACAAACAGCAAAAATAAATGCGCTGATGTGCACGATCACTGCTTATGCAAGATCAGTGGCAGGGAAGGGGTTAAACACAGGGAATTGCTTTAATAAATTTTTTTTTATTGTTTTATTATTTGTGTGTTGTGTATTTATTGTTTTTTTTTACTTTTACTTACTTTTATAACTTTGATCTGTCTCTCTCCCTCACTAAAAAAAAATGTGAGGAGAGGGAGGCAGATCATAACTGGTCAGATCAATATAGAGTTAATATTGATCTGACCAGTCAGTGGGGATGTTCAGGAGAGCATCCCCACTGCCTGTCAGTGTGCCTGGCAGTCACTGATTGCCTCTGTGAAGAGGCAATCCTGTGACAGCCAGAGAGCACAGGAAGCAGGTACTTCCTGCCTCCTGTGCTCTTGCCCTTAGAAGGGCAGCGCCATCTTGGTCACTCAGTGACCAAGATCGTGCATTTTTTTTTAGTGTTTCTGATTGCCTCGACTTGCGAGGCAATCAGAAACACTTTCTGAGCATAGGAAGCGAAAGATTCGCTTCCTATGCTCATTTTTTAAATGCCCGCGTTTTAAAGGCACTGTGCCTTTAAAACCGGCATTTCGATCGCTCTCCGGAGCGATCGAAATGCCGACGGGCATTTTTTTCAGCATTGTACGATGCTTCCACACGGAAGCATCGTTACAATGCCCTTAGAGCACTGAAAGCGGAAAAACTCCGCTTTCAGTGCTCGTTTTGACACAGGACGGACTAGGTCCGTCCTGTGTCACTAACGCCTCGGCACACAGGACGGACCTAGTCCGTCCTGTGTCGCCAAGGGGTTAATATTATTATTATTATTATTTATAAAGCGCCAACATATTCCACAGCGCTGTACAATGGAGTAAATAAATCATACAAATGTGAAATAACATAAAAAGTCTCTTTAATATTATTATTCTTTATAAAGCGCCAACATATTCCACAGCGCTGTACAATGGAGTAAATAAACCATACAAATGGGAAATAACATAACAAGTCTCTTTAATATTATTATTATTATTATTATTATTATTATTTATAAAGCGCCAACATATTCCACAGCGCTGTACAATGGAGTAAATTAACCATTCAAATGGTAAGTAACATAACAAGTCTCTTTAATATTATTATTATTATTTATAAAGCGCCTGCATATTCCACAGCGCTGTACAATGGAGTAAATAAACCATACAAATGGTACATAACATAACAAGTCTCTTTAATATTATTATTATTTATAAAGCGCCAACATATTCCACAGCGCTGTACAATGGAGTAAATAAACCATACAAATGGTAAATAACATAACAAGTCTCTTTAATATTATTATTATTTATAAAGCGCCAACATATACCACACCGCTGTACAATGGAGGAAATAAACCATAAAAATGGGAAGTAACATAACAAGTATCTGTAATATTATTATTATTATTATTATTATTTATCAAAGCGCCAACATATTCCACAGCGCTGTACAATGGAGTAAATAAACCATACAAATGGGAAATAACAGAACAAGTCTCTTTAATATTATTATTATTATTATTTATAAAGCGCCAACATATTCCACAGCGCTGTACAATGGAGTAAATAAACCATACAAATGGGAAATAACAGAACAAGTCTCTTTAATATTATTATTATTATTATTTATAAAGCGCCAACAAATTCCACAGTGCTGTACAATGGAGTAAATAAACCATACAAATGGTACATAACATAACAAGTCTCTTTAATATTATTATTATTATTTATAAAGCGCCAACATATACCACTGCGCTGTACAATGGAGTAAATAAACCATACAAATGGTAAGTAACATAACAAGTCACTTAAATATTATTATTATTTATAAAGCGCCAACATATTCCACAGCGCTGTACAATGGGGTAAATAAACCATACAAATGGTAAATAACATAATAAGTCTCTTTATTATTATTATTATTTATAAAGCGCCAACATATTCCACAGTGCATACAATGGAGTAAATAAACCATACAAATGGGAAATAACATAACAAGTCTCTTTAATGTTATTATTATTATTTATGAAGCGCCAACATATACCACAGCGCTGTACAATGGAGTAAATAAACCATACAAATGGGAAATAACATAACAAGTCTCTTTAATATTATTATTATTTATAAAGCGCCAACATATTCCACAGTGCATACAATGGAGTAAATAAACCATACAAATGGGAAATAACATAACAAGTCTCTTTAATACTATTATTATTTATAAAGTGCCAACATATTCCACAGCGCTGTACAATGGAGTAAATAAACCATACAAATGGGAAATAACATAACAAGTCTCTTTAATATTATTATTATTATTTATAAAGCGCCAACATATTCCACAGCACTGTACTATGTAGTAAATAAACCATACAAATGGTACAAAACATAACAAGTCTCTATAATATTATTATTATTTATAAAACACCAACATAAACCACAGCGCTGTACAATGGAGTAAATAAACCATACAAATGGGAAATAACATAACAAGTCTCTATAATATTATTATTATTATTTATAAAGCGCCAACATATTCCACAGCGCTGTACAATGGAGTAAATAAACCATACAAATGTTAAATAATATAACAAGTCTCTATAATATTATTATTATTCATAAAGCGCCAACATATACCACAGGGCTGTACAATGGAGTAAATAAACCATACAAATGGGAAATAACATAACAAGTCTCTTTAATATTATTATTATTTATAAAGCGCCAACATATTCCACAGCACTGTACAATGGAGTAAATAAACCATACAAATGGGAAATAACATAACAAGTCTCTTTAATATTATTATTATTATTTATAAAGCGCCAACATATACCACAGCGCTGTACAATGGAGTAAATAAACCATACAAATGGGAAATAACATAACAAGTCTCTTTAATATTATTATTATTTATAAAGCTTCAACATATTCCACAGTGCTGTACAATGGAGTAAATAAACCATACAAATGGGAAATAACATAACAAGTCTCTTTAATACTATTATTATTTATAAAGTGCCAACATATTCCACAGCGCTGTACAATGGAGTAAATAAATAAACAAATGGGAAATAACATAACAAGTCTCTTTAATATTATTATTATTATTTATAAAGCGCCAACATATTCCACAGCACTGTACAATGTAGTAAAAAAACCATACAAATGGTACATAACATAACAAGTCTCTTTAATACTATTATTATTATTTATAAAGCGCCAACATATTCCACAGTGCTGTACAATGGAGTAAATAAACCATACAAATGGGAAATAACATAACAAGTCTCTTTAATACTATTATTATTTATAAAGTGCCAACATATTCCACAGCGCTGTACAATGGAGTAAATAAACCATAAAAATGTACATAACATAACAAGTCTCTTTAATATTATTATTATTATTTATAAAGCGCCAACATATTCCACAGCGCTGTACAGTGGGGTAAATAAACCATACAAATGGTAAATAACATAATAAGTCTCTTTAATATTATTATTATTTATCAAAGCGCCAACATATTCCACAGCGCTGTACAATGGAGTAAATAAACCATACAAATGGGAAATAACATAACAAGTCTCTTTAATATTATTATTATTATTATTTATAAAGCGCCAACATATTCCACAGCGCTGTACAATGGAGTAAATAAACCATACAAATGGGAAATAACATAACAAGTCTCTTTATTATTATTATTATTATTATTTATAAAGCGCCAACATATTCCACAGTGCTGTACAATGGAGTAAATAAACCATACAAATGGCAAATAACATTATAAGTCTCTTTAATATTATTATTATTATTTATAAAGCGCCAACATATTCCACAGCGCTGTACAATGGAGTAAACAAACCATACAAATGGTACATAACATAACAAGTCTCTTTATTATTATTATTATTATTATTATTATTTATAAAGCGCCAACATATTTTACAGCGCTGTACAATGGAGTAAATAAACCATACAAATGGGAAATAACATAACAAGTCTCTTTAATATTATTATTATTATTTATAAAGCGCCAACATATTCCACAGCGCTGTACAATGGAGTAAATAAATAAACAAATGGGAAATAACATAACAAGTCTCTTTAATATTATTATTATTATTTATAAAGCGCCAACATATTCCACAGCACTGTACAATGTAGTAAATAAACCATACAAATGGTACATAACATAACAAGTCTCTTTAATACTATTATTATTATTTATAAAGCGCCAACATATTCCACAGTGCTGTACAATGGAGTAAATAAACCATACAAATGGGAAATAACATAACAAGTCTCTTTAATATTATTATTATTATTTATAAAGCACCAACATATTCCACAGCGCTGTACAATGGAGTAAATAAACCATACTACTGTTAAATAACATAACAAGTCTCTTTAATATTATTATTATTTATCAATGCGCCAACATATTCCACAGCGCTGTACAATGGAGTAAATAAACCATACAAATGGTACATAACATAACAAGTCTCTATAATATTATTATTATTATTTATAAAGCGCCAACATATTCCACAGCGCTGTACAATGGAGTAAATAAACCATACAAATGTTAAATAATATAACAAGTCTCTATAATATTATTATTATTCATAAAGCGCCAACATATACCACAGGGCTGTACAATGGAGTAAATAAACCATACAAATGGGAAATAACATAACAAGTCTCTTTAATATTATTATTATTTATAAAGCGCCAACATATACCACAGCGCTGTACAATGGAGTAAATAAACCATACAAATGGTACATAACATAACAAGTCTCTTTAATATTATTATTATTATTTATAAAGCGCCAACATATACCACTGCGCTGTACAATGGAGTAAACAAACCATACAAATGGTACATAACATAACAAGTCTCTTTATTATTATTATTATTATTATTATTATTTATAAAGCGCCAACATATTTTACAGCGCTGTACAATGGAGTAAATAAACCATACAAATGGGAAATAACATAACAAGTCTCTTTAATATTATTATTATTATTTATAGAGTGCCAACATATTCCACAGCGCTGTACAATGGAGTAAATAAACCATACAAATGGTACATAACATAACAAGTCTCTTTAATATTATTATTATTATTTATAAAGCGCCAACATATACCACAGCGCTGTACAATGGAGTAAATAAACCATACAAATGGGAAATAACATAACAAGTCTCTTTAATAATATTATTATTTATAAAGTGCCAACATATTCCACAGCGCTGTACAATGGAGTAAATAAACCATACAAATGGTAAATAACATAACAAGTCTCTTTAATATTATTATTATTATTTATAAAGCGCCAACATATACCACAGCGCTGTACAATGGAGTAAATAAACCATACAAATGGGAAATAACATAACAAGTCTCTTTAATACTATTATTATTTATAAAGTGCCAACATATTCCACAGCGCTGTACAATGGAGTAAATAAACCATACAAATGGGAAATAACATAACAAGTCTCTTTATTATTATTATTATTATTATTTATAAAGCGCCAACATATTCCACAGTGCTGTACAATGGAGTAAATAAACCATACAAATGGCAAATAACATTATAAGTCTCTTTAATATTATTATTATTATTTATAAAGCGCCAACATATTCCACAGCGCTGTACAATGGAGTAAACAAACCATACAAATGGTACATAACATAACAAGTCTCTTTATTATTATTATTATTATTATTATTATTATTTATAAAGCGCCAACATATTTTACAGCGCTGTACAATGGAGTAAATAAACCATACAAATGGGAAATAACATAACAAGTCTCTTTAATATTATTATTATTATTTATAAAGCGCCAACATATTCCACAGCGCTGTACAATGGAGTAAATAAATAAACAAATGGGAAATAACATAACAAGTCTCTTTAATATTATTATTATTATTTATAAAGCGCCAACATATTCCACAGCACTGTACAATGTAGTAAATAAACCATACAAATGGTACATAACATAACAAGTCTCTTTAATACTATTATTATTATTTATAAAGCGCCAACATATTCCACAGTGCTGTACAATGGAGTAAATAAACCATACAAATGGGAAATAACATAACAAGTCTCTTTAATATTATTATTATTATTTATAAAGCACCAACATATTCCACAGCGCTGTACAATGGAGTAAATAAACCATACTACTGTTAAATAACATAACAAGTCTCTTTAATATTATTATTATTTATCAATGCGCCAACATATTCCACAGCGCTGTACAATGGAGTAAATAAACCATACAAATGGTACATAACATAACAAGTCTCTATAATATTATTATTATTATTTATAAAGCGCCAACATATTCCACAGCGCTGTACAATGGAGTAAATAAACCATACAAATGTTAAATAATATAACAAGTCTCTATAATATTATTATTATTCATAAAGCGCCAACATATACCACAGGGCTGTACAATGGAGTAAATAAACCATACAAATGGGAAATAACATAACAAGTCTCTTTAATATTATTATTATTTATAAAGCGCCAACATATACCACAGCGCTGTACAATGGAGTAAATAAACCATACAAATGGTACATAACATAACAAGTCTCTTTAATATTATTATTATTATTTATAAAGCGCCAACATATACCACTGCGCTGTACAATGGAGTAAACAAACCATACAAATGGTACATAACATATCAAGTCTCTTTATTATTATTATTATTATTATTATTATTATTTATAAAGCGCCAACATATTTTACAGCGCTGTACAATGGAGTAAATAAACCATACAAATGGGAAATAACATAACATGTCTCTTTAATATTATTATTATTATTTATAGAGTGCCAACATATTCCACAGCGCTGTACAATGGAGTAAATAAACCATACAAATGGTACATAACATAACAAGTCTCTTTAATATTATTATTATTATTTATAAAGCGCCAACATATACCACAGCGCTGTACAATGGAGTAAATAAACCATACAAATGGGAAATAACATAACAAGTCTCTTTAATAATATTATTATTTATAAAGTGCCAACATATTCCACAGCGCTGTACAATGGAGTAAATAAACCATACAAATGGTAAATAACATAACAAGTCTCTTTAATATTATTATTATTATTTATAAAGCGCCAACATATACCACAGCGCTGTACAATGGAGTAAATAAACCATACAAATGGGAAATAACATAACAAGTCTCTTTAATACTATTATTATTTATAAAGTGCCAACATATTCCACAGCGCTGTACAATGGAGTAAATAAACCATACAAATGGGAAATAACATAACAAGTCTCTTTAATGTTATTATTATTATTTATGAAGCGCCAACATATACCACAGCGCTGTACAATGGAGTAAATAAACCATACAAATGGTACATAACATAACAAGTCTCTTTAATATTATTATTATTATTTATAAAGCGCCAACATATACCACAGCGCTGTACAATGGAGTAAATAAACCATACAAATGGGAAATAACATAACAAGTCTCTTTAATAATATTATTTTTTATAAAGTGCCAACATATTCCACAGCGCTGTACAATGGAGTAAATAAACCATACAAATGGTAAATAACATAACAAGTCTCTTTAATATTATTATTATTATTTATAAAGCGCCAACATATACCACAGCGCTGTACAATGGAGTAAATAAACCATACAAATGGGAAATAACATAACAAGTCTCTTTAATACTATTATTATTTATAAAGTGCCAACATATTCCACAGCGCTGTACAATGGAGTAAATAAACCATACAAATGGGAAATAACATAACAAGTCTCTTTAATATTATTATTATTATTTATAAAGCGCCAACATATTCCACAGCACTGTACTATGTAGTAAATAAACCATACAAATGGTACAAAACATAACAAGTCTCTATAATATTATTATTATTTATAAAACACCAACATAAACCACAGCGCTGTACAATGGAGTAAATAAACCATACAAATGGGAAATAACATAACAAGTCTCTTTAATATTATTATTATTATTTATAAAGCGCCAACATATACCACAGCGCTGTACAATGGAGTAAATAAACCATACAAATGGGAAATAACATAACAAGTCTCTTTAATACTATTATTATTTATAAAGTGCCAACATATTCCACAGCGCTGTACAATGGAGTAAATAAACCATACAAATGGGAAATAACATAACAAGTCTCTTTAATATTATTATTATTATTTATAAAGCGCCAACATATTCCACAGCACTGTACTATGTAGTAAATAAACCATACAAATGGTACAAAACATAACAAGTCTCTATAATATTATTATTATTTATAAAACACCAACATAAACCACAGCGCTGTACAATGGAGTAAATAAACCATACAAATGGGAAATAACATAACAAGTCTCTCTAATATTATTATTATTATTTATAAAGCGCCAACATATTCCACAGCGCTGTACAATGGAGTAAATAAACCATACAAATGTTAAATAATATAACAAGTCTCTATAATATTATTATTATTCATAAAGCGCCAACATATACCACAGGGCTGTACAATGGAGTAAATAAACCATACAAATGGGAAATAACATAACAAGTCTCTTTAATATTATTATTATTTATAAAGCGCCAACATATTCCACAGCACTGTACAATGGAGTAAATAAACCATACAAATGGGAAATAACATAACAAGTCTCTTTAATACTATTATTATTTATAAAGTGCCAACATATTCCACAGCGCTGTACAATGGAGTAAATAAATAAACAAATGGGAAATAACATAACAAGTCTCTTTAATATTATTATTATTATTTATAAAGCGCCAACATATTCCACAGCACTGTACAATGTAGTAAAAAAACCATACAAATGGTACATAACATAACAAGTCTCTTTAATACTATTATTATTATTTATAAAGCGCCAACATATTCCACAGTGCTGTACAATGGAGTAAATAAACCATACAAATGGGAAATAACATAACAAGTCTCTTTAATACTATTATTATTTATAAAGTGCCAACATATTCCACAGCACTGTACAATGTAGTAAATAAACCATACAAATGGTACATAACATAACAAGTCTCTTTAATACTATTATTATTATTTATAAAGCGCCAACATATTCCACAGTGCTGTACAATGGAGTAAATAAACCATACAAATGGGAAATAACATAACAAGTCTCTTTAATACTATTATTATTTATAAAGTGCCAACATATTCCACAGCGCTGTACAATGGAGTAAATAAACCATACAAATGTACATAACATAACAAGTCTCTTTAATATTATTATTATTATTTATAAAGCGCCAACATATTCCACAGCGCTGTACAATGGGGTAAATAAACCATACAAATGGTAAATAACATAATAAGTCTCTTTAATATTATTATTATTTATCAAAGCGCCAACATATTCCACAGCGCTGTACAATGGAGTAAATAAACCATACAAATGGGAAATAACATAACAAGTCTCTTTAATATTATTATTATTATTATTTATAAAGCGCCAACATATTCCACAGCGCTGTACAATGGAGTAAATAAACCATACAAATGGGAAATAACAGAACAAGTCTCTTTAATATTATTATTATTATTATTTATAAAGCGCCAACATATTCCACAGCGCTGTACAATGGAGTAAATAAACCATACAAATGGGAAATAACATAACAAGTCTCTTTATTATTATTATTATTATTATTTATAAAGCGCCAACATATTCCACAGTGCTGTACAATGGAGTAAATAAACCATACAAATGGCAAATAACATTATAAGTCTCTTTAATATTATTATTATTATTTATAAAGCGCCAACATATTCCACAGCGCTGTACAATGGAGTAAACAAACCATACAAATGGTACATAACATAACAAGTCTCTTTATTATTATTATTATTATTATTATTATTATTTATAAAGCGCCAACATATTTTACAGCGCTGTACAATGGAGTAAATAAACCATACAAATGGGAAATAACATAACAAGTCTCTTTAATATTATTATTATTATTTATAAAGCGCCAACATATTCCACAGCGCTGTACAATGGAGTAAATAAATAAACAAATGGGAAATAACATAACAAGTCTCTTTAATATTATTATTATTATTTATAAAGCACCAACATATTCCACAGCGCTGTACAATGGAGTAAATAAACCATACTACTGTTCAATAACATAACAAGTCTCTTTAATATTATTATTATTTATCAATGCGCCAACATATTCCACAGCGCTGTACAATGGAGTAAATAAACCATACAAATGGTACATAACATAACAAGTCTCTATAATATTATTATTATTATTTATAAAGCGCCAACATATTCCACAGCGCTGTACAATGGAGTAAATAAACCATACAAATGTTAAATAATATAACAAGTCTCTATAATATTATTATTATTCATAAAGCGCCAACATATACCACAGGGCTGTACAATGGAGTAAATAAACCATACAAATGGGAAATAACATAACAAGTCTCTTTAATATTATTATTATTTATAAAGCGCCAACATATACCACAGCGCTGTACAATGGAGTAAATAAACCATACAAATGGTACATAACATAACAAGTCTCTTTAATATTATTATTATTATTTATAAAGCGCCAACATATACCACTGCGCTGTACAATGGAGTAAACAAACCATACAAATGGTACATAACATAACAAGTCTCTTTATTATTATTATTATTATTATTATTATTTATAAAGCGCCAACATATTTTACAGCGCTGTACAATGGAGTAAATAAACCATACAAATGTGAAATAACATAACAAGTCTCTTTAATATTATTATTATTATTTATAAAGCGCCAACATATTCCACAGCGCTGTACAATGGAGTAAATAAACCATACAAATGGTACATAACATAACAAGTCTCTATAATATTATTATTATTATTTATAAAGCGCCAACATATTCCACAGCGCTGTACAATGGAGTAAATAAACCATACAAATGTTAAATAATATAACAAGTCTCTATAATATTATTATTATTCATAAAGCGCCAACATATACCACAGGGCTGTACAATGGAGTAAATAAACCATACAAATGGGAAATAACATAACAAGTCTCTTTAATATTATTATTATTTATAAAGCGCCAACATATACCACAGCGCTGTACAATGGAGTAAATAAACCATACAAATGGTACATAACATAACAAGTCTCTTTAATATTATTATTATTATTTATAAAGCGCCAACATATACCACTGCGCTGTACAATGGAGTAAACAAACCATACAAATGGTACATAACATAACAAGTCTCTTTATTATTATTATTATTATTATTATTATTTATAAAGCGCCAACATATTTTACAGCGCTGTACAATGGAGTAAATAAACCATACAAATGGGAAATAACATAACAAGTCTCTTTAATATTATTATTATTATTTATAAAGCGCCAACATATTCCACAGCGCTGTACAATGGAGTAAATAAACCATACAAATGGGAAATAACATAACAAGTCTCTTTAATATTATTATTATTATTTATAGAGTGCCAACATATTCCACAGCGCTGTACAATGGAGTAAACAAACCATACAAATGGTACATAACATAACAAGTCTCTTTATTATTATTATTATTATTATTATTATTTATAAAGCGCCAACATATTTTACAGCGCTGTACAATGGAGTAAATAAACCATACAAATGGGAAATAACATAACAAGTCTCTTTAATATTATTATTATTATTTATAGAGTGCCAACATATTCCACAGCGCTGTACAATGGAGTAAATAAACCATACAAATGGTACATAACATAACAAGTCTCTTTAATATTATTATTATTATTTATAAAGCGCCAACATATACCACAGCGCTGTACAATGGAGTAAATAAACCATACAAATGGGAAATAACATAACAAGTCTCTTTAATACTATTATTATTTATAAAGTGCCAACATATTCCACAGCGCTGTACAATGGAGTAAATAAACCATACAAATGGTAAATAACATAACAAGTCTCTTTAATATTATTATTATTATTTATAAAGCGCCAACATATAACACAGCGCTGTACAATGGAGTAAATAAACCATACAAATGGGAAATAACATAACAAGTCTCTTTAATACTATTATTATTTATAAAGTGCCAACATATTCCACAGCGCTGTACAATGGAGTAAATAAACCATACAAATGGGAAATAACATAACAAGTCTCTTTAATGTTATTATTATTATTTATGAAGCGCCAACATATACCACAGCGCTGTACAATGGAGTAAATAAACCATACAAATGGGAAATAACATAACAAGTCTCTTTAATATTATTATTATTTATAAAGCGCCAACATATTCCACAGTGCTGTACAATGGAGTAAATAAACCATACAAATGGGAAATAACATAACAAGTCTCTTTAATACTATTATTATTTATAAAGTGCCAACATATTCCACAGCGCTGTACAATGGAGTAAATAAACCATACAAATGGGAAATAACATAACAAGTCTCTTTAATATTATTATTTTTATTTATAAAGCGCCAACATATTCCACAGCACTGTACTATGTAGTAAATAAACCATACAAATGGTACAAAACATAACAAGTCTCTATAATATTATTATTATTTATAAAACACCAACATAAACCACAGCGCTGTACAATGGAGTAAATAAACCATACAAATGGGAAATAACATAACAAGTCTCTATAATATTATTATTATTATTTATAAAGCGCCAACATATTCCACAGCGCTGTACAATGGAGTAAATAAACCATACAAATGTTAAATAATATAACAAGTCTCTATAATATTATTATTATTCATAAAGCGCCAACATATACCACAGGGCTGTACAATGGAGTAAATAAACCATACAAATGGGAAATAACATAACAAGTCTCTTTAATATTATTATTATTTATAAAGCGCCAACATATTCCACAGCACTGTACAAAGGAGTAAATAAACCATACAAATGGGAAATAACATAACAAGTCTCTTTAATATTATTATTATTATTTATAAAGCGCCAACATATACCACAGCGCTGTACAATGGAGTAAATAAACCATACAAATGGGAAATAACATAACAAGTCTCTTTAATATTATTATTATTTATAAAGCTTCAACATATTCCACAGTGCTGTACAATGGAGTAAATAAACCATACAAATGGGAAATAACATAACAAGTCTCTTTAATACTATTATTATTTATAAAGTGCCAACATATTCCACAGCGCTGTACAATGGAGTAAATAAATAAACAAATGGGAAATAACATAACAAGTCTCTTTAATATTATTATTATTATTTATAAAGCGCCAACATATTCCACAGCACTGTACAATGTAGTAAATAAACCATACAAATGGTACATAACATAACAAGTCTCTTTAATACTATTATTATTATTTATAAAGCGCCAACATATTCCACAGTGCTGTACAATGGAGTAAATAAACCATACAAATGGGAAATAACATAACAAGTCTCTTTAATACTATTATTATTTATAAAGTGCCAACATATTCCACAGCGCTGTACAATGGAGTAAATAAACCATACAAATGGGAAATAACATAACAAGTCTCTTTAATATTATTATTATTATTATTTATAAAGCGCCAACATATTCCACAGCGCTGTACAATGGAGTAAATAAACCATACAAATGGGAAATAACAGAACAAGTCTCTTTAATATTATTATTATTATTATTTATAAAGCGCCAACATATTCCACAGCGCTGTACAATGGAGTAAATAAACCATACAAATGGGAAATAACATAACAAGTCTCTTTATTATTATTATTATTATTTATAAAGCGCCAACATATTCCACAGTGCTGTACAATGGAGTAAATAAACCATACAAATGGCAAATAACATTATAAGTCTCTTTAATATTATTATTATTATTTATAAAGCGCCAACATATTCCACAGCGCTGTACAATGGAGTAAACAAACCATACAAATGGTACATAACATAACAAGTCTCTTTATTATTATTATTATTATTATTATTATTATTATTTATAAAGCGCCAACATATTTTACAGCGCTGTACAATGGAGTAAATAAACCATACAAATGGGAAATAACATAACAAGTCTCTTTAATATTATTATTATTATTTATAAAGCGCCAACATATTCCACAGCGCTGTACAATGGAGTAAATAAATAAACAAATGGGAAATAACATAACAAGTCTCTTTAATATTATTATTATTATTTATAAAGCGCCAACATATTCCACAGCACTGTACAATGTAGTAAATAAACCATACAAATGGTACATAACATAACAAGTCTCTTTAATACTATTATTATTATTTATAAAGCGCCAACATATTCCACAGTGCTGTACAATGGAGTAAATAAACCATACAAATGGGAAATAACATAACAAGTCTCTTTAATATTATTATTATTATTTATAAAGCACCAACATATTCCACAGCGCTGTACAATGGAGTAAATAAACCATACTACTGTTAAATAACATAACAAGTCTCTTTAATATTATTATTATTTATCAATGCGCCAACATATTCCACAGCGCTGTACAATGGAGTAAATAAACCATACAAATGGTTCATAACATAACAAGTCTCTATAATATTATTATTATTATTTATAAAGCGCCAACATATTCCACAGCGCTGTACAATGGAGTAAATAAACCATACAAATGTTAAATAATATAACAAGTCTCTATAATATTATTATTATTCATAAAGCGCCAACATATACCACAGGGCTGTACAATGGAGTAAATAAACCATACAAATGGGAAATAACATAACAAGTCTCTTTAATATTATTATTATTTATAAAGCGCCAACATATACCACAGCGCTGTACAATGGAGTAAATAAACCATACAAATGGTACATAACATAACAAGTCTCTTTAATATTATTATTATTATTTATAAAGCGCCAACATATACCACTGCGCTGTACAATGGAGTAAACAAACCATACAAATGGTACATAACATAACAAGTCTCTTTATTATTATTATTATTATTATTATTATTTATAAAGCGCCAACATATTTTACAGCGCTGTACAATGGAGTAAATAAACCATACAAATGGGAAATAACATAACAAGTCTCTTTAATATTATTATTATTATTTATAAAGCGCCAACATATTCCACAGCGCTGTACAATGGAGTAAATAAACCATACAAATGGGAAATAACATAACAAGTCTCTTTAATATTATTATTATTATTTATAGAGTGCCAACATATTCCACAGCGCTGTACAATGGAGTAAATAAACCATACAAATGGTACATAACATAACAAGTCTCTTTAATATTATTATTATTTATAAAGAACCAACATATTCCACAGCGCTGTACAATGGAGTAAATAAACCATACAAATGTTAAATAATATAACAAGTCTCTATAATATTATTATTATTCATAAAGCGCCAACATATACCACAGGGCTGTACAATGGAGTAAATAAACCATACAAATGGGAAATAACATAACAAGTCTCTTTAATATTATTATTATTTATAAAGCGCCAACATATACCACAGCGCTGTACAATGGAGTAAATAAACCATACAAATGGTACATAACATAACAAGTCTCTTTAATATTATTATTATTATTTATAAAGCGCCAACATATACCACTGCGCTGTACAATGGAGTAAACAAACCATACAAATGGTACATAACATAACAAGTCTCTTTATTATTATTATTATTATTATTATTATTTATAAAGCGCCAACATATTTTACAGCGCTGTACAATGGAGTAAATAAACCATACAAATGGGAAATAACATAACAAGTCTCTTTAATATTATTATTATTATTTATAAAGCGCCAACATATTCCACAGCGCTGTACAATGGAGTAAATAAACCATACAAATGGGAAATAACATAACAAGTCTCTTTAATATTATTATTATTATTTATAGAGTGCCAACATATTCCACAGCGCTGTACAATGGAGTAAATAAACCATACAAATGGTACATAACATAACAAGTCTCTTTAATATTATTATTATTTATAAAGAACCAACATATTCCACAGCGCTGTACAATGGAGTAAATAAACCATACAAATGGGAAAGAACATAACAAGTCTCTTTAATATTATTATTATTATTTATAAAGCGCCAACATATTCCACAGCGCTGTACAATGGAGTAAATAAACCATACAAATGGTACATAACATAACAAGTCTCTTTATTATTATTATTATTATTATTATTTATAAAGCGCCAACATATTTTACAGCGCTGTACAATGGAGTAAATAAACCATACAAATGGGAAATAACATAACAAGTCTCTTTAATATTATTATTATTATTATTTATAAAGCGCCTGCATATTCCACAGCGCTGTACAATGGAGTAAATAAACCATACAAATGTACATAACATAACAAGTCTCTTTAATATTATTATTATTATTTATAAAGCGCCAACATATTCCACAGTGCTGTACAATGGAGTAAATAAACCATACAAATGGTACATAACATAACAAGTCTCTTTAATATTATTATTATTTATAAAGAACCAACATATTCCACAGCGCTGTACAATGGAGTAAATAAACCATACAAATGGGAAAGAACATAACAAGTCTCTTTAATATTATTATTATTTATAAAGCGCCAACATATTCCACAGCGCTGTACAATGGAGTAAATAAACCATACAAATGGGAAATAACAGAACAAGTCTCTTTAATATTATTATTATTATTATTTATAAAGCGCCAACATATTCCACAGCGCTGTACAATGGAGTAAATAAACCATACAAATGGGAAATAACATAACAAGTCTCTTTATTATTATTATTATTATTATTTATAAAGCGCCAACATATTCCACAGTGCTGTACAATGGAGTAAATAAACCATACAAATGGTACATAACATAACAAGTCTCTTTAATATTATTATTATTATTTATAAAGCGCCAACATATACCACTGCGCTGTACAATGGAGTAAATAAACCATACAAATGGTAAGTAACATAACAAGTCACTTAAATATTATTATTATTTATAAAGCGCCAACATATTCCACAGCGCTGTACAATGGGGTAAATAAACCATACAAATGGTAAATAACATAATAAGTCTCTTTAATATTATTATTATTATTTATAAAGTGCCTGCATATTCCACAGCGCTGTACAATGGAGTAAATAAACCATACAAATGGTACATAACATAACAAGTCTCTTTAATATTATTGTTATTTATAAAGCGCCAACATATTCCACAGCGCTGTACAATGGAGTAAATAATCCATACAAATGGTATTTAACATAACAAGTCTCTTTAATATTATTATTATTTATAAAGAACCAACATATTCCACAGCGCTGTACAATGGAGTAAATAAACCATAAAAATGTGAAGTAACATAACAAGTCTCTTTAATATTATTATTATTTATCAAAGAGCCAACATATTCCACAGCGCTGTACAATGGAGTAAATAAACCATACAAATGGTAAGTAACATAACATGTCTCTATAATATTATTATTATTATTTATAAAGCGCCAACATATTCGACAGCGCTTTACAATGGAGTAAATAAACCATACAAATGGGAAATAACATAACAAGTCTCTTTAATATTATTATTATTTATCAAAGCGCCAACATATTCCACAGAGCTGTACAATGGAGTAAATAAACCATACAAATGGTAAGTAACATAACAAGTCTCTTTAATATTATTATTATTATTTATAAAGTGCCAACATATTCCACAGCGCTTTACAATGGAGTAAATAAACCATACAAATGGGAAATAACATAACAAGTCTCTTTAATATTATTATTATTATTTATAAAGCGCCAACATATTCCACAGTGCTGTACAATGGAGTAAATAAACCATACAAATGGTACATAACATAACAAGTCTCTTTAATATTATTATTATTATTTATAAAGTACCAACATATACCACTGCGCTGTAGAATGGAGTAAATAAACCATACAAATGGGAAATAACATAAGTCTTTTTAATATTATTATTATTATTTATAAAGCACCAACATAATCCACAGCGCTGTACAATGGAGTAAATAAACCATACAAATGGTAAATAACATAACAAGTCTCTTTAATATTATTATTATTATTTATAAAGTGTCAACGTATTCCACAGCGCTGTACAATGGAGTAAATAAACTATACACATGGTAAATTGCATAACAAGTCTCTTTAATATTATTATTATTTTTTATAATGCGCCAGCATATTCCACAGCTCTGTACAATGGAGTAAATAAACCATACAAATGGTAAATAACATAACAAGTCTCTTTAATATTATTATTATTATTTATAAAGCGCCAACATATACCACAAGGCTGTACAATGGAGAAAAATAAACTATACACATGGTAAATAGCATAACAAGTTTCTTTAATATTATTATTATTTGTTATAAAGCGCCAGCATATTCCACAGCGCTGTACAATGGAGGAAATAAACCATAGAAATGGTACATATCATAACAAGTCTCGTTAATATTATTTTTATTTATAAAACGCCAACATATTCCACAGCGCTGTACAATGGAGTAAATAAACCATACAAATGGTAAATAATATAACAAGTCTATTTAATATTATTATTATTTATCAAAGCGCCAACATATTCCACAGCGCTGTACAATGGAGTAAATAAACCATACAAATGGTAAATAACATAATAAGTCTCTTTAATATTATAATTATTTAGCAAAGCGCCAATACATTCCACAGCGCTGTACAATGGAGTAAATAAACCATACTAATGTTAAATAACATAACAAGTCTCTTTAATATTATTATTATTTATCAAAGCGCCAACATATTCCACAGCGCTGTACAATGGAGGAAATAAACCATACAAATGGTAAATAACATAACAAGTCTCTTTAATATTATTATCATTATTAAAGCGCCAACATATTCCACAGCGCTGTACAATGGAGGAAATAAACCATACAAATTATAAATAAATTAACAAGTCTTTTTAATATTATTATTATTATTTATAAAGCGCCAACATATTCCACAGCGCTGTACAATGGAGTAAATAAACCATACAAATGGTAAATAACATAACAAGTCTCTTTGATATTATTATTATTTATAAAGCGCCAACATATTCCACAGCGCTGTACAATGGAGTAAATAAACCATACAAATGGTAAATAACATAACAATTCTCTTTAATATTATTATTATTATTTATAACGCGCCAACATTTTCCACAGCGCTGTACAATGGAGGAAATAAACCATACAAATGGTAAATAACATAACAAGTCTATTTAATATTATTATTATTTATAAAGCGCCAACATATTCCACAGCGCTGTACAATGGAGTAAATAAACCATACAAATGGTAAATAACATAACAAGTCTCTTTAATATTATTATTATTATTTATAAAGTGCCAACATTTTCCACAGCGCTGTACAATGGAGTAAATAAACCATACAAATGGTACATAACATAACAAGTCTCTTTAATATTATTATTATTTATAAAGCGCCAACATATTCCACAGCGCTGTACAATGGAGGAAATAAACCATACAAATGGTATTTAACATAACAAGTCTCTTTAATATTATTATAACTATTAAAGCGCCAACATATTCCACAGCGCTGTACAATGGAGTAAATAAACCATACAAATGGTAAATAACATAACAAGTCTCTTCAATATTATTATTATTATTTATAAAGCGCCAACATATTCCACAGCGCTGTACAATGGAGTAATTAAACCATACAAATGGTACATAACATAACAAGTCTCTTTAATATTATTATAATTATTTATAAAGCGCCAACATATTCCACAGCGCTGTACAATGGAGTAAATAAACTATACAAATGGTACATAACATAACAAGTCTCTTTAATATTATTATTATTATTTAGAAAGCGCCAACATATTCCACAGCGCTGTACAATGGAGGAAATAAACCATACAAATGGTAAATAACATAACAAGTCTCTTTAATATTATTATCATTATTAAAGCGCCAACATATTCCACAGCGCTGTACAATGGAGGAAATAAACCATACAAATTATAAATAAATTAACAAGTCTCTTTAATATTATTATTATTTTTTATAAAGCGCCAACATATTCCACAGCGCTGTACAATGGAGTAAATAAACCATAAAAATTGTAAATAACATAACAAGTCTCTTTAATATTATTATTATTATTTATAAAGCGCCAACATATTCCACAGCGCTGTACAATGGAGTAAATAAACCATAAAAATTGTAAATAACATAACAAGTCTCTTTAATATTATTATTATTTATAAATCGCCAACATATTCCACAGCGCTGTACAATGGAGTAAATAAACCATACAAATGGTAAATAACATAACAAGTCTCTTTAATATTATTATTATTATTTATAACGCGACAACATTTTCCACAGCGCTGTACAATGGAGGAAATAAACCATACAAATGGTACATAACATAACAAGTCTCATTAATATTATTATTATTTATAAAGCGCCAACATATTCCACAGCGCTGTACAATGGAGTAAATAAACCATACAAATGGTAAATAACATAACAAGTCTCTTTAATATTATTATTATTATTTATAAAGCGCCAACATTTTCCACAGCGCTGTACAATGGAGTAAATAAACCATACAAATGGTAAATAACATAACAAGTCTCTTTAATATTATTATTATTATTTATAAAGCGCCAACATATTCCACAGCGCTGTACAATGGAGGAAATAAACCATACAAATGGTATATAACATAACAAGTCTCTTCAATATTATTATTATTATTTATAAAGCGCCAACATATTCCACAGCGCTGTACAATGGAGTAAATAAATCATACAAATGGTACATAACATAACAAGTCTCTTTAATATTATTATTATTATTTATAAAGCGCCAACATATTCCACAGCGCTGTACAATGGGGTAAATAAACCATACAAATGGGAAATAACATAACAAGTCTCTTTAATATTATTATTATTTATAAAGCGCCAACATATTCCACAGCGCTGTACAATGGAGTAAATAATCCATACAAATGGTAAATAACATAACAAGTCTCTTTAATATTATTATTATTTATCAAAGCGCCAACATATTCCACAGCGCTGTACAATGAAGGAAATAAACTATACACATGGTAAATAGCTTAACAAGTCTCTATAACATTATTATTATTTATAAAGCGCCAACATATTCCACAGCGCTGTACAATGGAGTAAATAAACCATACAAATGGTAAATAACATAACAAATCTCTTTAATATTATTATTATTTATAAAGCGCCAACATATTCCACAGCGCTGTACAATGGAGGAAATATCCATAGAAATAGTACATAACATAACAAGTCTCTTTAATATTATTATTATTATTTATAAAGCGCCAGCATATTCCACAGCGCTGTACAATGGAGGAAATAAACCATACAAATGGTATATAACATAACAAGTCTCTTTAATATTATTATTATTATTTATAAAGCGTCAACATATTCCACAGCGCTGTACAATGGAGTAAATAAACCATACAAATGGTAAATAACATAACAAGTCTCTTCAATATTATTATTATTATTTATAAAACGCCAACATATTCCACAGCGCTGTACAATGGAGTAAATAAACCATACAAATGGTACATAACATAACAAGTCTCTTTAATATTATTATTATTATTTATAAAGCACCAACATATTCCACAGCGCTGTACAATGGAGTAAATAAACCATACAAATGGTAAATAACATAACAAGTCTATTTAATATTATTATTATTTATAAAGCGCCAACATATTCCACAGCGCTGTACAGTGGAGGAAATAAACCATACAAATTGTAAATAACATAACAAGTCTCTTTAATATTATTATTATTATTTATAAAGCGCCAACATTTTCCACAGCACTGTACAATGGAGTAAATAAACCATACAAATGGTACATAACATAACAAGTCTCTTTAATATTATTATTATTTATCAAAGCGCCAACATATTCCACAGCGCTGTACAATGGAGTAAATAAACCATACAAATGGTACATAACATAACAAGTCTCTTTAATATTATTATTATTTATAAAGCGCCAACATATTCCACAGCGCTGTACAATGGAGGAAATAAACCAGACAAATGGTATATAACATAACAAGTCTCTTTAATATTATTATAACTATTAAAGCGCCAACATATTCCACATCGCTGTACAATGGAGGAAATAAACCATACAAATGGTATATAACATAACAAGTCTCTTCAATATTATTATTATTATTATTTATAAAGCGCCAACATATTCCACAGCGCTGTACAATGGAGGAAATAAACCATACAAATGGTATATAACATAACAAGTCTCTTTAATATTATTATCATTATTAAAGCGCCAACATATTCAACAGCGCTGTACAATGGAGTAAATAATCCATACAAATGGTAAATAACATAACAAGTCTCTTTAATATTATTATTATTTATAAAGCCCCAACATATTCCACAGCGCTGTACAATGGAGTAAATAAACCATACAAATGGTAAATAACATAACAAGTCTCTTTATTATTATTATTATCATTTATTAAGCGTCAACATATTCCACAGCGCTGTACAATGGAGTAAATAAACCATACAAATATTAAATAACATAACAAGTCTCTTTAATAGTATTATTATTATTTATAAAGCACCAACATATTCCACAGCGCTGTACAATGGAGTAAATAAACCATACAAATGTTAAATAATATAACAAGTCTCTTTAATATTATTATTATTTATCAAAGCGCCAACATATTCCACAGCGCTGTACAATGGAGTAAATAAACCATACAAATGGGAAATAACATAACAAGTCTCTTTAATATTATTATTATTTAAAAAGTGCCAACATATTCCACAGCGCTGTACAATGGAGTAAATAAACCATACAAATGGGAAATAACATAAGTCTTTTTAATATTATTATTATTATTTATAAAGCGCCAACATAATCCACAGCGCTGTTCAATGGAGTAAATAAACCATACAAATGGTAAATAACATAACAAGTCTCTTTAATATTATTATTATTATTTATAAAGTGTCAACGTATTCCACAGCGCTGTACAATGGAGTAAATATACTATACACATGGTAAATAGCATAACAAGTCTCTTTAATATTATTATTATTTTTTATAAAGCGCCAGCATATTCCACAGTTCTGTACAATGGAGTAAATAAACCATACAAATGGTAAATAACATAACAAGTCTCTTTAATATTATTATTATTATTTATAAAGCGCCAACATATACCACAAGGCTGTACAATGGAGTAAATAAACTATACACGTGGTAAATAGCATAACATGTTTCTTTAATATTATTATTATTTGTTATAAAGCGCCAGCATATTCCACAGCGCTGTACAATGGAGGAAATAAACCATAGAAATGGTACATATCATAACAAGTCTCTTTAATATTATTTTTATTTATAAAGCGCCAACATATTCCACAGCGCTGTACAATGGAGGAAATAAACCATACAAATGGTATATAACATAACAAGTCTCTTTAATATTATTATCATTATTAAAGCGCCAACATATTCAACAGCGCTGTACAATGGAGTAAATAATCCATACAAATGGTAAATAACATAACAAGTCTCTTTAATATTATTATTATTTATAAAGCCCCAACATATTCCACAGCGCTGTACAATGGAGTAAATAAACCATACAAATGGTAAATAACATAACAAGTCTCTTTATTATTATTATTATCATTTATTAAGCGTCAACATATTCCACAGCGCTGTACAATGGAGTAAATAAACCATACAAATATTAAATAACATAACAAGTCTCTTTAATAGTATTATTATTATTTATAAAGCACCAACATATTCCACAGCGCTGTACAATGGAGTAAATAAACCATACAAATGTTAAATAATATAACAAGTCTCTTTAATATTATTATTATTTATCAAAGCGCCAACATATTCCACAGCGCAGTACAATGGAGTAAATAAACCATACAAATGGGAAATAACATAACAAGTCTCTTTAATATTATTATTATTTAAAAAGTGCCAACATATTCCACAGCGCTGTACAATGGAGTAAATAAACCATACAAATGGGAAATAACATAAGTCTTTTTAATATTATTATTATTATTTATAAAGCGCCAACATAATCCACAGCGCTGTTCAATGGAGTAAATAAACCATACAAATGGTAAATAACATAACAAGTCTCTTTAATATTATTATTATTATTTATAAAGTGTCAACGTATTCCACAGCGCTGTACAATGGAGTAAATATACTATACACATGGTAAATAGCATAACAAGTCTCTTTAATATTATTATTATTTTTTATAAAGCGCCAGCATATTCCACAGTTCTGTACAATGGAGTAAATAAACCATACAAATGGTAAATAACATAACAAGTCTCTTTAATATTATTATTATTATTTATAAAGCGCCAACATATACCACAAGGCTGTACAATGGAGTAAATAAACTATACACGTGGTAAATAGCATAACAAGTTTCTTTAATATTATTATTATTTGTTATAAAGCGCCAGCATATTCCACAGCGCTGTACAATGGAGGAAATAAACCATAGAAATGGTACATATCATAACAAGTCTCTTTAATATTATTTTTATTTATAAAGCGCCAACATATTCCACAGCGCTGTACAATGGAGTAAATAAACCATACAAATGGTAAATAATATAACAAGTCTCTTTAATATTATTATTATTTATCAAAGCGCCAACATGTTCCACAGCGCTGTACAATGGAGTAAATAAACCATACAAATGGTACATAACATAACAAGTCTCTTTATTATTATTATTATTATTATTATTATTATTATTATTATTATTTATAAAGCGCCAACATATTTTACAGCGCTGTACAATGGAGTAAATAAACCATACAAATGGTAAATAACATAACAAGTCTATTTAATATTATTATTATTTATAAAGCGCCAACATATTCCACAGCGCTGTACAGTGGAGGAAATAAACCATACAAATGGTAAATAACATAACAAGTCTCTTTAATATTATTATTATTATTTATAAAGCGCCAACATTTTCCACAGCACTGTACAATGGAGTAAATAAACCATACAAATGGTACATAACATAACAAGTCTCTTTAATATTATTATTATTTATCAAAGCGCCAACATATTCCACAGCGCTGTACAATGGAGTAAATAAACCATACAAATGGTACATAACATAACAAGTCTCTTTAATATTATTATTATTTATAAAGCGCCAACATATTCCACAGCGCTGTACAATGGAGGAAATAAACCAGACAAATGGTATATAACATAACAAGTCTCTTTAATATTATTATAACTATTAAAGCGCCAACATATTCCACATCGCTGTACAATGGAGGAAATAAACCATACAAATGGTATATAACATAACAAGTCTCTTCAATATTATTATTATTATTATTTATAAAGCGCCAACATATTCCACAGCGCTGTACAATGGAGGAAATAAACCATACAAATGGTATATAACATAACAAGTCTCTTTAATATTATTATCATTATTAAAGCGCCAACATATTCAACAGCGCTGTACAATGGAGTAAATAATCCATACAAATGGTAAATAACATAACAAGTCTCTTTAATATTATTATTATTTATAAAGCCCCAACATATTCCACAGCGCTGTACAATGGAGTAAATAAACCATACAAATGGTAAATAACATAACAAGTCTCTTTATTATTATTATTATCATTTATTAAGCGTCAACATATTCCACAGCGCTGTACAATGGAGTAAATAAACCATACAAATATTAAATAACATAACAAGTCTCTTTAATAGTATTATTATTATTTATAAAGCACCAACATATTCCACAGCGCTGTACAATGGAGTAAATAAACCATACAAATGTTAAATAATATAACAAGTCTCTTTAATATTATTATTATTTATCAAAGCGCCAACATATTCCACAGCGCTGTACAATGGAGTAAATAAACCATACAAATGGGAAATAACATAACAAGTCTCTTTAATATTATTATTATTTAAAAAGTGCCAACATATTCCACAGCGCTGTACAATGGAGTAAATAAACCATACAAATGGGAAATAACATAAGTCTTTTTAATATTATTATTATTATTTATAAAGCGCCAACATATTCCACAGCGCTGTACAATGGAGTAAATATACTATACACATGGTAAATAGCATAACAAGTCTCTTTAATATTATTATTATTTTTTATAAAGCGCCAGCATATTCCACAGTTCTGTACAATGGAGTAAATAAACCATACAAATGGTAAATAACATAACAAGTCTCTTTAATATTATTATTATTATTTATAAAGCGCCAACATATTCCACAGCGCTGTACAATGGAGTAAATAAACCATACAAATGGTACATAACATAACAAGTCTCTTTAATATTATTATTATTATTTATAAAGCGCCAACATATTCCACAGCGCTGTACAATGGAGTAAATAAACCATACAAATGGTACATAACATAACAAGTCTCTTTAATATTATTATTATTATTATTTATAAAGCGCCAACATATACCACAAGGCTGTACAATGGAGTAAATAAACTATACACGTGGTAAATAGCATAACAAGTTTCTTTAATATTATTATTATTTGTTATAAAGCGCCAGCATATTCCACAGCGCTGTACAATGGAGGAAATAAACCATAGAAATGGTACATATCATAACAAGTCTCTTTAATATTATTTTTATTTATAAAGCGCCAACATATTCCACAGCGCTGTACAATGGAGTAAATAAACCATACAAATGGTAAATAATATAACAAGTCTCTTTAATATTATTATTATTTATCAAAGCGCCAACATATTCCACAGCGCTGTACAATGGGGTAAATAAACCATACAAATGGTAAATAACATAATAAGTCTCTTTAATATTATTATTATTTATCAAAGCGCCAACATATTCCACAGCGCTGTACAATGGAGTAAATAAACCATACAAATGGTACATAACATAACAAGTCTCTTTAATATTATTATTATTTATAAAGTGCCAACATATTCCACAGCTGTGGGGGTTCCAGACCCCGTCTCCAACAGGCTAGGGGTCCCTTACCTGCATCCACTCCCGTTGCTGCCCGTCGAAGGGGAAGGCCGCCGCGTGGTAGGCCGCATCCCCGGACTCCAGTAACTCGCGTCCCGCGAGTTGCTGGTGCTACTGTTATTTCGGATGGCAGAGGGGCGTGGCCTATTGCGCGATGGTGCCGATCCATTGGTGGAGACAGCGGGGGTGTGGCCAGAGACTGCCACTCACCCCAGTGAGTGTCAGGCTTTCCTATGTGAGTGGGTGGACTTCCCTGATTGGAGGAGGCGGGGAGGTGCACTTGACAGCCCATAAATACCAAGCACTGACTTCAATCAGTGCTTGTGTATTGAGCTGCTAAGTGGTGTAAACCCTTGGTTCCTTCCCAGAGTTCTTTTCCCTTGTCTTACCTCCTGTTCTCATTGATTCCCCGGATTTTGACCTTGGCTTTCCTCCTGGACATTCTGACTTCTCCTGCCCTTTGATCCTGGCTTGTACTGTTTATTCTCTGGTTACCCCAACCTAGATCCTGCTCTCTGCTGCTCCCCTGTGGCCACTCACGAACCTCCTGCCATAGGCTCTCAACCCCAAACCTGACAGAATACACAAGCCATTATGGAGCCTGCAGGTGTGGCTGAAGCCATCCAAGCACTCACCCAGCAAATTGCAGCATTGGCTCACGCAGTACAAGACATACGAAACAATCAACAGGAATTGCAAAATCAAGTTCAAACCTTGCAAGCAGCACCCCTTCCACCTCCTGAACCGGTGTTAGTCGCTGTTGCTCCAGCGGAAGGTGCGGTAGCTGCTCCCGAACCACAAGTCAAACTACCCGATCGCTTTAATGGAGACCGATCTACCTATAAAACCTTCATCACCTCATGCGAATTGCTATTCGTTCTGAAGCCTAGAACATATGCCACAGATTTCGTCCGTGTGCGTACGGCCATCTCACTCCTCACCGGGGGTCCCATGTCCTGGGCCCAACATTTGTTACAAACAAACCATGCTTCTCTGGCTACTTGGATGGCCTTCCGGCAAGCCTTAGATGCCTTATATGAAGACCCACACCAAGTTGCGGTGGCCGAATCATCTATCCGATCTTTGAGACAAGGTCGCCACCCGGTCGAGGATTACACCTCCGAATTCCGCCGTCTGGCCGTAGAGACCACATGGAACGAACCAGCCCTTATCCACCAGTTTAGGCTGGGACTCTCAGAGTCATTGAAAGACGAAATAGCCCGAGTGGGCCTCCCCGGCACGCTTGAAGAGGTTATCCAGTTGGTCACCCAAATCGACCGGAGACTTCGGGAACGACGTATGGAACGGATGGCTCATCAATCTTCACTTCCTCGAGTTTCTAGTGCCCCACAGACCACCTCGGTTCCTACCTCCAATCCTTCGGAGGAACCCATGCAAATAGGAATGGCCCGCGGACCCCTCTCGGAGTCCGAACGGAATAGAAGAATCAAGGGCAACCTTTGCATGTATTGTGGAAGCGCTACTCATCTGATTCCTCAATGTCCCAAACGTCCCCCCAGAGGTAAGCCCGACACATCGGACACTGCCGAACTATTGGGATGTGCAGCCTCTCATCTATCCATTTCTATCTCTTTACAGTGGGATAAGATGAACACCTCACAAATGGCCATTCTGGATTCCGGAGCCAGCGATTGCTTCCTAGACAGTCAGCTCGCTCACTCCTTGAAAATCCCTCTTCGAGTCAAAGACCAACCTCTTACTGTCCATCTCGTAGACGGAAGTGCCATCCAATCAGGTCCGGTGACACACGAAACACTTCCTCTTACTCTCTTCATTGGTCACCGGCACAAAGAAACCCTCACCTTCAATATTATTACATCTCCGCTATTCCCTGTCATCCTGGGACTCCCTTGGCTTCGCAAGCATGACCCGAACATCCAATGGTCCCTTGGAAAGGTGGTCTTCTCCTCATTATTCTGCAAAAACCAGTGTCTCGCCTCTGCAACCCTTGCTACAACGTCAAATTCTGTAACAACACCCAACACCAGTCTTCAACTCCCGGTACAGTATCTTCCCTTCAGTAGAGTCTTCGACAAAAAAGAGGCTGAACTCCTCCCTCCACACCGCTCCTATGACTGCCCGATAGACCTACTACCGGGCGCCGCCATTCCATTCGGGCGTATTTTCCCCTTATCTGAACCAGAATTGGCGGTACTCAAGGACTATCTAGAAGACAACCTCCGGAAGGGGTTCATTCAGCCATCAACCTCCCCTGCAGGGGCCGGTATTTTCTTTGTGGGAAAGAAGGACGGAGGACTTCGACCATGTGTCGATTATCGAGAGTTGAATAACATTACCATAAAGAACAAGTATCCACTCCCTCTCATTACAGAACTGATGGATCGACTTCGAGAAGCCCAAGTTTTTTCTAAACTCGACCTACTAGGAGCTTACAACTTGGTTCGAATCCGCAAGGGAGATGAGTGGAAAACAGCATTCCGAACTCGTTATGGACATTTCGAGTACAATGTCATGCCCTTTGGTCTGTGCAACTCTCCAGCCACTTTCCAACATTTCCTCAACGATGTCTTTCGAGACCTGTTGGATTCGTGTGTGGTGGTGTACCTGGATGATATTCTGGTTTACTCATCTTCATTACAAGAACATCGAGAACATATGAAACTCGTCCTCACTCGCCTTCAAGAGAACCATTTATACGCCAAAATTGAAAAGTGTATCTTTGAAGTCACCACAGTATCATTCTTGGGGTATATCATCTCCCCCGGTCATATTCAGATGGATCCCTCTAAAGTCTCCGCTATCCTGGAATGGCCTGTACCCACTACAGTAAAAGGCGTTCAAAGATTCGTGGGATTTTCCAACTTTTATAGACGCTTTATCAAAAACTTCTCTCAAATTGTCCAACCCATTACCAGTCTAACCAAGAAACATACTCCCTTCAAATGGACTCCCCAAGCACAACAGGCGTTCCAAAACCTAAAGCAGAGTTTCACCCAAGCACCTGTGCTGGCCATCCCTGAACCCACACAAGCATATTCACTCGAAGTAGATGCCTCTGAATATGCAGTTGGAGCCATACTGTCCCAACGATCCCCTAAGAGTGGAATCCTCCACCCAGTGTCCTATTTCTCCCGGAGACTCACAACCCCAGAAAGCAACTACAGTGTGGGAGATCGGGAATTGTTGGCCATTGTGTTAGCCCTTCAAGAATGGAGACATTTATTGGAGGGAACTATACATCCGATCACGGTTTTCACTGATCATCGGAATCTCGAATATTTAAGAACAGCAAAGAGATTATGCCCCCGACAAGCCAGATGGGCTCTCTTTTTTACCCGCTTCAAACTCCACATCACATACCGTCCCGGAAGCAGAAACGGGAAAGCAGACGCCCTGTCGCGAATCCATGAACCTGTTCAAGTCGAGACTCCCTCGGATGACACCATCCTCCAATCTCACCATTTCATGGCTGCACAAACTACTCTAATTGAGAAAATTAAAGATCAAAGCAAGAAGCACACCCTATCACCTCGTTTACCCCCTCTCAGAACAGAACAAGGCCTTCTCTACAAGGAGGACCTCCTATTCGTTCCTCCAGGCTCCCGAGAAGAGGTCCTTCAGGCCATCCACGATCACCCTTTGGCCGGCCATGGAGGATTGAAGAAAACTCTCACTCTAGCCCTACGACATTTTTGGTGGCCTACCATCAGAAAGGATGTCCAACGGTATGTTCGAGCCTGTCCGGTATGTGCCCGTAGCAAGGGAAGTCACCAACTACCTACCGGACTTCTACAGCCCTTGCCTATCCCTGATCAACCCTGGGAGGCCATCACAGTGGACTTCATAGTCGACCTGCCTATTTCAAACCAACACAATACCATCATGGTTGTGGTGGATCGACTCACCAAGATGGCACATTTTATCCCGGTAACCCGACTTCCCACAGCCGCTGTTACAGCAGAATTATTCATTAGCAACATTTTTCGTCTGCATGGAATCCCTCGCTCTATTTTATCCGATAGAGGAGTACAATTTACTTCAAGATTCTGGAAAGCATTCTGCCAAGGACTAAAGATTGAACGCTTATTGACCTCAGCCTACCATCCCCAATCTAATGGACAAACCGAAAGGATAAACCAAATCCTTGAACAATACCTCCGATGTTACATCACCCACGCACAGGACAACTGGTATCGTATGTTACCATTGGCAGAATTCTGTTATAATAACCATCTCCAACGTTCCATTGGAATGTCTCCCTTCAAAGCCAATTATGGATTCCATCCCACATTCATCCCTCATTACTCCCAAGTCCAAACCATTCCCACTGTTACGGATCGTCTCCAACTAATAACACAAGGGATAGTCCAATTAAAGCGACATCTTTCTCAAGCCCAGGAGAACTACAAAAAACAAGCTGATCGACACCGTAGAGACTATCCTGCCTACCAAGTAGGAGATAAAGTGTGGCTATCCTCCATCAATCTGAAACTTCCAGGTCCCGCAAGAAAGCTTCAACCCAAATTTGTAGGTCCCTTCCCAATCACCGCCCTTATTGGTAAATCAGCTGTCCGTCTTCAACTTCCTGATACTTGGCGTATTCATTCCACCTTCCACACATGTTTGCTCAAGAGATGGGTACCTAATCCTCAAACAAGAGATTCCCAACCTCCTCCCATCCTTATAAACGACTCAGAGGAATATGAAGTCGCCCAGATCCTGGATTCCCGTATCCATCGTGGTAGATTCGAATACTTGGTACAGTGGAGAGGATATGGTCCCGAAGAAAATTCCTGGGAACCTGTATCCCATATTCATGCTCCTGCTAAGATCAGAGCTTTCCACAGACTACACCCAAGTCGTCCTACTCCTTCACCCGACCGGAGGTCGTGCCTCAGGGGGGGGCTCTGTGGGGGTTCCAGACCCCGTCTCCAACAGGCTAGGGGTCCCTTACCTGCATCCACTCCCGTTGCTGCCCGTCGAAGGGGAAGGCCGCCGCGTGGTAGGCCGCATCCCCGGACTCCAGTAACTCGCGTCCCGCGAGTTGCTGGTGCTACTGTTATTTCGGATGGCAGAGGGGCGTGGCCTATTGCGCGATGGTGCCGATCCATTGGTGGAGACAGCGGGGGTGTGGCCAGAGACTGCCACTCACCCCAGTGAGTGTCAGGCTTTCCTATGTGAGTGGGTGGACTTCCCTGATTGGAGGAGGCGGGGAGGTGCACTTGACAGCCCATAAATACCAAGCACTGACTTCAATCAGTGCTTGTGTATTGAGCTGCTAAGTGGTGTAAACCCTTGGTTCCTTCCCAGAGTTCTTTTCCCTTGTCTTACCTCCTGTTCTCATTGATTCCCCGGATTTTGACCTTGGCTTTCCTCCTGGACATTCTGACTTCTCCTGCCCTTTGATCCTGGCTTGTACTGTTTATTCTCTGGTTACCCCAACCTAGATCCTGCTCTCTGCTGCTCCCCTGTGGCCACTCACGAACCTCCTGCCATAGGCTCTCAACCCCAAACCTGACAGAATACACAAGCCATTATGGAGCCTGCAGGTGTGGCTGAAGCCATCCAAGCACTCACCCAGCAAATTGCAGCATTGGCTCACGCAGTACAAGACATACGAAACAATCAACAGGAATTGCAAAATCAAGTTCAAACCTTGCAAGCAGCACCCCTTCCACCTCCTGAACCGGTGTTAGTCGCTGTTGCTCCAGCGGAAGGTGCGGTAGCTGCTCCCGAACCACAAGTCAAACTACCCGATCGCTTTAATGGAGACCGATCTACCTATAAAACCTTCATCACCTCATGCGAATTGCTAAGATCAGAGCTTTCCACAGACTACACCCAAGTCGTCCTACTCCTTCACCCGACCGGAGGTCGTGCCTCAGGGGGGGGCTCTGTGGGGGTTCCAGACCCCGTCTCCAACAGGCTAGGGGTCCCTTACCTGCATCCACTCCCGTTGCTGCCCGTCGAAGGGGAAGGCCGCCGCGTGGTAGGCCGCATCCCCGGACTCCAGTAACTCGCGTCCCGCGAGTTGCTGGTGCTACTGTTATTTCGGATGGCAGAGGGGCGTGGCCTATTGCGCGATGGTGCCGATCCATTGGTGGAGACAGCGGGGGTGTGGCCAGAGACTGCCACTCACCCCAGTGAGTGTCAGGCTTTCCTATGTGAGTGGGTGGACTTCCCTGATTGGAGGAGGCGGGGAGGTGCACTTGACAGCCCATAAATACCAAGCACTGACTTCAATCAGTGCTTGTGTATTGAGCTGCTAAGTGGTGTAAACCCTTGGTTCCTTCCCAGAGTTCTTTTCCCTTGTCTTACCTCCTGTTCTCATTGATTCCCCGGATTTTGACCTTGGCTTTCCTCCTGGACATTCTGACTTCTCCTGCCCTTTGATCCTGGCTTGTACTGTTTATTCTCTGGTTACCCCAACCTAGATCCTGCTCTCTGCTGCTCCCCTGTGGCCACTCACGAACCTCCTGCCATAGGCTCTCAACCCCAAACCTGACAACAGCGCTGTACAATGGAGTAAATAAACCATACAAATGGTAAATAACATAACAAGTCTTTTTAATATTATTATTATTATTTATAAAGCGCCAACATATACCACAGCACTGTACAATGTAGTAAATAAAAAATACAAATGGGAAATAACATAACAAGTCTCTTTAATATTATTATTATTATTTATAAAGCGCCAACATATACCACAGCGCTGTACAATGGAGTAAATAAACCATACAAATGGTAAATAACATAACAAGTATCTTTATTATTATTATTATTATTATTATTATTTATAAAGCGCCAACATATTCCACAGCGCTGTACAATGGAGTAAATAAACCATACAAATGGGAAATAACATAACAAGTCTCTTCAATATTATTATTATTATTTATAAAGCGCCAACATATTCCACAGCGCTGTACAATGGAGTAATTAAACCATACAAATGGTACATAACATAACAAGTCTCTTTAATATTATTATAATTATTTATAAAGCGCCAACATATTCCACAGCGCTGTACAATGGAGTAAATAAACTATACAAATGGTACATAACATAACAAGTCTCTTTAATATTATTATTATTATTTATAAAGCGCCAACATATTCCACAGCGCTGTACAATGGAGGAAATAAACCATACAAATGGTAAATAACATAACAAGTCTCTTTAATATTATTATCATTATTAAAGCGCCAACATATTCCACAGCGCTGTACAATGGAGGAAATAAACCATACAAATTATAAATAAATTAACAAGTCTCTTTAATATTATTATTATTATTTATAAAGCGCCAACATATTCCACAGCGCTGTACAATGGAGTAAATAAACCATACAAATGGTAAATAACATAACAAGTCTCTTTAATATTATTATTATTATTTATAACGCAACAACATTTTCCACAGCGCTGTACAATGGAGGAAATAAACCATACAAATGGTACATAACATAACAAGTCTCATTAATATTATTATTATTTATAAAGTGCCAACATATTCCACAGCGCTGTACAATGGAGTAAATAAACCATACAAATGGTAAATAACATAACAAGTCTCTTTAATATTATTATTATTATATATAAAGCGCCAACATTTTCCACAGCGCTGTACAATGGAGTAAATAAACCATACAAATGGTAAATAACATAACAAGTCTCTTTAATATTATTATTATTATTTATAAAGCGCCAACATATTCCACAGCGCTGTACAATGGAGGAAATAAACCATACAAATGGTATATAACATAACAAGTCTCTTCAATATTATTATTATTATTTATAAAGCGCCAACATATTCCACAGCGCTGTACAATGGGGTAAATAAACCATACAAATGGGAAATAACATAACAAGTCTCTTTAATATTATTATTATTTATAAAGCGCCAACATATTCCACAGCGCTGTACAATGGAGTAAATAATCCATACAAATGGTAAATAACATAACAAGTCTCTTTAATATTATTATTATTTATCAAAGCGCCAACATATTCCACAGCGCTGTACAATGAAGGAAATAAACTATACACATGGTAAATAGCTTAACAAGTCTCTATAACATTATTATTATTTATAAAGCGCCAACATATTTCACAGCGCTGTACAATGGAGTAAATAAACCATACAAATGGTAAATAACATAACAAATCTCTTTAATATTATTATTATTTATAAAGCGCCAACATATTCCACAGCGCTGTACAATGGAGGAAATATCCATAGAAATAGTACATAACATAACAAGTCTCTTTAATATTATTATTATTATTTATAAAGCGCCAGCATATTCCACAGCGCTGTACAATGGAGGAAATAAACCATACAAATGGTATATAACATAACAAGTCTCTTTAATATTATTATTATTATTTATAAAGCGTCAACATATTCCACAGCGCTGTACAATGGAGTAAATAAACCATACAAATGGTAAATAACATAACAAGTCTCTTCAATATTATTATTATTATTTATAAAACGCCAACATATTCCACAGCGCTGTACAATGGAGTAAATAAAACATACAAATGGTACATAACATAACAAGTCTCTTTAATATTATTATTATTATTTATAAAGCACCAACATATTCCACAGCGCTGTACAATGGAGTAAATAAACCATACAAATGGTAAATAACATAACAAGTCTATTTAATATTATTATTATTTATAAAGCGCCAACATATTCCACAGCGCTGTACAATGGAGGAAATAAACCATACAAATGGTAAATAACATAACAAGTCTCTTTAATATTATTATTATTATTTATAAAGCGCCAACATTTTCCACAGCACTGTACAATGGTGTAAATAAACCATACAAATGGTACATAACATAACAAGTCTCTTTAATATTATTATTATTTATCAAAGCGCCAACATATTCCACAGCGCTGTACAATGGAGTAAATAAACCATACAAATGGTACATAACATAACAAGTCTCTTTAATATTATTATTATTTATAAAGCGCCAACATATTCCACAGCGCTGTACAATGGAGTAAATAAACCATACAAATGGGAAATAACATAACAAGTCTCTTTAATATTATTATTATTATTTATAAAGCGCCAACATATTCCACAGCGCTGTGCAATGGAGGAAATAAACCATACAAATGGTACATAACATAACAAGTCTCTTTAATATTATTATTATTATTTATAAAGCTGTACAATGGGGTAAATAAACCATACAAATGGTAAATAACATAACAAGTCTCTTTAATATTATTATTATTATTTATAAAGCTGTACAATGGGGTAAATAAACCATACAAATGGTAAATAACATAACAAGTCTCTTTAATATTATTATTATTATTTATAAAGCGCCAACATTTTCCACAGCGCTGTACAATGGAGTAAATAAACCATACAAATGGTACATAACATAACAAGTCTCTTTAATATTATTATAACTATTAAAGCGCCAAAATATTCCACAGCGCTGTACAATGGAGTAAATAAACCATACAAATGGTAAATAACATAACAAGTCTCTTCAATATTATTATTATTATTTATAAAGCGCCAACATATTCCACAGCGCTGTACAATGGAGTAAATAAACCATACAAATGGGAAATAACATAACAAGTCTCTTTAATATTATTATTATTTATAAAGCGCCAACATATTCCACAGCGCTGTACAATGGAGTAAATAAACCATACAAATGGTACATAACATAACAAGTCTCTTTAATATTATTATTATTATTTATAAAGCGCCAACATATTCCACAGCGCTGTACAATGGAGGAAATAAACCATACAAATGGTGTATAACATAACAAGTCTCTTTAATATTATTATCATTATTAAAGCGCCAACATATTCCACAGCGCTGTACAATGGAGGAAATAAACCATACAAATGGTATATAACATAACAAGTCTCTTTAATATTATTATAACTATTAAGGCGCCAACATATTCCACAGCGCTGTACAATGGAGTAAATAAACCATACAAATGGTAAATAACATAACAAGTCTCTTCAATATTATTATTATTATTTATAAAGCGCCAACATATTCCACAGCGCTGTACAATGGAGTAAATAAACCATAAAAATGGTACATAACATAACAAGTCTCTTTAATATTATTATAATTATTTATAAAGCGCCAACATATTCCACAGCGCTGTACAATGGAGTAAATAAACCATACAAATGGTACATAACATAGCAAGTCTCTTTAATATTATTAGTATTATTTATAAAGCGCCAACATATTCCACAGCGCTGTACAATGGAGGAAATAAACCATACAAATGGTATTTAACATAACAAGTCTCTTTAATAATATTATCATTATTGAAGCGCCAACATATTCCACAGCGCTGTACAATGGAGGAAATAAACCATAAAAATGGTAAATAACATAGCAAGTCTCTTTAATATTATTATTATTCTTTATAAAGCGCCAACATATTCCACAGCGCTGTACAATGGAGTAAATAAACCATACAAATGGTAAATAACATAACAAGTCTCTTTAATATTATTATTATTTATAAAGCGCCAACATATTCCACAGCGCTGTACAATGGAGAAAATAAACCATACAAATGGTATATAACATAACAAGTCTCTTTAATATTATTACAACTATTAAAGCGCCAACATATTCCACAGCGCTGTACAATGGAGGAAATAAACCATACAAATGGTATATAACATAACAAGTCTCTTTAATATTATTATTATTTTATATAAAGCGCCAACATATTCCACAGCGCTGTACAATTGAGTAAATAAACCATACAAATGGAAATAACATAACAAGTCTCTTTAATATTATTATGTATATAGCGCCAACATATTCCACAGCGCTGTACAATGGAGGAAATAAACCATACAAATGGTATATAACATAACAAGTCTCATTAATATTATTATTATTATTTATAAAGCGTCAACATATTCCACAGCGCTGTACAATGGAGTAAATAAACCATACAAATGGGAAATAACATAACAAGTCTCTTTAATAGTATTATTATTATTTATAAAGCACCAACATATTCCACAGCGCTGTACAATGGAGTAAATAAACCATACAAATGGTAAATAATATTACAAGTCTCTTTAATATTATTATTATTTATCAAAGCGCTAACATAATCCACAGCGCTGTTCAATGGAGTAAATAAACCATACAAATGGTAAATAACATAACAAGTCTCTTTAATATTATTATTATTTATAAAGAACCAACATATTCCACAGCGCTGTACAATGGAGTAAATAAACCATACAAATGGGAAATAACATAACAAGTCTCTTTAATATTATTATTATTTATCAAAGCGCCAACATATTCCACAGCGCTGTACAATGGAGTAAATAAACCATACAAATGGGAAATAACATAACAAGTCTCTTTAATATTATTATTATTATTATTTATAAAGCGCCAACATATTCCACAGCGCTGTACAATGGAGTAAATAAACCATACAAATGGGAAATAACAGAACAAGTCTCTTTAATATTATTATTATTATTATTTAGAAAGCGCCAACATATTCCACAGCGCTGTACAATGGAGTAAATAAACCATACAAATGGGAAATAACATAACAAGTCTCTTTATTATTATTATTATTATTTATAAAGCGCCAACATATTCCACAGTGCTGTACAATGGAGTAAATAAACCATACAAATGGGAAATAACAGAACAAGTCTCTTTAATATTATTATTATTATTATTTAGAAAGCGCCAACATATTCCACAGCGCTGTACAATGGAGTAAATAAACCATACAAATGGGAAATAACATAACAAGTCTCTTTATTATTATTATTATTATTTATAAAGCGCCAACATATTCCACAGCGCTGTACAATGGAGTAAATAAACCATACAAATGGTACATAACATAACAAGTCTCTTTATTATTATTATTATTATTATTATTATTTATAAAGCGCCAACATATTTTACAGCGCTGTACAATGGAGTAAATAAACCATACAAATGGGAAATAACATAACAAGTCTCTTTAATATTATTATTATTATTTATAAAGCAGCAACATATTCAACAGCGCTGTACAATGGAGTAAATAAACCATACAAATGGGAAATAACAGAACAAGTCTCTTTAATATTATTATTATTATTATTTATAAAGCGCCAACATATTCCACAGCGCTGTACAATGGAGTAAATAAACCATACAAATGGCAAATAACATTATAAGTCTCTTTAATATTATTATTATTATTTATAAAGCGCCAACATATTCCACAGCGCTGTACAATGGAGTGAATAAACCATACAAATGGTACATAACATAACAAGTCTCTTTATTATTATTATTATTATTATTATTATTATTATTATTATTATTATTATTTATAAAGCGCCAACATATTTTACAACGCTGTACAATGGAGTAAATAAACCATACAAATGGGAAATAACATAACAAGTCTCTTTAATATTATTATTATTATTTATAAAGCGCCAACATATTTTACAGCGCTGTACAATGGAGTAAATAAACCATACAAATGGGAAATAACATAACAAGTCTCTTTAATATTATTATTATTATTTATAAAGCGCCAACATATTTTACAGCGCTGTACAATGGAGTAAATAAACCATACAAATGGGAAATAACATAACAAGTCTCTTTAATACTATTATTATTTATAAAGTGCCAACATATTCCACAGCGCTGTACAATGGAGTAAATAAACCATACAAATGGTAAAAAACATAACAAGTCTCTTTAATATTATTATTATTATTTATAAAGCGCCAACATATACCACAGCGCTGTACAATGGAGTAAATAAACCATACAAATGGTAAGTAACATAACAAGTCTCTTTAATATTATTATTATTATTTATAAAGCGCCTACATATTCCACAGCGCTGTACAATGGAGTAAATAAACCATACAAATGGCAAATAACATTATAAGTCTCTTTAATATTATTATTATTATTTATAAAGCGCCAACATATTCCACAGCGCTGTACAATGGAGTGAATAAACCATACAAATGGTACATAACATAACAAGTCTCTTTATTATTATTATTATTATTATTATTATTATTATTATTATTATTATTATTTATAAAGCGCCAACATATTTTACAACGCTGTACAATGGAGTAAATAAACCATACAAATGGGAAATAACATAACAAGTCTCTTTAATATTATTATTATTATTTATAAAGCGCCAACATATTTTACAGCGCTGTACAATGGAGTAAATAAACCATACAAATGGGAAATAACATAACAAGTCTCTTTAATATTATTATTATTATTTATAAAGCGCCAACATATTTTACAGCGCTGTACAATGGAGTAAATAAACCATACAAATGGGAAATAACATAACAAGTCTCTTTAATACTATTATTATTTATAAAGTGCCAACATATTCCACAGCGCTGTACAATGGAGTAAATAAACCATACAAATGGTAAAAAACATAACAAGTCTCTTTAATATTATTATTATTATTTATAAAGCGCCAACATATACCACAGCGCTGTACAATGGAGTAAATAAACCATACAAATGGTAAGTAACATAACAAGTCTCTTTAATATTATTATTATTATTTATAAAGCGCCTGCATATTCCACAGCGCTGTACAATGGAGTAAATAAACCATACAAATGTACATAACATAACAAGTCTCTTTAATATTATTATTATTATTTATAAAGCGCCAACATATTCCACAGCGCTGTACAATTTAGTAAATAATCCATACAAATGCTAAATAACATAAATGGTCTCTTTAATATTATTATTATTTATAAAGAAAGAACATATTCCACAGCGCTGTACAATGGAGTAAATAAACCATACAAATGGGAAATAACATAACAAGTCTCTTTAATATTATAATTATTTATCAAAGCGCCAACATATTCCACAGTGCTGTACAATGGAGTAAATAAACCATACAAATGGGAAATAACATAACAAGTCTCTTTAATATTATTATTATTATTATTTATAAAGCGCCAACATATTCCACAGCGCTGTACAATGGAGTAAATAAACCATACAAATGGGAAATAACATAACAAGTCTCTTTAATATTATTATTATTATTATTTATAAAGCGCCAACATATACCACAGTGCTGTACAATGGAGTAAATAAACGATACAAATGGGAAATAACATAACAAGTCTCTTTAATACTATTATTATTTGTAAAGTGCCAACATATTCCACAGCGCTGTACAAGTGGGTAAATAATCCATACAAATGGGAAATAACATAACAAGTCTCTTTAATATTATTATTATTTATAAAGCGCCAACATATTCCACAGCGCTGTACAATGGAGTAAATAAACCATACAAATGGGAAATAACATAACAAGTCTCTTTAATACTATTATTATTTATAAAGTGCCAACATATTCCACAGCGCTGTACAATGGAGTAAATAAACCATACAAATGGGAAATAACATAACAAGTCTCTTTAATATTATTATTATTATTTATAAAGTGCAAGCATATTCCACAGCGCTGTACAATGGAGTAAATAAACCATACAAATGGGAAATAACATAACAAGTCTCTTTAATATTATTATTATTATTTATAAAGCGCCAACATATTCCACAGCACTGTACAATGTAGCAAATAAACCATACAAATGGTACATAACATAACAAGTCTCTTTAATATTATTATTATTTATAAAGCGCCAACATATACCACAGCGCTGTACAATGGAGTAAATAAACCATACAAATGGGAAATAACATAACAAGTCTCTTTAATACTATTATTATTTATAAAGTGCCAACATATTCCACAGCGCTGTACAATGGAGTAAATAAACCATACAAATGGGAAATAACATAACAAGTCTCTTTAATGTTATTATTATTATTTATAAAGCGCCAACATATACCACAGCGCTGTACAATGGAGTAAATAAACCATACAAATGGGAAATAACATAACAAGTCTCTTTAATATTATTATTATTTATAAAGCGCCAACATATTCCACAGCGCTGTACAATGGAGTAAATAAACCATGCAAATGGGAAATAACATAACAAGTCTCTTTAATGTTATTATTATTATTTATAAAGCGCCAACATATTCCACAGCGCTGTAAAATGGAGTAAATTAACCATTCAAATGGTAAGTAACATAACAAGTCTCTTTAATATTATTATTATTATTTATAAAGCGCCTGCATATTCCACAGCGCTGTACAATGGAGTAAATAAACCATACAAATGGTACATAACATAACAAGTCTCTTTAATATTATTATTATTTATAAAGCGCCAACATATTCCACAGCGCTGTACAATGGAGTAAATAAACCATACAAATGGTAAATAACATAACAAGTCTCTTTAATATCATTATTATTTATAAAGCGCCAACATATTCCACAGCGCTGTACAATGGAGGAAATAAACCATACAAATGGTACATAACATAACAAGTCTCTTTAATATTATTATTATTATTATTTATAAAGCGCCAACATATTCCACAGCGCTGTACAATGGAGTAAATAAACCATGCAAATGGGAAATAACATAACAAGTCTCTTTAATATTATTATTATTATTATTTATAAAGCGCCAACATATTCCACAGCGCTGTACAATGGAGTAAATAAACCATACAAATGGGAAATAACATAACAAGTCTCTTTAATATTATTATTATTATTTATAAAGCGCCAACATATACCACAGTGCTGTACAATGGAGTAAATAAACGATACAAATGTTAAATAACATAACAAGTCTCTTTAATATTATTATTATTTGTAAAGTGCCAACATATTCCTCAGCGCTGTACAATGGAGTAAATAAACCATACAAATGGGAAATAACATAACAAGTCTCTTTAATATTATTATTATTTATAAAGCGCCAACATATTCCACAGCGCTGTACAATGGAGTAAATAAACCATACAAATGGGAAATAACATAACAAGTCTCTTTAATACTATTATTATTTATAAAGTGCCAACATATTCCACAGCGCTGTACAATGGAGTAAATAAACCATACAAATGGGAAATAACATAACAAGTCTCTTTAATATTATTATTATTATTTATAAAGCGCCAACATATTCCACAGCACTGTACAATGTAGTAAATAAACCATACTAATGGTACATAACATAACAAGTCTCTATAATAGTATTATTATTTATAAAACACCAACATATACCACAGCGCTGTACAATGGAGTAAATAAACCAGACAAATGGGAAATAACATAACAAGTCTCTTTAATATTATTATTATTATTTATAAAGTGCCAACATATTCCACAGCGCTGTACAATGGAGTAAATAAACCATACAAATGTTAAATAATATAACAAGTCTGTATAATATTATTATTATTCATAAAGCGCCAACATATACCACAGGGCTGTACAATGGAGTAAATAAACCATACAAATGGGAAATAAAATAACAAGTCTCTTTAATATTATTATTATTATTTATAAAGTGCCAGCATATTCCACAGCGCTGTACAATGGAGTAAATAAACCATACAAATGGGAAATAACATAACAAGTCTCTTTAATATTATTATTATTATTTATAAAGCGCCAACATATTCCACAGCACTGTACAATGCAGCAAATAAACCATACAAATGGTACATAACATAACAAGTCTCTTTAATATTATTATTATTTATAAAGCGCCAACATATTCCACAGCGCTGTACAATGGAGTAAATAAACCATACAAATGGGAAATAACATAACAAGTCTCTTTAATGTTATTATTATTATTTATAAAGCGCCAACATATACCACAGCGCTGTACAATGGAGTAAATAAACCATACAAATGGGAAATAACATAACAAGTCTCTTTAATATTATTATTATTTATAAAGCGCCAACATATTCCACAGCGCTGTACAATGGAGTAAATAAACCATACAAATGGGAAATAACATACCAAGTCTCTTTAATATCATTATTATTTATAAAGCGCCAACATATTCCACAGCGCTGTACAATGGAGTAAATAAACCATAAAAATGGTAAGTAACATAACAAGTATCTGTAATATTATTATTATTATTATTATTATTTATTAAAGCGCCAACATTTTCCACAGCGCTGTACAATGGAGTAAATAAACCATACAAATGGGAAATAACATAACAAGTCTCTTTAATGTTATTATTATTATTTATAAAGCGCCAACATATACCACAGCGCTGTACAATGGAGTAAATAAACCATACAAATGGGAAATAACATAACAAGTCTCTTTAATATTATTATTATTTATAAAGCGCCAACATATTCCACAGCGCTGTACAATGGAGTAAATAAACCATACAAATGGGAAATAACATACCAAGTCTCTTTAATATTATTATTATTTATAAAGCGCCAACATATTCCACAGCGCTGTACAATGGAGTAAATAAACCATAAAAATGGTAAGTAACATGACAAGTATCTGTAATATTATTATTATTATTATTATTATTTATTAAAGCGCCAACATTTTCCACAGCGCTGTACAATGGAGTAAATAAACCATACAAATGGTACATAACATAACAAGTCTCTTTAATATTATTATTATTAATTATAAAGCGCCAGCATATTCCACAGCGCTGTACAATGGAGTAAATAAACCATACAAATGGTACATAACATAACAAGTTTCTTTAATATTATTATTATTATTTATAAAGCGCCAACATATTCCACAGCGCTGTACAATGGAGTAAATAAACCATACAAATGGTAAATAACATAACAAGTCTCTTTAATATTATTATTATTATTTATAAAGCACCAACATATACCACAGCGCTGTACAATGGAGTAAATAAACCATACAAATGGTACATAACATAACAAGTCTCATTTATATTATTATTATTATTTATATAGCACCAACATATACCACAGCGCTGCACAATGGAGTAAATAAACCATATAAATGGGAAATAACATAACAAGTCTCTTTAAAATTATTATTATTATTATTTATAAAGCGCCAACATATTCCACAGCGCTGTACAATGGAGTAAATAAACCATACAAATGGGAAATAACATAACAAGTCTCTTTAATATTATTATTATTTATAAAGAACCAACATATTCCACAGCGCTGTAAAATGGAGTAAATTAACCATTCAAATGGTAAGTAACATAACAAGTCTCTTTAATATTATTATTATTATTTATAAAGCGCTTGCATATTCCACAGCGCTGTACAATGGAGTAAATAAACCATACAAATGGTACATAACATAACAAGTCTCTTTAATATTATTATTATTTATAAAGCGCCAACATATTCCACAGCGCTGTACAATGGAGTAAATAAACCATAAAAATGGGAAGTAACATAACAAGTATCTGTAATATTATTATTATTATTATTATTATTTATCAAAGCGCCAACATATTCCACAGCGCTGTACAATGGAGTAAATAAACCATACAAATGGGAAATAACATAACAAGTCTCTTTAATATTATTATTATTTATAAAGCGCCAACATATTCCACAGCGCTGTACAATGGAGTAAATAAACCATACAAATGGGAAATAACATAACAAGTCTCTTTAATATTATTATTATTATTTATAAAGCACCAACATATACTACAGCGCTGTACAATGGAGTAAATAAACCATACAAATGGTACATAACATAACAAGTTTCTTTAATATTATTATTATTATTTATAAAGCGCCAACATATTCCACAGCGCTGTACAATGGAGTAAATAAACCATACAAATGGTAAATAACATAACAAGTCTCTTTAATATTATTATTATTATTTATAAAGCACCAACATATACCACAGCGCTGTACAATGGAGTAAATAAACCATACAAATGGTACATAACATAACAAGTCTCATTTATATTATTATTATTATTTATATAGCACCAACATATACCACAGCGCTGCACAATGGAGTAAATAAACCATATAAATGGGAAATAACATAACAAGTCTCTTTAAAATTATTATTATTATTATTTATAAAGCGCCAACATATTCCACAGCGCTGTACAATGGAGTAAATAAACCATACAAATGGGAAATAACATAACAAGTCTCTTTAATATTATTATTATTTATAAAGAACCAACATATTCCACAGCGCTGTAAAATGGAGTAAATTAACCATTCAAATGGTAAGTAACATAACAAGTCTCTTTAATATTATTATTATTATTTATAAAGCGCTTGCATATTCCACAGCGCTGTACAATGGAGTAAATAAACCATACAAATGGTACATAACATAACAAGTCTCTTTAATATTATTATTATTTATAAAGCGCCAACATATTCCACAGCGCTGTACAATGGAGTAAATAAACCATAAAAATGGGAAGTAACATAACAAGTATCTGTAATATTATTATTATTATTATTATTATTTATCAAAGCGCCAACATATTCCACAGCGCTGTACAATGGAGTAAATAAACCATACAAATGGGAAATAACATAACAAGTCTCTTTAATATTATTATTATTTATAAAGCGCCAACATATTCCACAGCGCTGTACAATGGAGTAAATAAACCATACAAATGGGAAATAACATAACAAGTCTCTTTAATATTATTATTATTATTTATAAAGCACCAACATATACTACAGCGCTGTACAATGGAGTAAATAAACCATACAAATGGTACATAACATAACAAGTTTCTTTAATATTATTATTATTATTTATAAAGCGCCAACATATTCCACAGCGCTGTACAATGGAGTAAATAAACCATACAAATGGTACATAACATAACAAGTCTCTTTAATATTATTATTATTATTTATAAAGCACCAACATATACCACAGCGCTGTACAATGGAGTAAATAAACCATACAAATGGTACATAACATAACAAGTCTCATTTATATTATTATTATTATTTATATAGCACCAACATATACCACAGCGCTGCACAATGGAGTAAATAAACCATATAAATGGGAAATAACATAACAAGTCTCTTTAAAATTATTATTATTATTATTTATAAAGCGCCAACATATTCCACAGCGCTGTACAATGGAGTAAATAAACCATACAAATGGGAAATAACATAACAAGTCTCTTTAATATTATTATTATTTATAAAGAACCAACATATTCCACAGCGCTGTAAAATGGAGTAAATTAACCATTCAAATGGTAAGTAACATAACAAGTCTCTTTAATATTATTATTATTATTTATAAAGCGCCAACATATTCCACAGTGCTGTACAATGGAGTAAATTAACTATACACATGGTAAATAGCATAACAAGTCTCTTTAATATTATTATTTATATAGCGCCAACATATTCCACAGCGCTTTAAAATGGAGTAAATTAACCATTCAAACGGAGAGTAACATAACAAGTCTCTTTAATATTATTATTATTATTTATCAAGCGCCTGCATATTCCACAGCGCTGTACAATGGAGTAAATAAACCATACAAATGTACATAACATAACAAGTCTCTTTAATATTATTATTATTATTTATAAAGCGCCAACATATTCCACAGCGCTGTACAATGGAGTAAATAATCCATACAAATGGTAAATAACATAAATAGTCTCTTTAATATTATTATTATTTATAAAGCGCCAACATATTCCACAGCGCTGTACAATGGAGTAAATAAACCATACAAATGGGAAATAACATAACAAGTCTCTTTAATATTATTATTATTATTATTTATAAAGCGCCAACATATTCCACAGCGCTGTACAATGGAGTAAATAAACCATACAAATGGGAAATAACAGAACAAGTCTCTTTAATATTATTATTATTATTATTTATAAAGCGCCAACATGTTCCACAGCGCTGTACAATGGAGTAAATAAACCATACAAATGGGAAATAACATAACAAGTCTCTTTATTATTATTATTATTATTTATAAAGCGCCAACATATTCCACAGTGCTGTACAATGGAGTAAATAAACCATACAAATGGCAAATAACATTATAAGTCTCTTTAATATTATTATTATTATTTATAAAGCGCCAACATATTCCACAGCGCTGTAAAATGGAGTAAACAAACCATACAAATGGTACATAACATAACAAGTCTCTTTATTATTATTATTATTATTATTATTATTATTATTTATAAAGCGCCAACATATTTTACAGCGCTGTACAATGGAGTAAATAAACCATACAAATGGGAAATAACATAACACGTCTCTTTAATATTATTATTATTATTTATAAAGCGCCAACATATTCCACAGCGCTGTACAATGGAGTAAATAAACCATACAAATGGGAAATAACAGAACATGTCTCTTTAATATTATTATTATTATTATTTATAAAGCGCCAACATATTCCACAGCGCTGTACAATGGAGTAAATAAACCATACAAATGGGAAATAACATAACAAGTCTCTTTATTATTATTATTATTATTTATAAAGCGCCAACATATTCCACAGTGCTGTACAATGGAGTAAATAAACCATACAAATGGCAAATAACATTATAAGTCTCTTTAATATTATTATTATTATTTATAAAGCGCCAACATATTCCACAGCGCTGTACAATGGAGTAAACAAACCATACAAATGGTACATAACATAACAAGTCTCTTTATTATTATTATTATTATTATTATTATTATTTATAAAGCGCCAACATATTTTACAGCGCTGTACAATGGAGTAAATAAACCATACAAATGGGAAATAACATAACACGTCTCTTTAATATTATTATTATTATTTATAAAGCGCCAACATATTCCACAGCGCTGTACAATGGAGTAAATAAACCATACAAATGGGAAATAACATAACAAGTCTCTTTAATATTATCATTATTATTTATAAAGCGCCAACATATTCCACAGCGCTGTACAATGGAGTAAATTAACTATACACATGGTAAATAGCATAACAAGTCTCTTTAATATTATTATTATTATTTATAAATAGCCTGCATATTCCACAGCGCTGTACAATGGAGTAAATAAACCATACAAATGTACATAACATAACAAGTCTCTTTAATATTATTATTATTTATAAAGCGCCAACATATTCCACAGCGCTGTACAATGGAGTAAATAATCCATACAAATGGTAAATAACATAAATAGTCTCTTTAATATTATTATTATTTATAAAGAACCAACATATTCCACAGCGCTGTACAATGGAGTAAATAAATCATACAAATGGGAAATAACATAACAAGTCTCTTTAATATTATTATTATTTATCAAAGCGCCAACATATTTTACAGCGCTGTACAATGGAGTAAATAAACCATACAAATGGGAAATAACAGAACAAGACTCTTTAATATTATTATTATTATTATTTATAAAGCGCCAACATATTCCACAGCGCTGTACAATGGAGTAAATAAACCATACAAATGGGAAATAACATAACAAGTCTCTTTATTATTATTATTATTATTTATAAAGCGCCAACATATTCCACAGTGCTGTACAATGGAGTAAATAAACCATACAAATGGCAAATAACATTATAAGTCTCTTTAATATTATTATTATTATTTATAAAGCGCCAACATATTCCACAGCGCTGTACAATGGAGTAAATAAACCATACAAATGGTACATAACATAACAAGTCTCTTTATTATTATTATTATTATTATTATTATTATTATTATTTATAAAGCGCCAACATATTTTACAGCGCTGTACAATGGAGTAAATAAACCATACAAATGGGAAATAACATATCAAGTCTCTTTAATATTATTATTATTATTTATAAAGCACCAACATATACCACAGCGCTGTACAATGGAGTAAATAAACCATACAAATGGTACATAACATAACAAGTCTCATTTATATTATTATTATTATTTATATAGCACCAACATATACCACAGCGCTGCACAATGGAGTAAATAAACCATATAAATGGGAAATAACATAACAAGTCTCTTTAAAATTATTATTATTATTATTTATAAAGCGCCAACATATTCCACAGCGCTGTACAATGGAGTAAATAAACCATACAAATGGGAAATAACATAACAAGTCTCTTTAATATTATTATTATTTATAAAGAACCAACATATTCCACAGCGCTGTAAAATGGAGTAAATTAACCATTCAAATGGTAAGTAACATAACAAGTCTCTTTAATATTATTATTATTATTTATAAAGCGCTTGCATATTCCACAGCGCTGTACAATGGAGTAAATAAACCATACAAATGGTACATAACATAACAAGTCTCTTTAATATTATTATTATTTATAAAGCGCCAACATATTCCACAGCGCTGTACAATGGAGTAAATAAACCATAAAAATGGGAAGTAACATAACAAGTATCTGTAATATTATTATTATTATTATTATTATTTATCAAAGCGCCAACATATTCCACAGCGCTGTACAATGGAGTAAATAAACCATACAAATGGGAAATAACATAACAAGTCTCTTTAATATTATTATTATTTATAAAGCGCCAACATATTCCACAGCGCTGTACAATGGAGTAAATAAACCATACAAATGGGAAATAACATAACAAGTCTCTTTAATATTATTATTATTATTTATAAAGCACCAACATATACTACAGCGCTGTACAATGGAGTAAATAAACCATACAAATGGTACATAACATAACAAGTTTCTTTAATATTATTATTATTATTTATAAAGCGCCAACATATTCCACAGCGCTGTACAATGGAGTAAATAAACCATACAAATGGTAAATAACATAACAAGTCTCTTTAATATTATTATTATTATTTATAAAGCACCAACATATACCACAGCGCTGTACAATGGAGTAAATAAACCATACAAATGGTACATAACATAACAAGTCTCATTTATATTATTATTATTATTTATATAGCACCAACATATACCACAGCGCTGCACAATGGAGTAAATAAACCATATAAATGGGAAATAACATAACAAGTCTCTTTAAAATTATTATTATTATTATTTATAAAGCGCCAACATATTCCACAGCGCTGTACAATGGAGTAAATAAACCATACAAATGGGAAATAACATAACAAGTCTCTTTAATATTATTATTATTTATAAAGAACCAACATATTCCACAGCGCTGTAAAATGGAGTAAATTAACCATTCAAATGGTAAGTAACATAACAAGTCTCTTTAATATTATTATTATTATTTATAAAGCGCTTGCATATTCCACAGCGCTGTACAATGGAGTAAATAAACCATACAAATGGTACATAACATAACAAGTCTCTTTAATATTATTATTATTTATAAAGCGCCAACATATTCCACAGCGCTGTACAATGGAGTAAATAAACCATAAAAATGGGAAGTAACATAACAAGTATCTGTAATATTATTATTATTATTATTATTATTATTTATCAAAGCGCCAACATATTCCACAGCGCTGTACAATGGAGTAAATAAACCATACAAATGGGAAATAACATAACAAGTCTCTTTAATATTATTATTATTTATAAAGCGCCAACATATTCCACAGCGCTGTACAATGGAGTAAATAAACCATACAAATGGGAAATAACATAACAAGTCTCTTTAATATTATTATTATTATTTATAAAGCACCAACATATACTACAGCGCTGTACAATGGAGTAAATAAACCATACAAATGGTACATAACATAACAAGTTTCTTTAATATTATTATTATTATTTATAAAGCGCCAACATATTCCACAGCGCTGTACAATGGAGTAAATAAACCATACAAATGGTACATAACATAACAAGTCTCTTTAATATTATTATTATTATTTATAAAGCACCAACATATACCACAGCGCTGTACAATGGAGTAAATAAACCATACAAATGGTACATAACATAACAAGTCTCATTTATATTATTATTATTATTTATATAGCACCAACATATACCACAGCGCTGCACAATGGAGTAAATAAACCATATAAATGGGAAATAACATAACAAGTCTCTTTAAAATTATTATTATTATTATTTATAAAGCGCCAACATATTCCACAGCGCTGTACAATGGAGTAAATAAACCATACAAATGGGAAATAACATAACAAGTCTCTTTAATATTATTATTATTTATAAAGAACCAACATATTCCACAGCGCTGTAAAATGGAGTAAATTAACCATTCAAATGGTAAGTAACATAACAAGTCTCTTTAATATTATTATTATTATTTATAAAGCGCCAACATATTCCACAGCGCTGTACAATGGAGTAAATTAACTATACACATGGTAAATAGCATAACAAGTCTCTTTAATATTATTATTTATATAGCGCCAACATATTCCACAGCGCTTTAAAATGGAGTAAATTAACCATTCAAACGGAGAGTAACATAACAAGTCTCTTTAATATTATTATTATTATTTATCAAGCGCCTGCATATTCCACAGCGCTGTACAATGGAGTAAATAAACCATACAAATGTACATAACATAACAAGTCTCTTTAATATTATTATTATTATTTATAAAGCGCCAACATATTCCACAGCGCTGTACAATGGAGTAAATAATCCATACAAATGGTAAATAACATAAATAGTCTCTTTAATATTATTATTATTTATAAAGCGCCAACATATTCCACAGCGCTGTACAATGGAGTAAATAAACCATACAAATGGGAAATAACATAACAAGTCTCTTTAATATTATTATTATTATTATTTATAAAGCGCCAACATATTCCACAGCGCTGTACAATGGAGTAAATAAACCATACAAATGGGAAATAACAGAACAAGTCTCTTTAATATTATTATTATTATTATTTATAAAGCGCCAACATGTTCCACAGCGCTGTACAATGGAGTAAATAAACCATACAAATGGGAAATAACATAACAAGTCTCTTTATTATTATTATTATTATTTATAAAGCGCCAACATATTCCACAGTGCTGTACAATGGAGTAAATAAACCATACAAATGGCAAATAACATTATAAGTCTCTTTAATATTATTATTATTATTTATAAAGCGCCAACATATTCCACAGCGCTGTAAAATGGAGTAAACAAACCATACAAATGGTACATAACATAACAAGTCTCTTTATTATTATTATTATTATTATTATTATTATTATTTATAAAGCGCCAACATATTTTACAGCGCTGTACAATGGAGTAAATAAACCATACAAATGGGAAATAACATAACACGTCTCTTTAATATTATTATTATTATTTATAAAGCGCCAACATATTCCACAGCGCTGTACAATGGAGTAAATAAACCATACAAATGGGAAATAACAGAACATGTCTCTTTAATATTATTATTATTATTATTTATAAAGCGCCAACATATTCCACAGCGCTGTACAATGGAGTAAATAAACCATACAAATGGGAAATAACATAACAAGTCTCTTTATTATTATTATTATTATTTATAAAGCGCCAACATATTCCACAGTGCTGTACAATGGAGTAAATAAACCATACAAATGGCAAATAACATTATAAGTCTCTTTAATATTATTATTATTATTTATAAAGCGCCAACATATTCCACAGCGCTGTACAATGGAGTAAACAAACCATACAAATGGTACATAACATAACAAGTCTCTTTATTATTATTATTATTATTATTATTATTATTTATAAAGCGCCAACATATTCCACAGTGCTGTACAATGGAGTAAATAAACCATACAAATGGCAAATAACATTATAAGTCTCTTTAATATTATTATTATTATTTATAAAGCGCCAACATATTCCACAGCGCTGTACAATGGAGTAAATAAACCATACAAATGGTACATAACATAACAAGTCTCTTTATTATTATTATTATTATTATTATTATTATTATTATTTATAAAGCGCCAACATATTTTACAGCGCTGTACAATGGAGTAAATAAACCATACAAATGGGAAATAACATATCAAGTCTCTTTAATATTATTATTATTATTATTTATAAAGCGCCAACATATTCCACAGCGCTGTACAATGGAGTAAATAAACCATACAAATGGTAAATAACATAACAAGTCTCTTTAATATTATTTTTATTATTTATAAAGCGCCAACATATACCACAGCGCTGTACAATGGAGTAAATAAACCATACAAATGGGAAATAACATAACAAGTCTCTTTAATACTATTATTATTTATAAAGTGCCAACATATTCCACAGCGCAGTACAATGGAGTAAATAAACCATACAAATGGGAAATAACATAACAAGTCTCTTTAATATTATTATTATTATGTATAAAGCGCCAACATATACCACAGCGCTGTACAATGGAGTAAATAAACCATACAAATGGGAAATAACATAACAAGTCTCTTTAATATTATTATTATTTATAAAGCGCCAACATATTCCACAGCGCTGTACAATGGAGTAAATAAACCATACAAATGGGAAATAACATAACAAGTCTCTTTAATACTATTATTATTTATAAAGTGCCAACATATTCCACAGCGCTGTACAATGGAGTAAATAAACCATACAAATGGTAAATAACATAACAAGTCTCTTTAATATTATTATTATTATTTATAAAGCGCCAACATATACCACTGCGCTGTACAATGGAGTAAATAAACCATACAAATGGGAAATAACATAACAAGTCTCTTTAATACTATTATTATTAATAAAGTGCCAACATTTTCCACAGCGCTGTACAATGGAGTAAATAAACCATACAAATGGGAAATAACATAACAAGTCTCTTTAATGTTATTATTATTATTTATAAAGCGCCAACATATACCACAGCGCTGTACAATGGAGTAAATAAACCATACAAATGGGAAATAACATAACAAGTCTCTTTAACCCCTTAACGACAGATGACGTGCCAGGCACGTGCCAGGCACGTCATGCACTAAACTGAGTAAAGAAAGCGACCAGCGGTCGCTTTCTTTACTCTAACGGTGTTGCTACAATGCCTCTAGGTAGAGGCATTGTGCAACACCCCCCAAAAGTGCAGGGGCGCGCTACGATCACTCCACGGAGTGATCGTAGCAGCCATTTAAAAATGGCTGCGCCGGCTGCACACATGTGCTTAGAAAGCGAACGATCGTTCGCTTTCTAAGCATCTCCGGTGTTGTTAAAGTGCCTCGCCAGCGAGGCACTTAACAACACCGTTCTGCTCCCCAGAGCCGATGGTGGTCGCTCTCCTGAGCGACCCCATCGGCTCAGTAGAAGGGAACGCTGCCTATACAGGCAGCGCTTCCCTTCTAATGGCAAGAGCATCGGAAGTGAAAGTATTTCACTTCCGATGCTCTAGGGGGAGCCAATCGATGCCGGCACAACAGATCTATGTGATCTGTGTGCAGGCATGTATGATAAGTGCTCTGATGAGCACTTATCATACTGTCAAAGGCAATATTAGCAAATATTGCCTTTGACAAGTATTGATCTGCCTCCCTCACCTTACTAGTTATAGTAAGGGAGAGAGACAGATCAGATAAAGTAAAAAAATAAAATAAAATAATAAAACAAATATTTAATAAAATTTTAAACACCAAGGGCTTTTATAAAAGCCATTTAACCCCTTCCCTGCCATTGATCGCTGTGTACGCAGTGATCATACACAGCAGCACATTTTTTGCTGTCTGTGCATTTTTTAGGGGTTAATTTTTTTTACTGTAATTCATTACAGTATAAAAAAAAAGCTCTTTTAAGAGAGATTAACCCCTTTCTTGCTGTAGATCACTGCCTAAGCAGAGATCTGACGCAAATGCAGCAATCTTGCTGCAGAAGCATTTTTAATTTTTTAAAACTTTTTTATTACACCCGTCACGTGTTAATTATACCCGCTAGGGGACTACGTTTAACGTAATTTTTTTTTTAAATAAGAGCTATTAACCCCTTCCTTGCCGTATATCACTTCCTAAGCAGCACATATGGTCACTGCCTAAGCAGTGCATATGGTCACTGCCTAAGCAGCGCATATGGAGCAATCTAGTCGCAGAAGGATTTTTTTTTTGCTATCAGCATTTTTTTTGTCAGACTCGCTAGGGGTTAATTATACCCACTAGGGGATTACGTGTATTCCTTTTGAAGCTGTCTGAACACGTGTATAGCGATCAGTAACAGCCGATCAGTGGCAAAGGTGGTTTGGTGATTTCTCAGATGAGCATCACCATTCGTCTGGTTCGATCAATATTGGTAAATATTGTTCTGACCCATATGGATCTGCCTCCCTCTCCTCACTTGAGTTTTAGTGAGGGAAAGAGACAGATCTGTATAACATAATTTTTTAATTGTAATAAATTAAATAAAATGTTAAAAAAATTGTGAGTCCCAAGGGCTTTTATAAAAGCCATACCCTTTGTATAGTGTAGTGTATTAACCCCTTCCATGCCACTGATCACTGCACAGCAGAAATTTTTTTCTTGTCTGTGCATTTTTAGGGGTTAATTTTTTTGTACAGTACTACAAAGGCTCTTATAAGAGCTATTAACCCCTTCCTTGCTCTACATGTTCAAATTCCAAGTTTGAAAATCAAAAAGCGCACCTCTCAAATGTAGCCTTTCAACACCCAACAAAGCTGACAAAGCTATGCATGGGTGGTATCCCTGTGCTCGGGAGATGTTGCTGAACATATATTGTGGTATTGTTTGTCAGTGACACATACCGAAATATGTGAATTTGTGTCTAAAGTACAATGTATGTGGGAAAAAATACACAATAAAATGACTACCACAAACTTTGACAAAGGCTGGTGGTAGAATTGGTGCATGGAAAGTGTTAAAATAACACCATTTAAAATAGCCTAGGGTGTCTACTTTTACAAAATATATACTTTTTGGGGTAAAATACACTGTCCTACTTTAAAAAAAAGTCCCAAATGAAAGATGGGCTCAGGCTTGCTACACGTCAATATTCCAAGTTGAAAATGCGCACCTTCACAATGTGGCCCTTTTAGCCCCCAAACAACCCAACAAACCTATGCATGGGTGGTATCCCTGTACTCAAGAGATGTTGCTGAACACTTATTGGGGTGTTATTTGGCAGTGACACATACCAAAATCTGTAAATTCATGTCTGAAGTACAAGGTTTGTGAAAAAAAAACACAAAAAAATGACTACCACAAACTTTGACAAAGGCTGGTGGTAGAATTAGTGCATGGAAAGTGTAAAAATACCACCATTTGAGATAGCCTAGGGTGTCTACTTTAAAAAAATATATGGGTTGATGTGGTAAAATACACTGGCTGGTTTCAAATATGTCCCAAATGGGACATGGGTGCAGGCTGTCTGCATGTCAAAATTTCAAATTGGAAAACCAAAAACTTCACCTCCCAAATTTGGCCTTTTACCCCCCAAACAATCCAACAAACCTATGCATGGGGGGTATCCCTGTACTCAAGAGATGTTTCTGAACACTTATTGGGGTGTTATTTGGCAGTGACACATACCAAAATCTGTAAATTTATGTCTGAAGTACAAGGTTTGTGAAAAAAAAACACAAAAAAATTACTACCACAAACTTTGACAAAGGCTGGTGGTAGAAATAGTGCATGGAAAGTGTTAAAATACCACCATTTGAGATAGCCTAGGGTGTCTACTTTTAAAAAATATATGGGTTGATGGGGTAAAATACACTGGCTGGTTTCAAATATGTCCCAAATGGGACATGGGTGCAGGCTGTCTGCATGTAAAAATTTCAAGTTGGAAAACAAAAAACTGCACCTCACAAATTTGGCATTTTAGCCCCCAAACAACCCAACAAACCTATGCATGGGTGGTATCCCTGTACTCAGGAGAAATAGTAGAATCTATTTAGCATGTTTTTTCGTTCGCTATTGTCGATGAGGAGAAGTTGTTTCAAATAAAAACAAAGAAATTTGTGTATTTTTTTTTTTTTTACCATATTTTATTATTTTTTTTTAATAATATGATAAGATATGATCAAAAATATGGCATCCATAGAAAGCCCTTTTTGTCCCGATAAAAACAATATATAATATGTGTGGGTACAGCAAATGACGAAGAAGAAAATTACTGCTAAACACAAACAGCACAGAAATGTTAAAATAGCCATTGTCCAGAAAGGACAAAAATGTTTCAAAGGCTCTGTCCTTAAGGGGTTAATATTATTGTTATTTATAAAGCGCCAACATATTCCACAGTGCTGTACAATGGAGTAAATAAACCATACAAATGGTACATAACATAACAAGTCTCTATAATATTATTATTATTTATAAAACACCAACATATACCACAGCGCTGTACAATGGAGTAAATAAACCATACAAATGGGAAATAACATAACAAGTCTCTTTAATATTATTATTATTATTATTTATAAAGCGCCAACATATTCCACAGCGCTGTACAATGGAGTAAATAAACCATACAAATGGGAAATAACATAACAAGTCTCTTTAATATTATTATTATTATTATTTATAAAGTGCCAACATATTCCACAGCGCTGTACAATGGAGTAAATAAACCATACAAATGGGAAATAACATAACAAGTCTCTTTAATATTATTATTATTATTTATAAAGCGCCAACATATTCCACAGCGCTGTACAATGGAGTAAATAAACCATACAAATGGGAAATAACATAACAAGTCTCTTTAATATTATTATTATTATTTATAAAGCGCCAACATATTCCACAGCGCTGTACAATGGAGTAAATAAACCATACAAATGGGAAATAACATAACAAGTCTCTTTAATATTATTATTATTATTTATAAAGCGCCAACATATTCCACAGCGCTGTACAATGGAGTAAATAAACCATACAAATGGTACATAACATAACAAGTCTCTTTATTATTATTATTATTATTATTATTATTATTATTATTATTTATAAAGCGCCAACATATTTTACAGCGCTGTACAATGGAGTAAATAAACCATACAAATGGGAAATAACATAACAAGTCTCTTTAATATTATTATTATTATTTTTAAAGCGCCTGCATATTCCACAGCGCTGTACAATGGAGTAAATAAACCATACAAATGTACATAACATAACAAGTCTCTTTATTATTATTATTATTATTTATAAAGTGTTAACGTATTCCACAGCGCTGTACAATGGAGTAAATAAACTATACACATGGTAAATAGCATAACATGTCTCTTTAATATTATTATTATTTATAAAGCGCCAACATATTCCACAGCGCTGTACAATGGTGTAAATAAACCATACAAATGGGAAATAACATAACAAGTCTCTTTAATATTATTATTATTATTTATAAAGCGACAACATATACCACAGCGCTGTACAATGGAGTAAATAAACCATACAAATGGGAAATAACATAACAAGTATCTTTAATATTATTATTATTTATAAAGCGCCAACATATTCCACAGTGCTGTACAATGGAGTAAATAAACCATACAAATGGGAAATAACATAACAAGTCTCTTTAATACTATTATTATTTATAAAGTGCCAACATATTCCACAGCGCTGTACAATGGAGTAAATAAACCATACAAATGGGAAATAACATAACAAGTCTCTTTAATATTATTATTATTATTTATAAAGCGCCAACATATTCCACAGCACTGTACAATGTAGTAAATAAACCATACAAATGGTACATAACTTAACAAGTCTCTATAATATTATTATTATTTATAAAACACCAACATATACCACAGCGCTGTACAATGGAGTAAATAAACCATACACATGTTAAATAATATAACAAGTCTCTATATTATTATTATTATTCATAAAGCGCCAACATATTCCACAGCGCTGTACAATGGAGTAAATAAACCATACAAATGGTAAATAACATAACAAGTCTCTTTAATATTATTATTATTTATAAAGCGCCAACATATTATACAGCGCTGTACAATGGAGTAAATAAACCATACAAATGGGAAATAACATAACAAGTCTCTTTAATATTATTATTATTATTTATAAAGCGCCAACATATTCCACAGCGCTGTACAATGGAGTAAATTAACTATACACATGGTAAATAGCAAGACAAGTCTCTTTAATATTATTATTTATATAGCGCCAACATATTCCACAGCGCTGTAAAATGGAGTAAATTAACCATTCAAACGGAGAGTAACATAACAAGTCTCTTTAATATTATTATTATTATTTATAAAGTGCCAACATATTCCACAGCGCTGTACAATGGAGTAAATAAACCATACAAATGGGAAATAACAGAACAAGTCTCTTTAATATTATTATTATTATTATTTATAAAGCGCCAACATATTCCACAGCGCTGTACAATGGAGTAAATAAACCATACAAATGGGAAATAACATAACAAGTCTCTTTAATATTATTATTATTTATAAAGCGCCAACATATTCCACAGCGCTGTACAATGGAGTAAATAAACCATACAAATGGGAAATAACATAACAAGTCTCTTTAATATTATTATTATTATTTATAAAGCACCAACATATACTACAGCGCTGTACAATGGAGTAAATAAACCATACAAATGGTACATAACATAACAAGTTTCTTTAATATTATTATTATTATTTATAAAGCGCCAACATATTCCACAGCGCTGTACAATGGAGTAAATAAACCATACAAATGGTAAATAACATAACAAGTCTCTTTAATATTATTATTATTATTTATAAAGCACCAACATATACCACAGCGCTGTACAATGGAGTAAATAAACCATACAAATGGTACATAACATAACAAGTCTCATTTATATTATTATTATTATTTATATAGCACCAACATATACCACAGCGCTGCACAATGGAGTAAATAAACCATATAAATGGGAAATAACATAACAAGTCTCTTTAAAATTATTATTATTATTATTTATAAAGCGCCAACATATTCCACAGCGCTGTACAATGGAGTAAATAAACCATACAAATGGGAAATAACATAACAAGTCTCTTTAATATTATTATTATTTATAAAGAACCAACATATTCCACAGCGCTGTAAAATGGAGTAAATTAACCATTCAAATGGTAAGTAACATAACAAGTCTCTTTAATATTATTATTATTATTTATAAAGCGCCAACATATTCCACAGCGCTGTACAATGGAGTAAATTAACTATACACATGGTAAATAGCATAACAAGTCTCTTTAATATTATTATTTATATAGCGCCAACATATTCCACAGCGCTTTAAAATGGAGTAAATTAACCATTCAAACGGAGAGTAACATAACAAGTCTCTTTAATATTATTATTATTATTTATCAAGCGCCTGCATATTCCACAGCGCTGTACAATGGAGTAAATAAACCATACAAATGTACATAACATAACAAGTCTCTTTAATATTATTATTATTATTTATAAAGCGCCAACATATTCCACAGCGCTGTACAATGGAGTAAATAATCCATACAAATGGTAAATAACATAAATAGTCTCTTTAATATTATTATTATTTATAAAGCGCCAACATATTCCACAGCGCTGTACAATGGAGTAAATAAACCATACAAATGGGAAATAACATAACAAGTCTCTTTAATATTATTATTATTATTATTTATAAAGCGCCAACATATTCCACAGCGCTGTACAATGGAGTAAATAAACCATACAAATGGGAAATAACAGAACAAGTCTCTTTAATATTATTATTATTATTATTTATAAAGCGCCAACATGTTCCACAGCGCTGTACAATGGAGTAAATAAACCATACAAATGGGAAATAACATAACAAGTCTCTTTATTATTATTATTATTATTTATAAAGCGCCAACATATTCCACAGTGCTGTACAATGGAGTAAATAAACCATACAAATGGCAAATAACATTATAAGTCTCTTTAATATTATTATTATTATTTATAAAGCGCCAACATATTCCACAGCGCTGTAAAATGGAGTAAACAAACCATACAAATGGTACATAACATAACAAGTCTCTTTATTATTATTATTATTATTATTATTATTATTTATAAAGCGCCAACATATTTTACAGCGCTGTACAATGGAGTAAATAAACCATACAAATGGGAAATAACATAACACGTCTCTTTAATATTATTATTATTATTTATAAAGCGCCAACATATTCCACAGCGCTGTACAATGGAGTAAATAAACCATACAAATGGGAAATAACAGAACATGTCTCTTTAATATTATTATTATTATTATTTATAAAGCGCCAACATATTCCACAGCGCTGTACAATGGAGTAAATAAACCATACAAATGGGAAATAACATAACAAGTCTCTTTATTATTATTATTATTATTTATAAAGCGCCAACATATTCCACAGTGCTGTACAATGGAGTAAATAAACCATACAAATGGCAAATAACATTATAAGTCTCTTTAATATTATTATTATTATTTATAAAGCGCCAACATATTCCACAGCGCTGTACAATGGAGTAAACAAACCATACAAATGGTACATAACATAACAAGTCTCTTTAATATTATTATTATTATTATTATTATTATTTATAAAGCGCCAACATATTTTACAGCGCTGTACAATGGAGTAAATAAACCATACAAATGGGAAATAACATAACACGTCTCTTTAATATTATTATTATTATTTATAAAGCGCCAACATATTCCACAGCGCTGTACAATGGAGTAAATAAACCATACAAATGGGAAATAACATAACAAGTCTCTTTAATATTATCATTATTATTTATAAAGCGCCAACATATTCCACAGCGCTGTACAATGGAGTAAATTAACTATACACATGGTAAATAGCATAACAAGTCTCTTTAATATTATTATTATTATTTATAAATAGCCTGCATATTCCACAGCGCTGTACAATGGAGTAAATAAACCATACAAATGTACATAACATAACAAGTCTCTTTAATATTATTATTATTTATAAAGCGCCAACATATTCCACAGCGCTGTACAATGGAGTAAATAATCCATACAAATGGTAAATAACATAAATAGTCTCTTTAATATTATTATTATTTATAAAGAACCAACATATTCCACAGCGCTGTACAATGGAGTAAATAAATCATACAAATGGGAAATAACATAACAAGTCTCTTTAATATTATTATTATTTATCAAAGCGCCAACATATTTTACAGCGCTGTACAATGGAGTAAATAAACCATACAAATGGGAAATAACAGAACAAGACTCTTTAATATTATTATTATTATTATTTATAAAGCGCCAACATATTCCACAGCGCTGTACAATGGAGTAAATAAACCATACAAATGGGAAATAACATAACAAGTCTCTTTATTATTATTATTATTATTTATAAAGCGCCAACATATTCCACAGTGCTGTACAATGGAGTAAATAAACCATACAAATGGCAAATAACATTATAAGTCTCTTTAATATTATTATTATTATTTATAAAGCGCCAACATATTCCACAGCGCTGTACAATGGAGTAAATAAACCATACAAATGGTACATAACATAACAAGTCTCTTTATTATTATTATTATTATTATTATTATTATTATTATTTATAAAGCGCCAACATATTTTACAGCGCTGTACAATGGAGTAAATAAACCATACAAATGGGAAATAACATATCAAGTCTCTTTAATATTATTATTATTATTATTTATAAAGCGCCAACATATTCCACAGCGCTGTACAATGGAGTAAATAAACCATACAAATGGTAAATAACATAACAAGTCTCTTTAATATTATTTTTATTATTTATAAAGCGCCAACATATACCACAGCGCTGTACAATGGAGTAAATAAACCATACAAATGGGAAATAACATAACAAGTCTCTTTAATACTATTATTATTTATAAAGTGCCAACATATTCCACAGCGCAGTACAATGGAGTAAATAAACCATACAAATGGGAAATAACATAACAAGTCTCTTTAATATTATTATTATTATGTATAAAGCGCCAACATATACCACAGCGCTGTACAATGGAGTAAATAAACCATACAAATGGGAAATAACATAACAAGTCTCTTTAATATTATTATTATTTATAAAGCGCCAACATATTCCACAGCGCTGTACAATGGAGTAAATAAACCATACAAATGGGAAATAACATAACAAGTCTCTTTAATACTATTATTATTTATAAAGTGCCAACATATTCCACAGCGCTGTACAATGGAGTAAATAAACCATACAAATGGTAAATAACATAACAAGTCTCTTTAATATTATTATTATTATTTATAAAGCGCCAACATATACCACTGCGCTGTACAATGGAGTAAATAAACCATACAAATGGGAAATAACATAACAAGTCTCTTTAATACTATTATTATTAATAAAGTGCCAACATTTTCCACAGCGCTGTACAATGGAGTAAATAAACCATACAAATGGGAAATAACATAACAAGTCTCTTTAATGTTATTATTATTATTTATAAAGCGCCAACATATACCACAGCGCTGTACAATGGAGTAAATAAACCATACAAATGGGAAATAACATAACAAGTCTCTTTAACCCCTTAACGACAGATGACGTGCCAGGCACGTGCCAGGCACGTCATGCACTAAACTGAGTAAAGAAAGCGACCAGCGGTCGCTTTCTTTACTCTAACGGTGTTGCTACAATGCCTCTAGGTAGAGGCATTGTGCAACACCCCCCAAAAGTGCAGGGGCGCGCTACGATCACTCCACGGAGTGATCGTAGCAGCCATTTAAAAATGGCTGCGCCGGCTGCACACATGTGCTTAGAAAGCGAACGATCGTTCGCTTTCTAAGCATCTCCGGTGTTGTTAAAGTGCCTCGCCAGCGAGGCACTTAACAACACCGTTCTGCTCCCCAGAGCCGATGGTGGTCGCTCTCCTGAGCGACCCCATCGGCTCAGTAGAAGGGAACGCTGCCTATACAGGCAGCGCTTCCCTTCTAATGGCAAGAGCATCGGAAGTGAAAGTATTTCACTTCCGATGCTCTAGGGGGAGCCAATCGATGCCGGCACAACAGATCTATGTGATCTGTGTGCAGGCATGTATGATAAGTGCTCTGATGAGCACTTATCATACTGTCAAAGGCAATATTAGCAAATATTGCCTTTGACAAGTATTGATCTGCCTCCCTCACCTTACTAGTTATAGTAAGGGAGAGAGACAGATCAGATAAAGTAAAAAAATAAAATAAAATAATAAAACAAATATTTAATAAAATTTTAAACACCAAGGGCTTTTATAAAAGCCATTTAACCCCTTCCCTGCCATTGATCGCTGTGTACGCAGTGATCATACACAGCAGCACATTTTTTGCTGTCTGTGCATTTTTTAGGGGTTAATTTTTTTTACTGTAATTCATTACAGTATAAAAAAAAAGCTCTTTTAAGAGAGATTAACCCCTTTCTTGCTGTAGATCACTGCCTAAGCAGAGATCTGACGCAAATGCAGCAATCTTGCTGCAGAAGCATTTTTAATTTTTTAAAACTTTTTTATTACACCCGTCACGTGTTAATTATACCCGCTAGGGGACTACGTTTAACGTAATTTTTTTTTTAAATAAGAGCTATTAACCCCTTCCTTGCCGTATATCACTTCCTAAGCAGCACATATGGTCACTGCCTAAGCAGTGCATATGGTCACTGCCTAAGCAGCGCATATGGAGCAATCTAGTCGCAGAAGGATTTTTTTTTTGCTATCAGCATTTTTTTTGTCAGACTCGCTAGGGGTTAATTATACCCACTAGGGGATTACGTGTATTCCTTTTGAAGCTGTCTGAACACGTGTATAGCGATCAGTAACAGCCGATCAGTGGCAAAGGTGGTTTGGTGATTTCTCAGATGAGCATCACCATTCGTCTGGTTCGATCAATATTGGTAAATATTGTTCTGACCCATATGGATCTGCCTCCCTCTCCTCACTTGAGTTTTAGTGAGGGAAAGAGACAGATCTGTATAACATAATTTTTTAATTGTAATAAATTAAATAAAATGTTAAAAAAATTGTGAGTCCCAAGGGCTTTTATAAAAGCCATACCCTTTGTATAGTGTAGTGTATTAACCCCTTCCATGCCACTGATCACTGCACAGCAGAAATTTTTTTCTTGTCTGTGCATTTTTAGGGGTTAATTTTTTTGTACAGTACTACAAAGGCTCTTATAAGAGCTATTAACCCCTTCCTTGCTCTACATGTTCAAATTCCAAGTTTGAAAATCAAAAAGCGCACCTCTCAAATGTAGCCTTTCAACACCCAACAAAGCTGACAAAGCTATGCATGGGTGGTATCCCTGTGCTCGGGAGATGTTGCTGAACATATATTGTGGTATTGTTTGTCAGTGACACATACCGAAATATGTGAATTTGTGTCTAAAGTACAATGTATGTGGGAAAAAATACACAATAAAATGACTACCACAAACTTTGACAAAGGCTGGTGGTAGAATTGGTGCATGGAAAGTGTTAAAATAACACCATTTAAAATAGCCTAGGGTGTCTACTTTTACAAAATATATACTTTTTGGGGTAAAATACACTGTCCTACTTTAAAAAAAAGTCCCAAATGAAAGATGGGCTCAGGCTTGCTACACGTCAATATTCCAAGTTGAAAATGCGCACCTTCACAATGTGGCCCTTTTAGCCCCCAAACAACCCAACAAACCTATGCATGGGTGGTATCCCTGTACTCAAGAGATGTTGCTGAACACTTATTGGGGTGTTATTTGGCAGTGACACATACCAAAATCTGTAAATTCATGTCTGAAGTACAAGGTTTGTGAAAAAAAAACACAAAAAAATGACTACCACAAACTTTGACAAAGGCTGGTGGTAGAATTAGTGCATGGAAAGTGTAAAAATACCACCATTTGAGATAGCCTAGGGTGTCTACTTTAAAAAAATATATGGGTTGATGTGGTAAAATACACTGGCTGGTTTCAAATATGTCCCAAATGGGACATGGGTGCAGGCTGTCTGCATGTCAAAATTTCAAATTGGAAAACCAAAAACTTCACCTCCCAAATTTGGCCTTTTACCCCCCAAACAATCCAACAAACATATGCATGGGGGGTATCCCTGTACTCAAGAGATGTTTCTGAACACTTATTGGGGTGTTATTTGGCAGTGACACATACCAAAATCTGTAAATTTATGTCTGAAGTACAAGGTTTGTGAAAAAAAAACACAAAAAAATTACTACCACAAACTTTGACAAAGGCTGGTGGTAGAAATAGTGCATGGAAAGTGTTAAAATACCACCATTTGAGAAAGCCTAGGGTGTCTACTTTTAAAAAATATATGGGTTGATGGGGTAAAATACACTGGCTGGTTTCAAATATGTCCCAAATGGGACATGGGTGCAGGCTGTCTGCATGTAAAAATTTCAAGTTGGAAAACAAAAAACTGCACCTCACAAATTTGGCATTTTAGCCCCCAAACAACCCAACAAACCTATGCATGGGTGGTATCCCTGTACTCAGGAGAAATAGTAGAATCTATTTAGCATGTTTTTTCGTTCGCTATTGTCGATGAGGAGAAGTTGTTTCAAATAAAAACAAAGAAATTTGTGTATTTTTTTTTTTTTTACCATATTTTATTATTTTTTTTTAATAATATGATAAGATATGATCAAAAATATGGCATCCATAGAAAGCCCTTTTTGTCCCGATAAAAACAATATATAATATGTGTGGGTACAGCAAATGACGAAGAAGAAAATTACTGCTAAACACAAACAGCACAGAAATGTTAAAATAGCCATTGTCCAGAAAGGACAAAAATGTTTCAAAGGCTCTGTCCTTAAGGGGTTAATATTATTGTTATTTATAAAGCGCCAACATATTCCACAGTGCTGTACAATGGAGTAAATAAACCATACAAATGGTACATAACATAACAAGTCTCTATAATATTATTATTATTTATAAAACACCAACATATACCACAGCGCTGTACAATGGAGTAAATAAACCATACAAATGGGAAATAACATAACAAGTCTCTTTAATATTATTATTATTATTATTTATAAAGCGCCAACATATTCCACAGCGCTGTACAATGGAGTAAATAAACCATACAAATGGGAAATAACATAACAAGTCTCTTTAATATTATTATTATTATTATTTATAAAGTGCCAACATATTCCACAGCGCTGTACAATGGAGTAAATAAACCATACAAATGGGAAATAACATAACAAGTCTCTTTAATATTATTATTATTATTTATAAAGCGCCAACATATTCCACAGCGCTGTACAATGGAGTAAATAAACCATACAAATGGGAAATAACATAACAAGTCTCTTTAATATTATTATTATTATTTATAAAGCGCCAACATATTCCACAGCGCTGTACAATGGAGTAAATAAACCATACAAATGGGAAATAACATAACAAGTCTCTTTAATATTATTATTATTATTTATAAAGCGCCAACATATTCCACAGCGCTGTACAATGGAGTAAATAAACCATACAAATGGTACATAACATAACAAGTCTCTTTATTATTATTATTATTATTATTATTATTATTATTATTATTTATAAAGCGCCAACATATTTTACAGCGCTGTACAATGGAGTAAATAAACCATACAAATGGGAAATAACATAACAAGTCTCTTTAATATTATTATTATTATTTTTAAAGCGCCTGCATATTCCACAGCGCTGTACAATGGAGTAAATAAACCATACAAATGTACATAACATAACAAGTCTCTTTATTATTATTATTATTATTTATAAAGTGTTAACGTATTCCACAGCGCTGTACAATGGAGTAAATAAACTATACACATGGTAAATAGCATAACATGTCTCTTTAATATTATTATTATTTATAAAGCGCCAACATATTCCACAGCGCTGTACAATGGTGTAAATAAACCATACAAATGGGAAATAACATAACAAGTCTCTTTAATATTATTATTATTATTTATAAAGCGACAACATATACCACAGCGCTGTACAATGGAGTAAATAAACCATACAAATGGGAAATAACATAACAAGTATCTTTAATATTATTATTATTTATAAAGCGCCAACATATTCCACAGTGCTGTACAATGGAGTAAATAAACCATACAAATGGGAAATAACATAACAAGTCTCTTTAATACTATTATTATTTATAAAGTGCCAACATATTCCACAGCGCTGTACAATGGAGTAAATAAACCATACAAATGGGAAATAACATAACAAGTCTCTTTAATATTATTATTATTATTTATAAAGCGCCAACATATTCCACAGCACTGTACAATGTAGTAAATAAACCATACAAATGGTACATAACTTAACAAGTCTCTATAATATTATTATTATTTATAAAACACCAACATATACCACAGCGCTGTACAATGGAGTAAATAAACCATACACATGTTAAATAATATAACAAGTCTCTATATTATTATTATTATTCATAAAGCGCCAACATATTCCACAGCGCTGTACAATGGAGTAAATAAACCATACAAATGGTAAATAACATAACAAGTCTCTTTAATATTATTATTATTTATAAAGCGCCAACATATTATACAGCGCTGTACAATGGAGTAAATAAACCATACAAATGGGAAATAACATAACAAGTCTCTTTAATATTATTATTATTATTTATAAAGCGCCAACATATTCCACAGCGCTGTACAATGGAGTAAATTAACTATACACATGGTAAATAGCAAGACAAGTCTCTTTAATATTATTATTTATATAGCGCCAACATATTCCACAGCGCTGTAAAATGGAGTAAATTAACCATTCAAACGGAGAGTAACATAACAAGTCTCTTTAATATTATTATTATTATTTATAAAGTGCCAACATATTCCACAGCGCTGTACAATGGAGTAAATAAACCATACAAATGGGAAATAACAGAACAAGTCTCTTTAATATTATTATTATTATTATTTATAAAGCGCCAACATATTCCACAGCGCTGTACAATGGAGTAAATAAACCATACAAATGGGAAATAACATAACAAGTCTCTTTAATATTATTATTATTTATAAAGCGCCAACATATTCCACAGCGCTGTACAATGGAGTAAATAAACCATACAAATGGGAAATAACATAACAAGTCTCTTTAATATTATTATTATTATTTATAAAGCACCAACATATACTACAGCGCTGTACAATGGAGTAAATAAACCATACAAATGGTACATAACATAACAAGTTTCTTTAATATTATTATTATTATTTATAAAGCGCCAACATATTCCACAGCGCTGTACAATGGAGTAAATAAACCATACAAATGGTAAATAACATAACAAGTCTCTTTAATATTATTATTATTATTTATAAAGCACCAACATATACCACAGCGCTGTACAATGGAGTAAATAAACCATACAAATGGTACATAACATAACAAGTCTCATTTATATTATTATTATTATTTATATAGCACCAACATATACCACAGCGCTGCACAATGGAGTAAATAAACCATATAAATGGGAAATAACATAACAAGTCTCTTTAAAATTATTATTATTATTATTTATAAAGCGCCAACATATTCCACAGCGCTGTACAATGGAGTAAATAAACCATACAAATGGGAAATAACATAACAAGTCTCTTTAATATTATTATTATTTATAAAGAACCAACATATTCCACAGCGCTGTAAAATGGAGTAAATTAACCATTCAAATGGTAAGTAACATAACAAGTCTCTTTAATATTATTATTATTATTTATAAAGCGCCAACATATTCCACAGCGCTGTACAATGGAGTAAATTAACTATACACATGGTAAATAGCATAACAAGTCTCTTTAATATTATTATTTATATAGCGCCAACATATTCCACAGCGCTTTAAAATGGAGTAAATTAACCATTCAAACGGAGAGTAACATAACAAGTCTCTTTAATATTATTATTATTATTTATCAAGCGCCTGCATATTCCACAGCGCTGTACAATGGAGTAAATAAACCATACAAATGTACATAACATAACAAGTCTCTTTAATATTATTATTATTATTTATAAAGCGCCAACATATTCCACAGCGCTGTACAATGGAGTAAATAATCCATACAAATGGTAAATAACATAAATAGTCTCTTTAATATTATTATTATTTATAAAGCGCCAACATATTCCACAGCGCTGTACAATGGAGTAAATAAACCATACAAATGGGAAATAACATAACAAGTCTCTTTAATATTATTATTATTATTATTTATAAAGCGCCAACATATTCCACAGCGCTGTACAATGGAGTAAATAAACCATACAAATGGGAAATAACAGAACAAGTCTCTTTAATATTATTATTATTATTTATAAAGCGCCAACATATTCCACAGCGCTGTACAATGGAGTAAATTAACTATACACATGGTAAATAGCAAGACAAGTCTCTTTAATATTATTATTTATATAGCGCCAACATATTCCACAGCGCTGTAAAATGGAGTAAATTAACCATTCAAACGGAGAGTAACATAACAAGTCTCTTTAATATTATTATTATTATTTATAAAGTGCCAACATATTCCACAGCGCTGTACAATGGAGTAAATAAACCATACAAATGGGAAATAACAGAACAAGTCTCTTTAATATTATTATTATTATTATTTATAAAGCGCCAACATATTCCACAGCGCTGTACAATGGAGTAAATAAACCATACAAATGGGAAATAACATAACAAGTCTCTTTAATATTATTATTATTTATAAAGCGCCAACATATTCCACAGCGCTGTACAATGGAGTAAATAAACCATACAAATGGGAAATAACATAACAAGTCTCTTTAATATTATTATTATTATTTATAAAGCACCAACATATACTACAGCGCTGTACAATGGAGTAAATAAACCATACAAATGGTACATAACATAACAAGTTTCTTTAATATTATTATTATTATTTATAAAGCGCCAACATATTCCACAGCGCTGTACAATGGAGTAAATAAACCATACAAATGGTAAATAACATAACAAGTCTCTTTAATATTATTATTATTATTTATAAAGCACCAACATATACCACAGCGCTGTACAATGGAGTAAATAAACCATACAAATGGTACATAACATAACAAGTCTCATTTATATTATTATTATTATTTATATAGCACCAACATATACCACAGCGCTGCACAATGGAGTAAATAAACCATATAAATGGGAAATAACATAACAAGTCTCTTTAAAATTATTATTATTATTATTTATAAAGCGCCAACATATTCCACAGCGCTGTACAATGGAGTAAATAAACCATACAAATGGGAAATAACATAACAAGTCTCTTTAATATTATTATTATTTATAAAGAACCAACATATTCCACAGCGCTGTAAAATGGAGTAAATTAACCATTCAAATGGTAAGTAACATAACAAGTCTCTTTAATATTATTATTATTATTTATAAAGCGCCAACATATTCCACAGCGCTGTACAATGGAGTAAATTAACTATACACATGGTAAATAGCATAACAAGTCTCTTTAATATTATTATTTATATAGCGCCAACATATTCCACAGCGCTTTAAAATGGAGTAAATTAACCATTCAAACGGAGAGTAACATAACAAGTCTCTTTAATATTATTATTATTATTTATCAAGCGCCTGCATATTCCACAGCGCTGTACAATGGAGTAAATAAACCATACAAATGTACATAACATAACAAGTCTCTTTAATATTATTATTATTATTTATAAAGCGCCAACATATTCCACAGCGCTGTACAATGGAGTAAATAATCCATACAAATGGTAAATAACATAAATAGTCTCTTTAATATTATTATTATTTATAAAGCGCCAACATATTCCACAGCGCTGTACAATGGAGTAAATAAACCATACAAATGGGAAATAACATAACAAGTCTCTTTAATATTATTATTATTATTATTTATAAAGCGCCAACATATTCCACAGCGCTGTACAATGGAGTAAATAAACCATACAAATGGGAAATAACAGAACAAGTCTCTTTAATATTATTATTATTATTTATAAAGCGCCAACATATTCCACAGCGCTGTACAATGGAGTAAATTAACTATACACATGGTAAATAGCAAGACAAGTCTCTTTAATATTATTATTTATATAGCGCCAACATATTCCACAGCGCTGTAAAATGGAGTAAATTAACCATTCAAACGGAGAGTAACATAACAAGTCTCTTTAATATTATTATTATTATTTATAAAGTGCCAACATATTCCACAGCGCTGTACAATGGAGTAAATAAACCATACAAATGGGAAATAACAGAACAAGTCTCTTTAATATTATTATTATTATTATTTATAAAGCGCCAACATATTCCACAGCGCTGTACAATGGAGTAAATAAACCATACAAATGGGAAATAACATAACAAGTCTCTTTAATATTATTATTATTTATAAAGCGCCAACATATTCCACAGCGCTGTACAATGGAGTAAATAAACCATACAAATGGGAAATAACATAACAAGTCTCTTTAATATTATTATTATTATTTATAAAGCACCAACATATACTACAGCGCTGTACAATGGAGTAAATAAACCATACAAATGGTACATAACATAACAAGTTTCTTTAATATTATTATTATTATTTATAAAGCGCCAACATATTCCACAGCGCTGTACAATGGAGTAAATAAACCATACAAATGGTAAATAACATAACAAGTCTCTTTAATATTATTATTATTATTTATAAAGCACCAACATATACCACAGCGCTGTACAATGGAGTAAATAAACCATACAAATGGTACATAACATAACAAGTCTCATTTATATTATTATTATTATTTATATAGCACCAACATATACCACAGCGCTGCACAATGGAGTAAATAAACCATATAAATGGGAAATAACATAACAAGTCTCTTTAAAATTATTATTATTATTATTTATAAAGCGCCAACATATTCCACAGCGCTGTACAATGGAGTAAATAAACCATACAAATGGGAAATAACATAACAAGTCTCTTTAATATTATTATTATTTATAAAGAACCAACATATTCCACAGCGCTGTAAAATGGAGTAAATTAACCATTCAAATGGTAAGTAACATAACAAGTCTCTTTAATATTATTATTATTATTTATAAAGCGCCAACATATTCCACAGCGCTGTACAATGGAGTAAATTAACTATACACATGGTAAATAGCATAACAAGTCTCTTTAATATTATTATTTATATAGCGCCAACATATTCCACAGCGCTTTAAAATGGAGTAAATTAACCATTCAAACGGAGAGTAACATAACAAGTCTCTTTAATATTATTATTATTATTTATCAAGCGCCTGCATATTCCACAGCGCTGTACAATGGAGTAAATAAACCATACAAATGTACATAACATAACAAGTCTCTTTAATATTATTATTATTATTTATAAAGCGCCAACATATTCCACAGCGCTGTACAATGGAGTAAATAATCCATACAAATGGTAAATAACATAAATAGTCTCTTTAATATTATTATTATTTATAAAGCGCCAACATATTCCACAGCGCTGTACAATGGAGTAAATAAACCATACAAATGGGAAATAACATAACAAGTCTCTTTAATATTATTATTATTATTATTTATAAAGCGCCAACATATTCCACAGCGCTGTACAATGGAGTAAATAAACCATACAAATGGGAAATAACAGAACAAGTCTCTTTAATATTATTATTATTATTATTTATAAAGCACCAACATGTTCCACAGCGCTGTACAATGGAGTAAATAAACCATACAAATGGGAAATAACATAACAAGTCTCTTTATTATTATTATTATTATTTATAAAGCGCCAACATATTCCACAGTGCTGTGCAATGGAGTAAATAAACCATACAAATGGCAAATAACATTATAAGTCTCTTTAATATTATTATTATTATTTATAAAGCGCCAACATATTCCACAGCGCTGTAAAATGGAGTAAACAAACCATACAAATGGTACATAACATAACAAGTCTCTTTATTATTATTATTATTATTATTATTATTATTTATAAAGCGCCAACATATTTTACAGCGCTGTACAATGGAGTAAATAAACCATACAAATGGGAAATAACATAACACGTCTCTTTAATATTATTATTATTATTTATAAAGCGCCAACATATTCCACAGCGCTGTACAATGGAGTAAATAAACCATACAAATGGGAAATAACAGAACATGTCTCTTTAATATTATTATTATTATTATTTATAAAGCGCCAACATATTCCACAGCGCTGTACAATGGAGTAAATAAACCATACAAATGGGAAATAACATAACAAGTCTCTTTATTATTATTATTATTATTTATAAAGCGCCAACATATTCCACAGCACTGTACAATGCAGCAAATAAACCATACAAATGGTACATAACATAACAAGTCTCTTTAATATTATTATTATTTATAAAGCGCCAACATATTCCACAGCGCTGTACAATGGAGTAAATAAACCATACAAATGGGAAATAACATAACAAGTCTCTTTAATGTTATTATTATTATTTATAAAGCGCCAACATATACCACAGCGCTGTACAATGGAGTAAATAAACCATACAAATGGGAAATAACATAACAAGTCTCTTTAATATTATTATTATTTATAAAGCGCCAACATATTCCACAGCGCTGTACAATGGAGTAAATAAACCATACAAATGGGAAATAACATACCAAGTCTCTTTAATATTATTATTATTTATAAAGCGCCAACATATTCCACAGCGCTGTACAATGGAGTAAATAAACCATAAAAATGGTAAGTAACATAACAAGTATCTGTAATATTATTATTATTATTATTATTATTTATTAAAGCGCCAACATTTTCCACAGCGCTGTACAATGGAGTAAATAAACCATACAAATGGGAAATAACATAACAAGTCTCTTTAATGTTATTATTATTATTTATAAAGCGCCAACATATACCACAGCGCTGTACAATGGAGTAAATAAACCATACAAATGGGAAATAACATAACAAGTCTCTTTAATATTATTATTATTTATAAAGCGCCAACATATTCCACAGCGCTGTACAATGGAGTAAATAAACCATACAAATGGGAAATAACATACCAAGTCTCTTTAATATTATTATTATTTATAAAGCGCCAACATATTCCACAGCGCTGTACAATGGAGTAAATAAACCATACAAATGGGAAATAACATAACAAGTCTCTTTAATATTATTATTATTTATAAAGCGCCAACATATTCCACAGCGCTGTACAATGGAGTAAATAAACCATACAAATGGGAAATAACATAACAAGTCTCTTTAATATTATTATTATTATTTATAAAGCACCAACATATACTACAGCGCTGTACAATGGAGTAAATAAACCATACAAATGGTACATAACATAACAAGTCTCATTTATATTATTATTATTATTTATATAGCACCAACATATACCACAGCGCTGCACAATGGAGTAAATAAACCATATAAATGGGAAATAACATAACAAGTCTCTTTAAAATTATTATTATTATTATTTATAAAGCGCCAACATATTCCACAGCGCTGTACAATGGAGTAAATAAACCATACAAATGGGAAATAACATAACAAGTCTCTTTAATATTATTATTATTTATAAAGAACCAACATATTCCACAGCGCTGTAAAATGGAGTAAATTAACCATTCAAATGGTAAGTAACATAACAAGTCTCTTTAATATTATTATTATTATTTATAAAGCGCTTGCATATTCCACAGCGCTGTACAATGGAGTAAATAAACCATACAAATGGTACATAACATAACAAGTCTCTTTAATATTATTATTATTTATAAAGCGCCAACATATTCCACAGCGCTGTACAATGGAGTAAATAAACCATAAAAATGGGAAGTAACATAACAAGTATCTGTAATATTATTATTATTATTATTATTTATCAAAGCGCCAACATATTCCACAGCGCTGTACAATGGAGTAAATAAACCATACAAATGGGAAATAACATAACAAGTCTCTTTAATATTATTATTATTTATAAAGCGCCAACATATTCCACAGCGCTGTACAATGGAGTAAATAAACCATACAAATGGGAAATAACATAACAAGTCTCTTTAATATTATTATTATTATTTATAAAGCACCAACATATACTACAGCGCTGTACAATGGAGTAAATAAACCATACAAATGGTACATAACATAACAAGTTTCTTTAATATTATTATTATTATTTATAAAGCGCCAACATATTCCACAGCGCTGTACAATGGAGTAAATAAACCATACAAATGGTAAATAACATAACAAGTCTCTTTAATATTATTATTATTATTTATAAAGCACCAACATATACCACAGCGCTGTACAATGGAGTAAATAAACCATACAAATGGTACATAACATAACAAGTCTCATTTATATTATTATTATTATTTATATAGCACCAACATATACCACAGCGCTGCACAATGGAGTAAATAAACCATATAAATGGGAAATAACATAACAAGTCTCTTTAAAATTATTATTATTATTATTTATAAAGCGCCAACGTATTCCACAGCGCTGTACAATGGAGTAAATAAACCATACAAATGGGAAATAACATAACAAGTCTCTTTAATATTATTATTATTTATAAAGAACCAACATATTCCACAGCGCTGTAAAATGGAGTAAATTAACCATTCAAATGGTAAGTAACATAACAAGTCTCTTTAATATTATTATTATTATTTATAAAGCGCCAACATATTCCACAGCGCTGTACAATGGAGTAAATTAACTATACACATGGTAAATAGCATAACAAGTCTCTTTAATATTATTATTTATATAGCGCCAACATATTCCACAGCGCTTTAAAATGGAGTAAATTAACCATTCAAACGGAGAGTAACATAACAAGTCTCTTTAATATTATTATTATTATTTATCAAGCGCCTGCATATTCCACAGCGCTGTACAATGGAGTAAATAAACCATACAAATGTACATAACATAACAAGTCTCTTTAATATTATTATTATTATTTATAAAGCGCCAACATATTCCACAGCGCTGTACAATGGAGTAAATAATCCATACAAATGGTAAATAACATAAATAGTCTCTTTAATATTATTATTATTTATAAAGCGCCAACATATTCCACAGCGCTGTACAATGGAGTAAATAAACCATACAAATGGGAAATAACATAACAAGTCTCTTTAATATTATTATTATTATTATTTATAAAGCGCCAACATATTCCACAGCGCTGTACAATGGAGTAAATAAACCATACAAATGGGAAATAACAGAACAAGTCTCTTTAATATTATTATTATTATTATTTATAAAGCGCCAACATGTTCCACAGCGCTGTACAATGGAGTAAATAAACCATACAAATGGGAAATAACATAACAAGTCTCTTTATTATTATTATTATTATTTATAAAGCGCCAACATATTCCACAGTGCTGTACAATGGAGTAAATAAACCATACAAATGGCAAATAACATTATAAGTCTCTTTAATATTATTATTATTATTTATAAAGCGCCAACATATTCCACAGCGCTGTAAAATGGAGTAAACAAACCATACAAATGGTACATAACATAACAAGTCTCTTTATTATTATTATTATTATTATTATTATTATTTATAAAGCGCCAACATATTTTACAGCGCTGTACAATGGAGTAAATAAACCATACAAATGGGAAATAACATAACACGTCTCTTTAATATTATTATTATTATTTATAAAGCGCCAACATATTCCACAGCGCTGTACAATGGAGTAAATAAACCATACAAATGGGAAATAACAGAACATGTCTCTTTAATATTATTATTATTATTATTTATAAAGCGCCAACATATTCCACAGCGCTGTACAATGGAGTAAATAAACCATACAAATGGGAAATAACATAACAAGTCTCTTTATTATTATTATTATTATTTATAAAGCGCCAACATATTCCACAGTGCTGTACAATGGAGTAAATAAACCATACAAATGGCAAATAACATTATAAGTCTCTTTAATATTATTATTATTATTTATAAAGCGCCAACATATTCCACAGCGCTGTACAATGGAGTAAACAAACCATACAAATGGTACATAACATAACAAGTCTCTTTATTATTATTATTATTATTATTATTATTATTATTTATAAAGCGCCAACATATTTTACAGCGCTGTACAATGGAGTAAATAAACCATACAAATGGGAAATAACATAACACGTCTCTTTAATATTATTATTATTATTTATAAAGCGCCAACATATTCCACAGCGCTGTACAATGGAGTAAATAAACCATACAAATGGGAAATAACATAACAAGTCTCTTTAATATTATCATTATTATTTATAAAGCGCCAACATATTCCACAGCGCTGTACAATGGAGTAAATTAACTATACACATGGTAAATAGCATAACAAGTCTCTTTAATATTATTATTATTATTTATAAATAGTCTGCATATTCCACAGCGCTGTACAATGGAGTAAATAAACCATACAAATGTACATAACATAACAAGTCTCTTTAATATTATTATTATTTATAAAGCGCCAACATATTCCACAGCGCTGTACAATGGAGTAAATAATCCATACAAATGGTAAATAACATAAATAGTCTCTTTAATATTATTATTATTTATCAAAGCGCCAACATATTTTACAGCGCTGTACAATGGAGTAAATAAACCATACAAATGGGAAATAACAGAACAAGACTCTTTAATATTATTATTATTATTATTTATAAAGCGCCAACATATTCCACAGCGCTGTACAATGGAGTAAATAAACCATACAAATGGGAAATAACATAACAAGTCTCTTTATTATTATTATTATTATTTATAAAGCGCCAACATATTCCACAGTGCTGTACAATGGAGTAAATAAACCATACAAATGGCAAATAACATTATAAGTCTCTTTAATATTATTATTATTATTTATAAAGCGCCAACATATTCCACAGCGCTGTACAATGGAGTAAATAAACCATACAAATGGTACATAACATAACAAGTCTCTTTATTATTATTATTATTATTATTATTATTATTATTATTTATAAAGCGCCAACATATTTTACAGCGCTGTACAATGGAGTAAATAAACCATACAAATGGGAAATAACATATCAAGTCTCTTTAATATTATTATTATTATTATTTATAAAGCGCCATCATATTCCACAGCGCTGTACAATGGAGTAAATAAACCATACAAATGGTAAATAACATAACAAGTCTCTTTAATATTATTTTTATTATTTATAAAGCGCCAACATATACCACAGCGCTGTACAATGGAGTAAATAAACCATACAAATGGGAAATAACATAACAAGTCTCTTTAATACTATTATTATTTATAAAGTGCCAACATATTCCACAGCGCAGTACAATGGAGTAAATAAACCATACAAATGGGAAATAACATAACAAGTCTCTTTAATATTATTATTATTATGTATAAAGCGCCAACATATACCACAGCGCTGTACAATGGAGTAAATAAACCATACAAATGGGAAATAACATAACAAGTCACTTTAATATTATCATTATTATTTATAAAGCGCCAACATATTCCACAGCGCTGTACAATGGAGTAAATTAACTATACACATGGTAAATAGCATAACAAGTCTCTTTAATATTATTATTATTATTTATAAATAGCCTGCATATTCCACAGCGCTGTACAATGGAGTAAATAAACCATACAAATGTACATAACATAACAAGTCTCTTTAATATTATTATTATTTATAAAGCGCCAACATATTCCACAGCGCTGTACAATGGAGTAAATAATCCATACAAATGGTAAATAACATAAATAGTCTCTTTAATATTATTATTATTTATAAAGAACCAACATATTCCACAGCGCTGTACAATGGAGTAAATAAATCATACAAATGGGAAATAACATAACAAGTCTCTTTAATATTATTATTATTTATCAAAGCGCCAACATATTTTACAGCGCTGTACAATGGAGTAAATAAACCATACAAATGGGAAATAACAGAACAAGACTCTTTAATATTATTATTATTATTATTTATAAAGCGCCAACATATTCCACAGCGCTGTACAATGGAGTAAATAAACCATACAAATGGGAAATAACATAACAAGTCTCTTTATTATTATTATTATTATTTATAAAGCGCCAACATATTCCACAGTGCTGTACAATGGAGTAAATAAACCATACAAATGGCAAATAACATTATAAGTCTCTTTAATATTATTATTATTATTTATAAAGCGCCAACATATTCCACAGCGCTGTACAATGGAGTAAATAAACCATACAAATGGTACATAACATAACAAGTCTCTTTATTATTATTATTATTATTATTATTATTATTATTATTATTATTATTTATAAAGCGCCAACATATTTTACAGCGCTGTACAATGGAGTAAATAAACCATACAAATGGGAAATAACATATCAAGTCTCTTTAATATTATTATTATTATTATTTATAAAGCGCCAACATATTCCACAGCGCTGTACAATGGAGTAAATAAACCATACAAATGGGAAATAACATACCAAGTCTCTTTAATATTATTATTATTTATAAAGCGCCAACATATTCCACAGCGCTGTACAATGGAGTAAATAAACCATACAAATGGGAAATAACATAACAAGTCTCTTTAATATTATTATTATTTATAAAGCGCCAACATATTCCACAGCGCTGTACAATGGAGTAAATAAACCATACAAATGGGAAATAACATAACAAGTCTCTTTAATATTATTATTATTATTTATAAAGCACCAACATATACTACAGCGCTGTACAATGGAGTAAATAAACCATACAAATGGTACATAACATAACAAGTCTCATTTATATTATTATTATTATTTATATAGCACCAACATATACCACAGCGCTGCACAATGGAGTAAATAAACCATATAAATGGGAAATAACATAACAAGTCTCTTTAAAATTATTATTATTATTATTTATAAAGCGCCAACATATTCCACAGCGCTGTACAATGGAGTAAATAAACCATACAAATGGGAAATAACATAACAAGTCTCTTTAATATTATTATTATTTATAAAGAACCAACATATTCCACAGCGCTGTAAAATGGAGTAAATTAACCATTCAAATGGTAAGTAACATAACAAGTCTCTTTAATATTATTATTATTATTTATAAAGCGCTTGCATATTCCACAGCGCTGTACAATGGAGTAAATAAACCATACAAATGGTACATAACATAACAAGTCTCTTTAATATTATTATTATTTATAAAGCGCCAACATATTCCACAGCGCTGTACAATGGAGTAAATAAACCATAAAAATGGGAAGTAACATAACAAGTATCTGTAATATTATTATTATTATTATTATTTATCAAAGCGCCAACATATTCCACAGCGCTGTACAATGGAGTAAATAAACCATACAAATGGGAAATAACATAACAAGTCTCTTTAATATTATTATTATTTATAAAGCGCCAACATATTCCACAGCGCTGTACAATGGAGTAAATAAACCATACAAATGGGAAATAACATAACAAGTCTCTTTAATATTATTATTATTATTTATAAAGCACCAACATATACTACAGCGCTGTACAATGGAGTAAATAAACCATACAAATGGTACATAACATAACAAGTTTCTTTAATATTATTATTATTATTTATAAAGCGCCAACATATTCCACAGCGCTGTACAATGGAGTAAATAAACCATACAAATGGTAAATAACATAACAAGTCTCTTTAATATTATTATTATTATTTATAAAGCACCAACATATACCACAGCGCTGTACAATGGAGTAAATAAACCATACAAATGGTACATAACATAACAAGTCTCATTTATATTATTATTATTATTTATATAGCACCAACATATACCACAGCGCTGCACAATGGAGTAAATAAACCATATAAATGGGAAATAACATAACAAGTCTCTTTAAAATTATTATTATTATTATTTATAAAGCGCCAACGTATTCCACAGCGCTGTACAATGGAGTAAATAAACCATACAAATGGGAAATAACATAACAAGTCTCTTTAATATTATTATTATTTATAAAGAACCAACATATTCCACAGCGCTGTAAAATGGAGTAAATTAACCATTCAAATGGTAAGTAACATAACAAGTCTCTTTAATATTATTATTATTATTTATAAAGCGCCAACATATTCCACAGCGCTGTACAATGGAGTAAATTAACTATACACATGGTAAATAGCATAACAAGTCTCTTTAATATTATTATTTATATAGCGCCAACATATTCCACAGCGCTTTAAAATGGAGTAAATTAACCATTCAAACGGAGAGTAACATAACAAGTCTCTTTAATATTATTATTATTATTTATCAAGCGCCTGCATATTCCACAGCGCTGTACAATGGAGTAAATAAACCATACAAATGTACATAACATAACAAGTCTCTTTAATATTATTATTATTATTTATAAAGCGCCAACATATTCCACAGCGCTGTACAATGGAGTAAATAATCCATACAAATGGTAAATAACATAAATAGTCTCTTTAATATTATTATTATTTATAAAGCGCCAACATATTCCACAGCGCTGTACAATGGAGTAAATAAACCATACAAATGGGAAATAACATAACAAGTCTCTTTAATATTATTATTATTATTATTTATAAAGCGCCAACATATTCCACAGCGCTGTACAATGGAGTAAATAAACCATACAAATGGGAAATAACAGAACAAGTCTCTTTAATATTATTATTATTATTATTTATAAAGCGCCAACATGTTCCACAGCGCTGTACAATGGAGTAAATAAACCATACAAATGGGAAATAACATAACAAGTCTCTTTATTATTATTATTATTATTTATAAAGCGCCAACATATTCCACAGTGCTGTACAATGGAGTAAATAAACCATACAAATGGCAAATAACATTATAAGTCTCTTTAATATTATTATTATTATTTATAAAGCGCCAACATATTCCACAGCGCTGTAAAATGGAGTAAACAAACCATACAAATGGTACATAACATAACAAGTCTCTTTATTATTATTATTATTATTATTATTATTATTTATAAAGCGCCAACATATTTTACAGCGCTGTACAATGGAGTAAATAAACCATACAAATGGGAAATAACATAACACGTCTCTTTAATATTATTATTATTATTTATAAAGCGCCAACATATTCCACAGCGCTGTACAATGGAGTAAATAAACCATACAAATGGGAAATAACAGAACATGTCTCTTTAATATTATTATTATTATTATTTATAAAGCGCCAACATATTCCACAGCGCTGTACAATGGAGTAAATAAACCATACAAATGGGAAATAACATAACAAGTCTCTTTATTATTATTATTATTATTTATAAAGCGCCAACATATTCCACAGTGCTGTACAATGGAGTAAATAAACCATACAAATGGCAAATAACATTATAAGTCTCTTTAATATTATTATTATTATTTATAAAGCGCCAACATATTCCACAGCGCTGTACAATGGAGTAAACAAACCATACAAATGGTACATAACATAACAAGTCTCTTTATTATTATTATTATTATTATTATTATTATTATTTATAAAGCGCCAACATATTTTACAGCGCTGTACAATGGAGTAAATAAACCATACAAATGGGAAATAACATAACACGTCTCTTTAATATTATTATTATTATTTATAAAGCGCCAACATATTCCACAGCGCTGTACAATGGAGTAAATAAACCATACAAATGGGAAATAACATAACAAGTCTCTTTAATATTATCATTATTATTTATAAAGCGCCAACATATTCCACAGCGCTGTACAATGGAGTAAATTAACTATACACATGGTAAATAGCATAACAAGTCTCTTTAATATTATTATTATTATTTATAAATAGTCTGCATATTCCACAGCGCTGTACAATGGAGTAAATAAACCATACAAATGTACATAACATAACAAGTCTCTTTAATATTATTATTATTTATAAAGCGCCAACATATTCCACAGCGCTGTACAATGGAGTAAATAATCCATACAAATGGTAAATAACATAAATAGTCTCTTTAATATTATTATTATTTATCAAAGCGCCAACATATTTTACAGCGCTGTACAATGGAGTAAATAAACCATACAAATGGGAAATAACAGAACAAGACTCTTTAATATTATTATTATTATTATTTATAAAGCGCCAACATATTCCACAGCGCTGTACAATGGAGTAAATAAACCATACAAATGGGAAATAACATAACAAGTCTCTTTATTATTATTATTATTATTTATAAAGCGCCAACATATTCCACAGTGCTGTACAATGGAGTAAATAAACCATACAAATGGCAAATAACATTATAAGTCTCTTTAATATTATTATTATTATTTATAAAGCGCCAACATATTCCACAGCGCTGTACAATGGAGTAAATAAACCATACAAATGGTACATAACATAACAAGTCTCTTTATTATTATTATTATTATTATTATTATTATTATTATTTATAAAGCGCCAACATATTTTACAGCGCTGTACAATGGAGTAAATAAACCATACAAATGGGAAATAACATATCAAGTCTCTTTAATATTATTATTATTATTATTTATAAAGCGCCAACATATTCCACAGCGCTGTACAATGGAGTAAATAAACCATACAAATGGTAAATAACATAACAAGTCTCTTTAATATTATTTTTATTATTTATAAAGCGCCAACATATACCACAGCGCTGTACAATGGAGTAAATAAACCATACAAATGGGAAATAACATAACAAGTCTCTTTAATACTATTATTATTTATAAAGTGCCAACATATTCCACAGCGCAGTACAATGGAGTAAATAAACCATACAAATGGGAAATAACATAACAAGTCTCTTTAATATTATTATTATTATGTATAAAGCGCCAACATATACCACAGCGCTGTACAATGGAGTAAATAAACCATACAAATGGGAAATAACATAACAAGTCTCTTTAATATTATCATTATTATTTATAAAGCGCCAACATATTCCACAGCGCTGTACAATGGAGTAAATTAACTATACACATGGTAAATAGCATAACAAGTCTCTTTAATATTATTATTATTATTTATAAATAGCCTGCATATTCCACAGCGCTGTACAATGGAGTAAATAAACCATACAAATGTACATAACATAACAAGTCTCTTTAATATTATTATTATTTATAAAGCGCCAACATATTCCACAGCGCTGTACAATGGAGTAAATAATCCATACAAATGGTAAATAACATAAATAGTCTCTTTAATATTATTATTATTTATAAAGAACCAACATATTCCACAGCGCTGTACAATGGAGTAAATAAATCATACAAATGGGAAATAACATAACAAGTCTCTTTAATATTATTATTATTTATCAAAGCGCCAACATATTTTACAGCGCTGTACAATGGAGTAAATAAACCATACAAATGGGAAATAACAGAACAAGACTCTTTAATATTATTATTATTATTATTTATAAAGCGCCAACATATTCCACAGCGCTGTACAATGGAGTAAATAAACCATACAAATGGGAAATAACATAACAAGTCTCTTTATTATTATTATTATTATTTATAAAGCGCCAACATATTCCACAGTGCTGTACAATGGAGTAAATAAACCATACAAATGGCAAATAACATTATAAGTCTCTTTAATATTATTATTATTATTTATAAAGCGCCAACATATTCCACAGCGCTGTACAATGGAGTAAATAAACCATACAAATGGTACATAACATAACAAGTCTCTTTATTATTATTATTATTATTATTATTATTATTATTATTATTATTATTTATAAAGCGCCAACATATTTTACAGCGCTGTACAATGGAGTAAATAAACCATACAAATGGGAAATAACATATCAAGTCTCTTTAATATTATTATTATTATTATTTATAAAGCGCCAACATATTCCACAGCGCTGTACAATGGAGTAAATAAACCATACAAATGGTAAATAACATAACAAGTCTCTTTAATATTATTTTTATTATTTATAAAGCGCCAACATATACCACAGCGCTGTACAATGGAGTAAATAAACCATACAAATGGGAAATAACATAACAAGTCTCTTTAATACTATTATTATTTATAAAGTGCCAACATATTCCACAGCGCAGTACAATGGAGTAAATAAACCATACAAATGGGAAATAACATAACAAGTCTCTTTAATATTATTATTATTATGTATAAAGCGCCAACATATACCACAGCGCTGTACAATGGAGTAAATAAACCATACAAATGGGAAATAACATAACAAGTCTTTTTAATATTATTATTATTTATAAAGCGCCAACATATTCCACAGCGCTGTACAATGGAGTAAATAAACCATACAAATGGGAAATAACATAACAAGTCTCTTTAATACTATTATTATTTATAAAGTGCCAACATATTCCACAGCGCTGTACAATGGAGTAAATAAACCATACAAATGGTAAATAACATAACAAGTCTCTTTAATATTATTATTATTATTTATAAAGCGCCAACATATACCACTGCGCTGTACAATGGAGTAAATAAACCATACAAATGGGAAATAACATAACAAGTCTCTTTAATACTATTATTATTAATAAAGTGCCAACATTTTCCACAGCGCTGTACAATGGAGTAAATAAACCATACAAATGGGAAATAACATAACAAGTCTCTTTAATGTTATTATTATTATTTATAAAGCGCCAACATATACCACAGCGCTGTACAATGGAGTAAATAAACCATACAAATGGGAAATAACATAACAAGTCTCTTTAATATTATTGTTATTTATAAAGCGCCAACATATTCCACAGTGCTGTACAATGGAGTAAATAAACCATACAAATGGTACATAACATAACAAGTCTCTATAATATTATTATTATTTATAAAACACCAACATATACCACAGCGCTGTACAATGGAGTAAATAAACCATACAAATGGGAAATAACATAACAAGTCTCTTTAATATTATTATTATTATTATTTATAAAGCGCCAACATATTCCACAGCGCTGTACAATGGAGTAAATAAACCATACAAATGGGAAATAACATAACAAGTCTCTTTAATATTATTATTATTATTTATAAAGCGCCAACATATTCCACAGCGCTGTAAAATGGAGTAAACAAACCATACAAATGGTACATAACATAACAAGTCTCTTTATTATTATTATTATTATTATTATTATTATTTATAAAGCGCCAACATATTTTACAGCGCTGTACAATGGAGTAAATAAACCATACAAATGGGAAATAACATAACACGTCTCTTTAATATTATTATTATTATTTATAAAGCGCCAACATATTCCACAGCGCTGTACAATGGAGTAAATAAACCATACAAATGGGAAATAACAGAACATGTCTCTTTAATATTATTATTATTATTATTTATAAAGCGCCAACATATTCCACAGCGCTGTACAATGGAGTAAATAAACCATACAAATGGGAAATAACATAACAAGTCTCTTTATTATTATTATTATTATTTATAAAGCGCCAACATATTCCACAGTGCTGTACAATGGAGTAAATAAACCATACAAATGGCAAATAACATTATAAGTCTCTTTAATATTATTATTATTATTTATAAAGCGCCAACATATTCCACAGCGCTGTACAATGGAGTAAACAAACCATACAAATGGTACATAACATAACAAGTCTCTTTATTATTATTATTATTATTATTATTATTATTATTTATAAAGCGCCAACATATTTTACAGCGCTGTACAATGGAGTAAATAAACCATACAAATGGGAAATAACATAACACGTCTCTTTAATATTATTATTATTATTTATAAAGCGCCAACATATTCCACAGCGCTGTACAATGGAGTAAATAAACCATACAAATGGGAAATAACATAACAAGTCTCTTTAATATTATCATTATTATTTATAAAGCGCCAACATATTCCACAGCGCTGTACAATGGAGTAAATTAACTATACACATGGTAAATAGCATAACAAGTCTCTTTAATATTATTATTATTATTTATAAATAGTCTGCATATTCCACAGCGCTGTACAATGGAGTAAATAAACCATACAAATGTACATAACATAACAAGTCTCTTTAATATTATTATTATTTATAAAGCGCCAACATATTCCACAGCGCTGTACAATGGAGTAAATAATCCATACAAATGGTAAATAACATAAATAGTCTCTTTAATATTATTATTATTTATCAAAGCGCCAACATATTTTACAGCGCTGTACAATGGAGTAAATAAACCATACAAATGGGAAATAACAGAACAAGACTCTTTAATATTATTATTATTATTATTTATAAAGCGCCAACATATTCCACAGCGCTGTACAATGGAGTAAATAAACCATACAAATGGGAAATAACATAACAAGTCTCTTTATTATTATTATTATTATTTATAAAGCGCCAACATATTCCACAGTGCTGTACAATGGAGTAAATAAACCATACAAATGGCAAATAACATTATAAGTCTCTTTAATATTATTATTATTATTTATAAAGCGCCAACATATTCCACAGCGCTGTACAATGGAGTAAATAAACCATACAAATGGTACATAACATAACAAGTCTCTTTATTATTATTATTATTATTATTATTATTATTATTATTTATAAAGCGCCAACATATTTTACAGCGCTGTACAATGGAGTAAATAAACCATACAAATGGGAAATAACATATCAAGTCTCTTTAATATTATTATTATTATTATTTATAAAGCGCCAACATATTCCACAGCGCTGTACAATGGAGTAAATAAACCATACAAATGGTAAATAACATAACAAGTCTCTTTAATATTATTTTTATTATTTATAAAGCGCCAACATATACCACAGCGCTGTACAATGGAGTAAATAAACCATACAAATGGGAAATAACATAACAAGTCTCTTTAATACTATTATTATTTATAAAGTGCCAACATATTCCACAGCGCAGTACAATGGAGTAAATAAACCATACAAATGGGAAATAACATAACAAGTCTCTTTAATATTATTATTATTATGTATAAAGCGCCAACATATACCACAGCGCTGTACAATGGAGTAAATAAACCATACAAATGGGAAATAACATAACAAGTCTCTTTAATATTATCATTATTATTTATAAAGCGCCAACATATTCCACAGCGCTGTACAATGGAGTAAATTAACTATACACATGGTAAATAGCATAACAAGTCTCTTTAATACTATTATTATTTATAAAGTGCCAACATATTCCACAGCGCTGTACAATGGAGTAAATAAACCATACAAATGGGAAATAACATAACAAGTCTCTTTAATATTATTATTATTATGTATAAAGCGCCAACATATACCACAGCGCTGTACAATGGAGTAAATAATCCATACAAATGGTAAATAACATAAATAGTCTCTTTAATATTATTATTATTTATAAAGAACCAACATATTCCACAGCGCTGTACAATGGAGTAAATAAATCATACAAATGGGAAATAACATAACAAGTCTCTTTAATATTATTATTATTTATCAAAGCGCCAACATATTTTACAGCGCTGTACAATGGAGTAAATAAACCATACAAATGGGAAATAACAGAACAAGACTCTTTAATATTATTATTATTATTATTTATAAAGCGCCAACATATTCCACAGCGCTGTACAATGGAGTAAATAAACCATACAAATGGGAAATAACATAACAAGTCTCTTTATTATTATTATTATTATTTATAAAGCGCCAACATATTCCACAGTGCTGTACAATGGAGTAAATAAACCATACAAATGGCAAATAACATTATAAGTCTCTTTAATATTATTATTATTATTTATAAAGCGCCAACATATTCCACAGCGCTGTACAATGGAGTAAATAAACCATACAAATGGTACATAACATAACAAGTCTCTTTATTATTATTATTATTATTATTATTATTATTATTATTATTATTATTTATAAAGCGCCAACATATTTTACAGCGCTGTACAATGGAGTAAATAAACCATACAAATGGGAAATAACATATCAAGTCTCTTTAATATTATTATTATTATTATTTATAAAGCGCCAACATATTCCACAGCGCTGTACAATGGAGTAAATAAACCATACAAATGGTAAATAACATAACAAGTCTCTTTAATATTATTTTTATTATTTATAAAGCGCCAACATATACCACAGCGCTGTACAATGGAGTAAATAAACCATACAAATGGGAAATAACATAACAAGTCTCTTTAATACTATTATTATTTATAAAGTGCCAACATATTCCACAGCGCAGTACAATGGAGTAAATAAACCATACAAATGGGAAATAACATAACAAGTCTCTTTAATATTATTATTATTATGTATAAAGCGCCAACATATACCACAGCGCTGTACAATGGAGTAAATAAACCATACAAATGGGAAATAACATAACAAGTCTTTTTAATATTATTATTATTTATAAAGCGCCAACATATTCCACAGCGCTGTACAATGGAGTAAATAAACCATACAAATGGGAAATAACATAACAAGTCTCTTTAATACTATTATTATTTATAAAGTGCCAACATATTCCACAGCGCTGTACAATGGAGTAAATAAACCATACAAATGGTAAATAACATAACAAGTCTCTTTAATATTATTATTATTATTTATAAAGCGCCAACATATACCACTGCGCTGTACAATGGAGTAAATAAACCATACAAATGGGAAATAACATAACAAGTCTCTTTAATACTATTATTATTAATAAAGTGCCAACATTTTCCACAGCGCTGTACAATGGAGTAAATAAACCATACAAATGGGAAATAACATAACAAGTCTCTTTAATGTTATTATTATTATTTATAAAGCGCCAACATATACCACAGCGCTGTACAATGGAGTAAATAAACCATACAAATGGGAAATAACATAACAAGTCTCTTTAATATTATTGTTATTTATAAAGCGCCAACATATTCCACAGTGCTGTACAATGGAGTAAATAAACCATACAAATGGTACATAACATAACAAGTCTCTATAATATTATTATTATTTATAAAACACCAACATATACCACAGCGCTGTACAATGGAGTAAATAAACCATACAAATGGGAAATAACATAACAAGTCTCTTTAATATTATTATTATTATTATTTATAAAGCGCCAACATATTCCACAGCGCTGTACAATGGAGTAAATAAACCATACAAATGGGAAATAACATAACAAGTCTCTTTAATATTATTATTATTATTTATAAAGCGCCAACATATTCCACAGCGCTGTACAATGGAGTAAATAAACCATACAAATGGGAAATAACATAACAAGTCTCTTTAATATTATTATTATTATTTATAAAGCGCCAACATATTCCACAGCGCTGTACAATGGAGTAAATAAACCATACAAATGGGAAATAACATAACAAGTCTCTTTAATATTATTATTATTATTTATAAAGCGCCAACATATTCCACAGCGCTGTATAATGGAGTAAATAAACCATACAAATGGTAAATAACATAACAAGTCTCTTTAATATTATTATTATTATTTATAAAGCGCCAACATATACCACAGCGCTGTACAATGGAGTAAATAAACCATACAAATGGGAAATAACATAACAAGTCTCTTTAATATTATTATTATTATTTATAAAGCACCAACATATACCACAGCGCTGTACAATGGAGTAAATAAACCATACAAATGGTACATAACAGAACAAGTGTCTTTATTATTATTATTATTATTAAGTGTTCTTGCATAGCAAGACCACTTAATGTTATCTCACATATATATTATTATTATTATAGCAAAATTTGCCACCCTAACTCCTCCCACAGTTTTTACACTACATAGACAAAAATTTACCAAAACGTGCAGATTGTTCCCGATCGGATTGCTATTACTTTGTGGAACGTTTCGCCGAATGGTTCACGGAATATCGTCGTTTTTGTGGCGCAATTTGTCCCATAGGAATGAATGGCAAAGCTAGAGTGGGAGCTGCCAAAAGCTGAAAAATCAGGACATGATTTCTAAACTGCCACCACTCCCTCATTTTCAAGCCCACCTACACAAATCTTATATCAAAACGTTCAGCTATCCCTGGTGCCACTAAACATGTAAACGGCTAAGCCGTAGTCCTGATAGTTTTCACAATATGACCATTTGTTTGCAACCAACGCCGTCCATTGACATTCATTGAAACTTCACTCTGCAAAGCTCAAATTTGAAGTGAAATTTCTAAACTGCGGCTGTGCCTTCATTTTTAATACTTCAGAGACATACTATGCATCAAAATGTAGGTCTGGGTCTTGTGATTCTCACAATATAAAGCTCTTCGCTGTAGGATTGATAGTTTTTAAAATACGACCGTTTGAATATGGCAACCGCCAAAATACTCTGACCTGTGTCAAGCTGCAGCAGCAAGTGATGTCATAGACAGGGCCTTTTGAACACCTGCTAATGTTTTTATAAATGTATGGTTTAATGTAACTGTGCAACAACGTTGCAATTAAATGTGCTATGTAAATGATAACAGTTACTCCGCCCACTCCAGTTGTAGACTACAGGTGGAGGCAAGAACACTTCACACAATTTCCCCAGAAATTGTAACTTTTCTAGTTATTATTATTATTATTATTTATAAAGCGCCAACATATTCCACAGCGCTGTACAATGGAGTAAATAAACCATACAAATGGGAAATAACATAACAAGTCTCTTTAATATTATTATTATTATTTTTAAAGCGCCTGCATATTCCACAGCGCTGTACAATGGAGTAAATAAACCATACAAATGTACATAACATAACAAGTCTCTTTATTATTATTATTATTATTTATAAAGTGTCAACGTATTCCACAGCGCTGTACAATGGAGTAAATAAACTATACACATGGTAAATAGCATAACATGTCTCTTTAATATTATTATTATTTATAAAGCGCCAACATATTCCACAGCGCTGTACAATGGTGTAAATAAACCATACAAATGGGAAATAACATAACAAGTCTCTTTAATATTATTATTATTATTTATAAAGCGCCAACATATTCCACAGCGCTGTACAATGGAGTAAATAAACCATACAAATGGGAAATAACAGAACATGTCTCTTTAATATTATTATTATTATTATTTATAAAGCGCCAACATATTCCACAGCGCTGTACAATGGAGTAAATAAACCATACAAATGGGAAATAACATAACAAGTCTCTTTATTATTATTATTATTATTTATAAAGCGCCAACATATTCCACAGTGCTGTACAATGGAGTAAATAAACCATACAAATGGCAAATAACATTATAAGTCTCTTTAATATTATTATTATTATTTATAAAGCGCCAACATATTCCACAGCGCTGTACAATGGAGTAAACAAACCATACAAATGGTACATAACATAACAAGTCTCTTTATTATTATTATTATTATTATTATTATTATTTATAAAGCGCCAACATATTTTACAGCGCTGTACAATGGAGTAAATAAACCATACAAATGGGAAATAACATAACACGTCTCTTTAATATTATTATTATTATTTATAAAGCGCCAACATATTCCACAGCGCTGTACAATGGAGTAAATAAACCATACAAATGGGAAATAACATAACAAGTCTCTTTAATATTATCATTATTATTTATAAAGCGCCAACATATTCCACAGCGCTGTACAATGGAGTAAATTAACTATACACATGGTAAATAGCATAACAAGTCTCTTTAATATTATTATTATTATTTATAAATAGCCTGCATATTCCACAGCGCTGTACAATGGAGTAAATAAACCATACAAATGTACATAACATAACAAGTCTCTTTAATATTATTATTATTTATAAAGCGCCAACATATTCCACAGCGCTGTACAATGGAGTAAATAATCCATACAAATGGTAAATAACATAAATAGTCTCTTTAATATTATTATTATTTATCAAAGCGCCAACATATTTTACATCGCAGTACAATGGAGTAAATAAACCATACAAATGGGAAATAACAGAACAAGACTCTTTAATATTATTATTATTATTATTTATAAAGCGCCAACATATTCCACAGCGCTGTACAATGGAGTAAATAAACCATACAAATGGGAAATAACATAACAAGTCTCTTTATTATTATTATTATTATTTATAAAGCGCCAACATATTCCACAGTGCTGTACAATGGAGTAAATAAACCATACAAATGGCAAATAACATTATAAGTCTCTTTAATATTATTATTATTATTTATAAAGCGCCAACATATTCCACAGCGCTGTACAATGGAGTAAATAAACCATACAAATGGTACATAACATAACAAGTCTCTTTATTATTATTATTATTATTATTATTATTATTATTATTTATAAAGCGCCAACATATTTTACAGCGCTGTACAATGGAGTAAATAAACCATACAAATGGGAAATAACATATCAAGTCTCTTTAATATTATTATTATTATTATTTATAAAGCGCCAACATATTCCACAGCGCTGTACAATGGAGTAAATAAACCATACAAATGGTAAATAACATAACAAGTCTCTTTAATATTATTTTTATTATTTATAAAGCGCCAACATATACCACAGCGCTGTACAATGGAGTAAATAAACCATACAAATGGGAAATAACATAACAAGTCTCTTTAATACTATTATTATTTATAAAGTGCCAACATATTCCACAGCGCAGTACAATGGAGTAAATAAACCATACAAATGGGAAATAACATAACAAGTCTCTTTAATATTATTATTATTATGTATAAAGCGCCAACATATACCACAGCGCTGTACAATGGAGTAAATAAACCATACAAATGGGAAATAACATAACAAGTCTCTTTAATATTATCATTATTATTTATAAAGCGCCAACATATTCCACAGCGCTGTACAATGGAGTAAATTAACTATACACATGGTAAATAGCATAACAAGTCTCTTTAATATTATTATTATTATTTATAAATAGCCTGCATATTCCACAGCGCTGTACAATGGAGTAAATAAACCATACAAATGTACATAACATAACAAGTCTCTTTAATATTATTATTATTATTTATAAAGCGCCAACATATACCACTGCGCTGTACAATGGAGTAAATAAACCATACAAATGGGAAATAACATAACAAGTCTCTTTAATACTATTATTATTAATAAAGTGCCAACATTTTCCACAGCGCTGTACAATGGAGTAAATAAACCATACAAATGGGAAATAACATAACAAGTCTCTTTAATGTTATTATTATTATTTATAAAGCGCCAACATATACCACAGCGCTGTACAATGGAGTAAATAAACCATACAAATGGGAAATAACATAACAAGTCTCTTTAATATTATTGTTATTTATAAAGCGCCAACATATTCCACAGTGCTGTACAATGGAGTAAATAAACCATACAAATGGTACATAACATAACAAGTCTCTATAATATTATTATTATTTATAAAACACCAACATATACCACAGCGCTGTACAATGGAGTAAATAAACCATACAAATGGGAAATAACATAACAAGTCTCTTTAATATTATTATTATTATTATTTATAAAGCGCCAACATATTCCACAGCGCTGTACAATGGAGTAAATAAACCATACAAATGGGAAATAACATAACAAGTCTCTTTAATATTATTATTATTATTTATAAAGCGCCAACATATTCCACAGCGCTGTACAATGGAGTAAATAAACCATACAAATGGGAAATAACATAACAAGTCTCTTTAATATTATTATTATTATTTATAAAGCGCCAACATATTCCACAGCGCTGTACAATGGAGTAAATAAACCATACAAATGGGAAATAACATAACAAGTCTCTTTAATATTATTATTATTATTTATAAAGCGCCAACATATTCCACAGCGCTGTACAATGGAGTAAATAAACCATACAAATGGTACATAACAGAACAAGTCTCTTTATTATTATTATTATTATTATTATTATTATTATTATTTATAAAGCGCCAACATATTTTACAGCGCTGTACAATGGAGTAAATAAACCATACAAATGGGAAATAACATAACAAGTCTCTTTAATATTATTATTATTATTTTTAAAGCGCCTGCATATTCCACAGCGCTGTACAATGGAGTAAATAAACCATACAAATGTACATAACATAACAAGTCTCTTTATTATTATTATTATTATTTATAAAGTGTCAACGTATTCCACAGCGCTGTACAATGGAGTAAATAAACTATACACATGGTAAATAGCATAACATGTCTCTTTAATATTATTATTATTTATAAAACACCAACATATACCACAGCGCTGTACAATGGAGTAAATAAACCATACAAATGGGAAATAACATAACAAGTATCTTTAATATTATTATTATTTATAAAGCGCCAACATATTCCACAGTGCTGTACAATGGAGTAAATAAACCATACAAATGGGAAATAACATAACAAGTCTCTTTAATACTATTATTATTTATAAAGTGCCAACATATTCCACAGCGCTGTACAATGGAGTAAATAAACCATACAAATGGGAAATAACATAACAAGTCTCTTTAATATTATTATTATTATTTATAAAGGGCCAACATATTCCACAGCACTGTACAATGTAGTAAATAAACCATACAAATGGTACATAACTTAACAAGCCTCTATAATATTATTATTATTTATAAAACACCAACATATACCACAGCGCTGTACAATGGAGTAAATAAACCATACACATGTTAAATAATATAACAAGTCTCTATATTATTATTATTATTCATAAAGCGCCAACATATTCCACAGCGCTGTACAATGGAGTAAATAAACCATACAAATGGTAAATAACATAACAAGTCTCTTTAATATTATTATTATTTATAAAGCGCCAACATATTATACAGCGCTGTACAATGGAGTAAATAAACCATACAAATGGGAAATAACATAACAAGTCTCTTTAATATTATTATTATTATTTATAAAGCGCCAACATATTCCACAGCGCTGTACAATGGAGTAAATTAACTATACACATGGTAAATAGCAAGACAAGTCTCTTTAATATTATTATTTATATAGCGCCAACATATTCCACAGCGCTGTAAAATGGAGTAAATTAACCATTCAAACGGAGAGTAACATAACAAGTCTCTTTAATATTATTATTATTATTTATAAAGTGCCAACATATTCCACAGCGCTGTACAATGGAGTAAATAAACCATACAAATGGGAAATAACAGAACAAGTCTCTTTAATATTATTATTATTATTATTTATAAAGCGCCAACATATTCCACAGTGCTGTACAATGGAGTAAATAAACCATACAAATGGTACATAACATAACAAGTCTCTTTAATATTATTATTATTATTTATAAAGCGCCAACATATACCACTGCGCTGTACAATGGAGTAAATAAACCATACAAATGGTAAGTAACATAACAAGTCACTTAAATATTATTATTATTTATAAAGCGCCAACATATTCCACAGCGCTGTTTAATGGGGTAAATAAACCATACAAATGGTAAATAACATAATAAGTCTCTTTATTATTATTATTATTTATCAAAGCGCCAACATATTCCACAACGCAGTACAATGGAGTAAATAAACCATACAAATGGTAAGTAACAGAACAAGTCTCTTTAATATTATTATTATTATTTACAAAGCGCCAACATATACAACAGCGCTGTACAATGGAGTAAATAAACCATACAAATGGTAAATAACATAACAAGTCTCTTTAATATTATTATTATTTATAAAGTGCCAACATATTCCTCAGCGCTGTACAATGGAGTAAATTAACCATACAAATGGTACATAACATAACAAGTCTCTTTAATATTATTATTATTATTTATAAAGCGCCAACATATACCACAGCGCTGTACAATGGAGTAAATAAACCATACAAATGGGAAATAACATAACAAGTCTCTTTAATACTATTATTATTTATAAAGTGCCAACATATTCCACAGCGCTGTACAATGGAGTAAATAAACCATACAAATGGGAAATAACATAACAAGTCTCTTTAATATTATTATTATTATTTATAAAGCGCCAACATATACCACAGCGCTGTACAATGGAGTAAATAAACCATACAAATGGGAAATAACATAACAAGTCTCTTTAATATAATTATTATTTATAAAGCGGCAACATATTCCACAGTGCTGTACAATGGAGTAAATAAACCATACAAATGGGAAATAACATAACAAGTCTCTTTAATATTATTATTATTATTTATAAAGCGCCAACATATTCCACAGCACTGTACAATGTAGTAAATAAACCATACAAATGGTACATAACATAACAAGTATCTATAATATTATTATTATTTATAAAACACCAACATATACCACAGCGCTGTACAATGGAGTAAATAAACCATACAAATGGGAAATAACATAACAAGTCTCTTTAATATTATTATTATTATTTTTTATAAAGCGCCAACATATTCCACAGCGCTGTACAATGGAGTAAATTAACTATTCACATGGTAAATAGCATAACAAGTCTCTTTAATATTATTGTTTATATAGCGCCAACATATTCCACAGCGCTGTAAAATGGAGTAAATAAACCATACAAATGGTAAATAACATAACAAGTCTCTTTAATATTATTATTATTATTTATAAAGCGCCTGCATATTCCACAGCGCTGTACAATGGAGTAAATAAACCATACAAATGTACATAACATAACAAGTCTCTTTAATATTATTATTATTATTTATAAAGCGCCAACATATTCCACAGCGCTGTACAATTTAGTAAATAATCCATACAAATGCTAAATAACATAAATGGTCTCTTTAATATTATTATTATTTATAAAGAAAGAACATATTCCACAGCGCTGTACAATGGAGTAAATAAACCATACAAATGGGAAATAACATAACAAGTCTCTTTAATATTATTATTATTATTTATCAAAGCGCCAACATATTCCACAGTGCTGTACAATGGAGTAAATAAACCATACAAATGGGAAATAACATAACAAGTCTCTTTAATATTATTATTATTATTATTTATAAAGCGCCAACATATTCCACAGCGCTGTACAATGGAGTAAATAAACCATACAAATGGGAAATAACATAACAAGTCTCTTTAATATTATTATTATTATTATTTATAAAGCGCCAACATATACCACAGTGCTGTACAATGGAGTAAATAAACGATACAAATGGGAAATAACATAACAAGTCTCTTTAATACTATTATTATTTATAAAGTGCCAACATATTCCACAGCGCTGTACAAGTGGGTAAATAAACCATACAAATGGGAAATAACATAACAAGTCTCTTTAATATTATTATTATTTGTAAAGTGCCAACATATTCCACAGCGCTGTACAATGGAGTAAATAAACCATACAAATGGGAAATAACATAACAAGTCTCTTTAATATTATTATTATTTATAAAGCGCCAACATATTCCACAGCACTGTACAATGGAGTAAATAAACCATACAAATGGGAAATAACATAACAAGTCTCTTTAATACTATTATTATTTATAAAGTGCCAACATATTCCACAGCGCTGTACAATGGAGTAAATAAACCATACAAATGGGAAATAACATAACAAGTCTCTTTAATATAATTATTATTATTATTATTTATAAAGCGCCAACATATTCCACAGCACTGTACAATGTAGTAAATAAACCATACAAATGGTACATAACATAACAAGTCTCTATAATAGTATTATTATTTATAAAGCGCCAACATATACCACAGGGCTGTACAATGGAGTAAATAAACCATACAAATGGGAAATAAAATAACAAGTCTCTTTAATATTATTATTATTATTTATAAAGTGCAAGCATATTCCACAGCGCTGTACAATGGAGTAAATAAACCATACAAATGGGAAATAACATAACAAGTCTCTTTAATATTATTATTATTATTTATAAAGCGCCAACATATTCCACAGCACTGTACAATGTAGCAAATAAACCATACAAATGGTACATAACATAACAAGTCTCTTTAATATTATTCTTATTTATAAAGCGCCAACATATACCACAGCGCTGTACAATGGAGTAAATAAACCATACAAATGGGAAATAACATAACAAGTCTCTTTAATACTATTATTATTTATAAAGTGCCAACATATTCCACAGCGCTGTACAATGGAGTAAATAAACCATACAAATGGGAAATAACATAACAAGTCTCTTTAATGTTATTATTATTATTTATAAAGCGCCAACATATACCACAGCGCTGTACAATGGAGTAAATAAACCATACAAATGGGAAATAACATAACAAGTCTCTTTAATATTATTATTATTTATAAAGCGCCAACATATTCCACAGCGCTGTACAATGGAGTAAATAAACCATGCAAATGGGAAATAACATAACAAGTCTCTTTAATGTTATTATTATTATTTATAAAGCGCCAACATATTCCACAGCGCTGTAAAATGGAGTAAATTAACCATTCAAATGGTAAGTAACATAACAAGTCTCTTTAATATTATTATTATTATTTATAAAGCGCCTGCATATTCCACAGCGCTGTACAATGGAGTAAATAAACCATACAAATGGTACATAACATAACAAGTCTCTTTAATATTATTATTATTTATAAAGCGCCAACATATTCCACAGCGCTGTACAATGGAGTAAATAAACCATACAAATGGTAAATAACATAACAAGTCTCTTTAATATCATTATTATTTATAAAGCGCCAACATATTCCACAGCGCTGTACAATGGAGGAAATAAACCATACAAATGGTACATAACATAACAAGTCTCTTTAATATTATTATTATTATTATTTATAAAGCGCCAACATATTCCACAGCGCTGTACAATGGAGTAAATAAACCATACAAATGGGAAATAACATAACAAGTCTCTTTAATAGTATTATTATTATTATTTATAAAGCGCCAACATATTCCACAGCGCTGTACAATGGAGTAAATAAACCATACAAATGGGAAATAACATAACAAGTCTCTTTAATATTATTATTATTATTTATAAAGCGCCAACATATTCCACAGCACTGTACAATGTAGTAAATAAACCATACAAATGGTACATAACATAACAAGTCTCTATAATAGTATTATTATTTATAAAACACCAACATATACCACAGCGCTGTACAATGGAGTAAATAAACCAGACAAATGGGAAATAACATAACAAGTCTCTTTAATATTATTATTATTATTTATAAAGTGCCAACATATTCCACAGCGCTGTACAATGGAGTAAATAAACCATACAAATGTTAAATAATATAACAAGTCTGTATAATATTATTATTATTCATAAAGCGCCAACATATACCACAGGGCTGTACAATGGAGTAAATAAACCATACAAATGGGAAATAACATAACAAGTCTCTTTAATATTATTATTATTATTTATAAAGCGCCAACATATTCCACAGCGCTGTACAATGGAGTAAATAAACCATACAAATGGGAAATAACAGAACATGTCTCTTTAATATTATTATTATTATTATTTATAAAGCGCCAACATATTCCACAGCGCTGTACAATGGAGTAAATAAACCATACAAATGGGAAATAACATAACAAGTCTCTTTATTATTATTATTATTATTTATAAAGCGCCAACATATTCCACAGTGCTGTACAATGGAGTAAATAAACCATACAAATGGCAAATAACATTATAAGTCTCTTTAATATTATTATTATTATTTATAAAGCGCCAACATATTCCACAGCGCTGTACAATGGAGTAAACAAACCATACAAATGGTACATAACATAACAAGTCTCTTTATTATTATTATTATTATTATTATTATTATTATTTATAAAGCGCCAACATATTTTACAGCGCTGTACAATGGAGTAAATAAACCATACAAATGGTAAATAACATAACAAGTCTCTTTAATATTATTATTATTATTTATAAAGCGCCAACATATACCACTGCGCTGTACAATGGAGTAAATAAACCATACAAATGGGAAATAACATAACAAGTCTCTTTAATACTATTATTATTAATAAAGTGCCAACATTTTCCACAGCGCTGTACAATGGAGTAAATAAACCATACAAATGGGAAATAACATAACAAGTCTCTTTAATGTTATTATTATTATTTATAAAGCGCCAACATATACCACAGCGCTGTACAATGGAGTAAATAAACCATACAAATGGGAAATAACATAACAAGTCTCTTTAATATTATTGTTATTTATAAAGCGCCAACATATTCCACAGTGCTGTACAATGGAGTAAATAAACCATACAAATGGTACATAACATAACAAGTCTCTATAATATTATTATTATTTATAAAACACCAACATATACCACAGCGCTGTACAATGGAGTAAATAAACCATACAAATGGGAAATAACATAACAAGTCTCTTTAATATTATTATTATTATTATTTATAAAGCGCCAACATATTCCACAGCGCTGTACAATGGAGTAAATAAACCATACAAATGGGAAATAACATAACAAGTCTCTTTAATATTATTATTATTATTTATAAAGCGCCAACATATTCCACAGCGCTGTACAATGGAGTAAATAAACCATACAAATGGGAAATAACATAACAAGTCTCTTTAATATTATTATTATTATTTATAAAGCGCCAACATATTCCACAGCGCTGTACAATGGAGTAAATAAACCATACAAATGGGAAATAACATAACAAGTCTCTTTAATATTATTATTATTATTTATAAAGCGCCAACATATTCCACAGCGCTGTATAATGGAGTAAATAAACCATACAAATGGTAAATAACATAACAAGTCTCTTTAATATTATTATTATTATTTATAAAGCGCCAACATATACCACAGCGCTGTACAATGGAGTAAATAAACCATACAAATGGGAAATAACATAACAAGTCTCTTTAATATTATTATTATTATTTATAAAGCACCAACATATACCACAGCGCTGTACAATGGAGTAAATAAACCATACAAATGGTACATAACAGAACAAGTGTCTTTATTATTATTATTATTATTAAGTGTTCTTGCATAGCAAGACCACTTAATGTTATCTCACATATATATTATTATTATTATAGCAAAATTTGCCACCCTAACTCCTCCCACAGTTTTTACACTACATAGACAAAAATTTACCAAAACGTGCAGATTGTTCCCGATCGGATTGCTATTACTTTGTGGAACGTTTCGCCGAATGGTTCACGGAATATCGTCGTTTTTGTGGCGCAATTTGTCCCATAGGAATGAATGGCAAAGCTAGAGTGGGAGCTGCCAAAAGCTGAAAAATCAGGACATGATTTCTAAACTGCCACCACTCCCTCATTTTCAAGCCCACCTACACAAATCTTATATCAAAACGTTCAGCTATCCCTGGTGCCACTAAACATGTAAACGGCTAAGCCGTAGTCCTGATAGTTTTCACAATATGACCATTTGTTTGCAACCAACGCCGTCCATTGACATTCATTGAAACTTCACTCTGCAAAGCTCAAATTTGAAGTGAAATTTCTAAACTGCGGCTGTGCCTTCATTTTTAATACTTCAGAGACATACTATGCATCAAAATGTAGGTCTGGGTCTTGTGATTCTCACAATATAAAGCTCTTCGCTGTAGGATTGATAGTTTTTAAAATACGACCGTTTGAATATGGCAACCGCCAAAATACTCTGACCTGTGTCAAGCTGCAGCAGCAAGTGATGTCATAGACAGGGCCTTTTGAACACCTGCTAATGTTTTTATAAATGTATGGTTTAATGTAACTGTGCAACAACGTTGCAATTAAATGTGCTATGTAAATGATAACAGTTACTCCGCCCACTCCAGTTGTAGACTACAGGTGGAGGCAAGAACACTTCACACAATTTCCCCAGAAATTGTAACTTTTCTAGTTATTATTATTATTATTATTTATAAAGCGCCAACATATTCCACAGCGCTGTACAATGGAGTAAATAAACCATACAAATGGGAAATAACATAACAAGTCTCTTTAATATTATTATTATTATTTTTAAAGCGCCTGCATATTCCACAGCGCTGTACAATGGAGTAAATAAACCATACAAATGTACATAACATAACAAGTCTCTTTATTATTATTATTATTATTTATAAAGTGTCAACGTATTCCACAGCGCTGTACAATGGAGTAAATAAACTATACACATGGTAAATAGCATAACATGTCTCTTTAATATTATTATTATTTATAAAGCGCCAACATATTCCACAGCGCTGTACAATGGTGTAAATAAACCATACAAATGGGAAATAACATAACAAGTCTCTTTAATATTATTATTATTATTTATAAAGCGCCAACATATTCCACAGCGCTGTACAATGGAGTAAATAAACCATACAAATGGGAAATAACAGAACATGTCTCTTTAATATTATTATTATTATTATTTATAAAGCGCCAACATATTCCACAGCGCTGTACAATGGAGTAAATAAACCATACAAATGGGAAATAACATAACAAGTCTCTTTATTATTATTATTATTATTTATAAAGCGCCAACATATTCCACAGTGCTGTACAATGGAGTAAATAAACCATACAAATGGCAAATAACATTATAAGTCTCTTTAATATTATTATTATTATTTATAAAGCGCCAACATATTCCACAGCGCTGTACAATGGAGTAAACAAACCATACAAATGGTACATAACATAACAAGTCTCTTTATTATTATTATTATTATTATTATTATTATTTATAAAGCGCCAACATATTTTACAGCGCTGTACAATGGAGTAAATAAACCATACAAATGGGAAATAACATAACACGTCTCTTTAATATTATTATTATTATTTATAAAGCGCCAACATATTCCACAGCGCTGTACAATGGAGTAAATAAACCATACAAATGGGAAATAACATAACAAGTCTCTTTAATATTATCATTATTATTTATAAAGCGCCAACATATTCCACAGCGCTGTACAATGGAGTAAATTAACTATACACATGGTAAATAGCATAACAAGTCTCTTTAATATTATTATTATTATTTATAAATAGCCTGCATATTCCACAGCGCTGTACAATGGAGTAAATAAACCATACAAATGTACATAACATAACAAGTCTCTTTAATATTATTATTATTTATAAAGCGCCAACATATTCCACAGCGCTGTACAATGGAGTAAATAATCCATACAAATGGTAAATAACATAAATAGTCTCTTTAATATTATTATTATTTATCAAAGCGCCAACATATTTTACATCGCAGTACAATGGAGTAAATAAACCATACAAATGGGAAATAACAGAACAAGACTCTTTAATATTATTATTATTATTATTTATAAAGCGCCAACATATTCCACAGCGCTGTACAATGGAGTAAATAAACCATACAAATGGGAAATAACATAACAAGTCTCTTTATTATTATTATTATTATTTATAAAGCGCCAACATATTCCACAGTGCTGTACAATGGAGTAAATAAACCATACAAATGGCAAATAACATTATAAGTCTCTTTAATATTATTATTATTATTTATAAAGCGCCAACATATTCCACAGCGCTGTACAATGGAGTAAATAAACCATACAAATGGTACATAACATAACAAGTCTCTTTATTATTATTATTATTATTATTATTATTATTATTATTTATAAAGCGCCAACATATTTTACAGCGCTGTACAATGGAGTAAATAAACCATACAAATGGGAAATAACATATCAAGTCTCTTTAATATTATTATTATTATTATTTATAAAGCGCCAACATATTCCACAGCGCTGTACAATGGAGTAAATAAACCATACAAATGGTAAATAACATAACAAGTCTCTTTAATATTATTTTTATTATTTATAAAGCGCCAACATATACCACAGCGCTGTACAATGGAGTAAATAAACCATACAAATGGGAAATAACATAACAAGTCTCTTTAATACTATTATTATTTATAAAGTGCCAACATATTCCACAGCGCAGTACAATGGAGTAAATAAACCATACAAATGGGAAATAACATAACAAGTCTCTTTAATATTATTATTATTATGTATAAAGCGCCAACATATACCACAGCGCTGTACAATGGAGTAAATAAACCATACAAATGGGAAATAACATAACAAGTCTCTTTAATATTATCATTATTATTTATAAAGCGCCAACATATTCCACAGCGCTGTACAATGGAGTAAATTAACTATACACATGGTAAATAGCATAACAAGTCTCTTTAATATTATTATTATTATTTATAAATAGCCTGCATATTCCACAGCGCTGTACAATGGAGTAAATAAACCATACAAATGTACATAACATAACAAGTCTCTTTAATATTATTATTATTATTTATAAAGCGCCAACATATACCACTGCGCTGTACAATGGAGTAAATAAACCATACAAATGGGAAATAACATAACAAGTCTCTTTAATACTATTATTATTAATAAAGTGCCAACATTTTCCACAGCGCTGTACAATGGAGTAAATAAACCATACAAATGGGAAATAACATAACAAGTCTCTTTAATGTTATTATTATTATTTATAAAGCGCCAACATATACCACAGCGCTGTACAATGGAGTAAATAAACCATACAAATGGGAAATAACATAACAAGTCTCTTTAATATTATTGTTATTTATAAAGCGCCAACATATTCCACAGTGCTGTACAATGGAGTAAATAAACCATACAAATGGTACATAACATAACAAGTCTCTATAATATTATTATTATTTATAAAACACCAACATATACCACAGCGCTGTACAATGGAGTAAATAAACCATACAAATGGGAAATAACATAACAAGTCTCTTTAATATTATTATTATTATTATTTATAAAGCGCCAACATATTCCACAGCGCTGTACAATGGAGTAAATAAACCATACAAATGGGAAATAACATAACAAGTCTCTTTAATATTATTATTATTATTTATAAAGCGCCAACATATTCCACAGCGCTGTACAATGGAGTAAATAAACCATACAAATGGGAAATAACATAACAAGTCTCTTTAATATTATTATTATTATTTATAAAGCGCCAACATATTCCACAGCGCTGTACAATGGAGTAAATAAACCATACAAATGGGAAATAACATAACAAGTCTCTTTAATATTATTATTATTATTTATAAAGCGCCAACATATTCCACAGCGCTGTACAATGGAGTAAATAAACCATACAAATGGTACATAACAGAACAAGTCTCTTTATTATTATTATTATTATTATTATTATTATTATTATTTATAAAGCGCCAACATATTTTACAGCGCTGTACAATGGAGTAAATAAACCATACAAATGGGAAATAACATAACAAGTCTCTTTAATATTATTATTATTATTTTTAAAGCGCCTGCATATTCCACAGCGCTGTACAATGGAGTAAATAAACCATACAAATGTACATAACATAACAAGTCTCTTTATTATTATTATTATTATTTATAAAGTGTCAACGTATTCCACAGCGCTGTACAATGGAGTAAATAAACTATACACATGGTAAATAGCATAACATGTCTCTTTAATATTATTATTATTTATAAAACACCAACATATACCACAGCGCTGTACAATGGAGTAAATAAACCATACAAATGGGAAATAACATAACAAGTATCTTTAATATTATTATTATTTATAAAGCGCCAACATATTCCACAGTGCTGTACAATGGAGTAAATAAACCATACAAATGGGAAATAACATAACAAGTCTCTTTAATACTATTATTATTTATAAAGTGCCAACATATTCCACAGCGCTGTACAATGGAGTAAATAAACCATACAAATGGGAAATAACATAACAAGTCTCTTTAATATTATTATTATTATTTATAAAGGGCCAACATATTCCACAGCACTGTACAATGTAGTAAATAAACCATACAAATGGTACATAACTTAACAAGCCTCTATAATATTATTATTATTTATAAAACACCAACATATACCACAGCGCTGTACAATGGAGTAAATAAACCATACACATGTTAAATAATATAACAAGTCTCTATATTATTATTATTATTCATAAAGCGCCAACATATTCCACAGCGCTGTACAATGGAGTAAATAAACCATACAAATGGTAAATAACATAACAAGTCTCTTTAATATTATTATTATTTATAAAGCGCCAACATATTATACAGCGCTGTACAATGGAGTAAATAAACCATACAAATGGGAAATAACATAACAAGTCTCTTTAATATTATTATTATTATTTATAAAGCGCCAACATATTCCACAGCGCTGTACAATGGAGTAAATTAACTATACACATGGTAAATAGCAAGACAAGTCTCTTTAATATTATTATTTATATAGCGCCAACATATTCCACAGCGCTGTAAAATGGAGTAAATTAACCATTCAAACGGAGAGTAACATAACAAGTCTCTTTAATATTATTATTATTATTTATAAAGTGCCAACATATTCCACAGCGCTGTACAATGGAGTAAATAAACCATACAAATGGGAAATAACAGAACAAGTCTCTTTAATATTATTATTATTATTATTTATAAAGCGCCAACATATTCCACAGTGCTGTACAATGGAGTAAATAAACCATACAAATGGTACATAACATAACAAGTCTCTTTAATATTATTATTATTATTTATAAAGCGCCAACATATACCACTGCGCTGTACAATGGAGTAAATAAACCATACAAATGGTAAGTAACATAACAAGTCACTTAAATATTATTATTATTTATAAAGCGCCAACATATTCCACAGCGCTGTTTAATGGGGTAAATAAACCATACAAATGGTAAATAACATAATAAGTCTCTTTATTATTATTATTATTTATCAAAGCGCCAACATATTCCACAACGCAGTACAATGGAGTAAATAAACCATACAAATGGTAAGTAACAGAACAAGTCTCTTTAATATTATTATTATTATTTACAAAGCGCCAACATATACAACAGCGCTGTACAATGGAGTAAATAAACCATACAAATGGTAAATAACATAACAAGTCTCTTTAATATTATTATTATTTATAAAGTGCCAACATATTCCTCAGCGCTGTACAATGGAGTAAATTAACCATACAAATGGTACATAACATAACAAGTCTCTTTAATATTATTATTATTATTTATAAAGCGCCAACATATACCACAGCGCTGTACAATGGAGTAAATAAACCATACAAATGGGAAATAACATAACAAGTCTCTTTAATACTATTATTATTTATAAAGTGCCAACATATTCCACAGCGCTGTACAATGGAGTAAATAAACCATACAAATGGGAAATAACATAACAAGTCTCTTTAATATTATTATTATTATTTATAAAGCGCCAACATATACCACAGCGCTGTACAATGGAGTAAATAAACCATACAAATGGGAAATAACATAACAAGTCTCTTTAATATAATTATTATTTATAAAGCGGCAACATATTCCACAGTGCTGTACAATGGAGTAAATAAACCATACAAATGGGAAATAACATAACAAGTCTCTTTAATATTATTATTATTATTTATAAAGCGCCAACATATTCCACAGCACTGTACAATGTAGTAAATAAACCATACAAATGGTACATAACATAACAAGTATCTATAATATTATTATTATTTATAAAACACCAACATATACCACAGCGCTGTACAATGGAGTAAATAAACCATACAAATGGGAAATAACATAACAAGTCTCTTTAATATTATTATTATTATTTTTTATAAAGCGCCAACATATTCCACAGCGCTGTACAATGGAGTAAATTAACTATTCACATGGTAAATAGCATAACAAGTCTCTTTAATATTATTGTTTATATAGCGCCAACATATTCCACAGCGCTGTAAAATGGAGTAAATAAACCATACAAATGGTAAATAACATAACAAGTCTCTTTAATATTATTATTATTATTTATAAAGCGCCTGCATATTCCACAGCGCTGTACAATGGAGTAAATAAACCATACAAATGTACATAACATAACAAGTCTCTTTAATATTATTATTATTATTTATAAAGCGCCAACATATTCCACAGCGCTGTACAATTTAGTAAATAATCCATACAAATGCTAAATAACATAAATGGTCTCTTTAATATTATTATTATTTATAAAGAAAGAACATATTCCACAGCGCTGTACAATGGAGTAAATAAACCATACAAATGGGAAATAACATAACAAGTCTCTTTAATATTATTATTATTATTTATCAAAGCGCCAACATATTCCACAGTGCTGTACAATGGAGTAAATAAACCATACAAATGGGAAATAACATAACAAGTCTCTTTAATATTATTATTATTATTATTTATAAAGCGCCAACATATTCCACAGCGCTGTACAATGGAGTAAATAAACCATACAAATGGGAAATAACATAACAAGTCTCTTTAATATTATTATTATTATTATTTATAAAGCGCCAACATATACCACAGTGCTGTACAATGGAGTAAATAAACGATACAAATGGGAAATAACATAACAAGTCTCTTTAATACTATTATTATTTATAAAGTGCCAACATATTCCACAGCGCTGTACAAGTGGGTAAATAAACCATACAAATGGGAAATAACATAACAAGTCTCTTTAATATTATTATTATTTGTAAAGTGCCAACATATTCCACAGCGCTGTACAATGGAGTAAATAAACCATACAAATGGGAAATAACATAACAAGTCTCTTTAATATTATTATTATTTATAAAGCGCCAACATATTCCACAGCACTGTACAATGGAGTAAATAAACCATACAAATGGGAAATAACATAACAAGTCTCTTTAATACTATTATTATTTATAAAGTGCCAACATATTCCACAGCGCTGTACAATGGAGTAAATAAACCATACAAATGGGAAATAACATAACAAGTCTCTTTAATATAATTATTATTATTATTATTTATAAAGCGCCAACATATTCCACAGCACTGTACAATGTAGTAAATAAACCATACAAATGGTACATAACATAACAAGTCTCTATAATAGTATTATTATTTATAAAGCGCCAACATATACCACAGGGCTGTACAATGGAGTAAATAAACCATACAAATGGGAAATAAAATAACAAGTCTCTTTAATATTATTATTATTATTTATAAAGTGCAAGCATATTCCACAGCGCTGTACAATGGAGTAAATAAACCATACAAATGGGAAATAACATAACAAGTCTCTTTAATATTATTATTATTATTTATAAAGCGCCAACATATTCCACAGCACTGTACAATGTAGCAAATAAACCATACAAATGGTACATAACATAACAAGTCTCTTTAATATTATTCTTATTTATAAAGCGCCAACATATACCACAGCGCTGTACAATGGAGTAAATAAACCATACAAATGGGAAATAACATAACAAGTCTCTTTAATACTATTATTATTTATAAAGTGCCAACATATTCCACAGCGCTGTACAATGGAGTAAATAAACCATACAAATGGGAAATAACATAACAAGTCTCTTTAATGTTATTATTATTATTTATAAAGCGCCAACATATACCACAGCGCTGTACAATGGAGTAAATAAACCATACAAATGGGAAATAACATAACAAGTCTCTTTAATATTATTATTATTTATAAAGCGCCAACATATTCCACAGCGCTGTACAATGGAGTAAATAAACCATGCAAATGGGAAATAACATAACAAGTCTCTTTAATGTTATTATTATTATTTATAAAGCGCCAACATATTCCACAGCGCTGTAAAATGGAGTAAATTAACCATTCAAATGGTAAGTAACATAACAAGTCTCTTTAATATTATTATTATTATTTATAAAGCGCCTGCATATTCCACAGCGCTGTACAATGGAGTAAATAAACCATACAAATGGTACATAACATAACAAGTCTCTTTAATATTATTATTATTTATAAAGCGCCAACATATTCCACAGCGCTGTACAATGGAGTAAATAAACCATACAAATGGTAAATAACATAACAAGTCTCTTTAATATCATTATTATTTATAAAGCGCCAACATATTCCACAGCGCTGTACAATGGAGGAAATAAACCATACAAATGGTACATAACATAACAAGTCTCTTTAATATTATTATTATTATTATTTATAAAGCGCCAACATATTCCACAGCGCTGTACAATGGAGTAAATAAACCATACAAATGGGAAATAACATAACAAGTCTCTTTAATAGTATTATTATTATTATTTATAAAGCGCCAACATATTCCACAGCGCTGTACAATGGAGTAAATAAACCATACAAATGGGAAATAACATAACAAGTCTCTTTAATATTATTATTATTATTTATAAAGCGCCAACATATTCCACAGCACTGTACAATGTAGTAAATAAACCATACAAATGGTACATAACATAACAAGTCTCTATAATAGTATTATTATTTATAAAACACCAACATATACCACAGCGCTGTACAATGGAGTAAATAAACCAGACAAATGGGAAATAACATAACAAGTCTCTTTAATATTATTATTATTATTTATAAAGTGCCAACATATTCCACAGCGCTGTACAATGGAGTAAATAAACCATACAAATGTTAAATAATATAACAAGTCTGTATAATATTATTATTATTCATAAAGCGCCAACATATACCACAGGGCTGTACAATGGAGTAAATAAACCATACAAATGGGAAATAACATAACAAGTCTCTTTAATATTATTATTATTATTTATAAAGTGCCAGCATATTCCACAGCGCTGTACAATGGAGTAAATAAACCATACAAATGGGAAATAACATAACAAGTCTCTTTAATATTATTATTATTATTATTTATAAAGCGCCAACATATTCCACAGCACTGTACAATGCAGCAAATAAACCATACAAATGGTACATAACATAACAAGTCTCTTTAATATTATTATTATTTATAAAGCGCCAACATATTCCACAGCGCTGTACAATGGAGTAAATAAACCATACAAATGGGAAATAACATAACAAGTCTCTTTAATGTTATTATTATTATTTATAAAGCGCCAACATATACCACAGCGCTGTACAATGGAGTAAATAAACCATACAAATGGGAAATAACATAACAAGTCTCTTTAATATTATTATTATTTATAAAGCGCCAACATATTCCACAGCGCTGTACAATGGAGTAAATAAACCATACAAATGGGAAATAACATACCAAGTCTCTTTAATATTAATATTATTTATAAAGCGCCAACATATTCCACAGCGCTGTACAATGGAGTAAATAAACCATAAAAATGGTAAGTAACATAACAAGTATCTGTAATATTATTATTATTATTATTATTATTTATTAAAGCGCCAACATTTTCCACAGCGCTGTACAATGGAGTAAATAAACCATACAAATGGTACATAACATAACAAGTCTCTTTAATATTATTATTATTAATTATAAAGCGCCAGCATATTCCACAGCGCTGTACAATGGAGTAAATAAACCATACAAATGGTACATAACATAACAAGTTTCTTTAATATTATTATTATTATTTATAAAGCGCCAACATATTCCACAGCGCTGTACAATGGAGTAAATAAACCATACAAATGGTAAATAACATAACAAGTCTCTTCAATATTATTATTATTATTTATAAAGCGCCAACATATTCCACAGCGCTGTACAATGGAGTAAATAAACCATACAAATGGTAAATAACATAACAAGTCTCTTTAATATTATTATTATTATTTATAAAGCACCAACATATACTACAGCGCTGTACAATGGAGTAAATAAACCATACAAATGGTACATAACATAACAAGTTTCTTTAATATTATTATTATTATTTATAAAGCGCCAACATATTCCACAGCGCTGTACAATGGAGTAAATAAACCATACAAATGGTACATAACATAACAAGTCTCATTTATATTATTATTATTATTTATATAGCACCAACATATACCACAGCGCTGCACAATGGAGTAAATAAACCATATAAATGGGAAATAACATAACAAGTCTCTTTAAAATTATTATTATTTATAAAGCGCCAACATATTCCACAGTGCTGTACAATGGAGTAAATAAACCATACAAATGGGAAATAACATAACAAGTCTCTTTAATACTATTATTATTTATAAAGTGCCAACATATTCCACAGCGCTGTACAATGGAGTAAATAAACCATACAAATGGGAAATAACATAACAAGTCTCTTTAATATTATTATTATTATTTATAAAGCGCCAACATATTCCACAGCACTGTACAATGTAGTAAATAAACCATACAAATGGTACATAACTTAACAAGTCTCTATAATATTATTATTATTTATAAAACACCAACATATACCACAGCGCTGTACAATGGAGTAAATAAACCATACACATGTTAAATAATATAACAAGTCTCTATATTATTATTATTATTCATAAAGCGCCAACATATTCCACAGCGCTGTACAATGGAGTAAATAAACCATACAAATGGTAAATAACATAACAAGTCTCTTTAATATTATTATTATTTATAAAGCGCCAACATATTATACAGCGCTGTACAATGGAGTAAATAAACCATACAAATGGGAAATAACATAACAAGTCTCTTTAATATTATTATTATTATTTATAAAGCGCCAACATATTCCACAGCGCTGTACAATGGAGTAAATTAACTATACACATGGTAAATAGCAAGACAAGTCTCTTTAATATTATTATTTATATAGCGCCAACATATTCCACAGCGCTGTAAAATGGAGTAAATTAACCATTCAAACGGAGAGTAACATAACAAGTCTCTTTAATATTATTATTATTATTTATAAAGTGCCAACATATTCCACAGCGCTGTACAATGGAGTAAATAAACCATACAAATGGGAAATAACAGAACAAGTCTCTTTAATATTATTATTATTATTATTTATAAAGCGCCAACATATTCCACAGCGCTGTACAATGGAGTAAATAAACCATACAAATGGGAAATAACAGAACAAGTCTCTTTAATATTATTATTATTATTATTTATAAAGCGCCAACAAATTCCACAGTGCTGTACAATGGAGTAAATAAACCATACAAATGGTACATAACATAACAAGTCTCTTTAATATTATTATTATTATTTATAAAGCGCCAACATATACCACTGCGCTGTACAATGGAGTAAATAAACCATACAAATGGTAAGTAACATAACAAGTCACTTAAATATTATTATTATTTATAAAGCGCCAACATATTCCACAGCGCTGTACAATGGGGTAAATAAACCATACAAATGGTAAATAACATAATAAGTCTCTTTATTATTATTATTATTTATCAAAGCGCCAACATATTCCACAACGCAGTACAATGGAGTAAATAAACCATACAAATGGTAAGTAACAGAACAAGTCTCTTTAATATTATTATTATTATTTACAAAGCGCCAACATATACAACAGCGCTGTACAATGGAGTAAATAAACCATACAAATGGTAAATAACATAACAAGTCTCTTTAATATTATTATTATTTATAAAGTGCCAACATATTCCTCAGCGCTGTACAATGGAGTAAATTAACCATACAAATGGTACATAACATAACAAGTCTCTTTAATATTATTATTATTATTTATAAAGCGCCAACATATACCACAGCGCTGTACAATGGAGTAAATAAACCATACAAATGGGAAATAACATAACAAGTCTCTTTAATACTATTATTATTTATAAAGTGCCAACATATTCCACAGCGCTGTACAATGGAGTAAATAAACCATACAAATGGGAAATAACATAACAAGTCTCTTTAATATTATTATTATTATTTATAAAGCGCCAACATATACCACAGCGCTGTACAATGGAGTAAATAAACCATACAAATGGGAAATAACATAACAAGTCTCTTTAATATAATTATTATTTATAAAGCGGCAACATATTCCACAGTGCTGTACAATGGAGTAAATAAACCATACAAATGGGAAATAACATAACAAGTCTCTTTAATATTATTATTATTATTTATAAAGCGCCAACATATTCCACAGCACTGTACAATGTAGTAAATAAACCATACAAATGGTACATAACATAACAAGTATCTATAATATTATTATTATTTATAAAACACCAACATATACCACAGCGCTGTACAATGGAGTAAATAAACCATACAAATGGGAAATAACATAACAAGTCTCTTTAATATTATTATTATTATTTTTTATAAAGCGCCAACATATTCCACAGCGCTGTACAATGGAGTAAATTAACTATTCACATGGTAAATAGCATAACAAGTCTCTTTAATATTATTGTTTATATAGCGCCAACATATTCCACAGCGCTGTAAAATGGAGTAAATAAACCATACAAATGGTAAGTAACATAACAAGTCTCTTTAATATTATTATTGTTATTTATAAAGCGCCTGCATATTCCACAGCGCTGTACAATGGAGTAAATAAACCATACAAATGTACATAACATAACAAGTCTCTTTAATATTATTATTATTATTTATAAAGCGCCAACATATTCCACAGCGCTGTACAATTTAGTAAATAATCCATACAAATGCTAAATAACATAAATGGTCTCTTTAATATTATTATTATTTATAAAGAAAGAACATATTCCACAGCGCTGTACAATGGAGTAAATAAACCATACAAATGGGAAATAACATAACAAGTCTCTTTAATATTATTATTATTTATCAAAGCGCCAACATATTCCACAGTGCTGTACAATGGAGTAAATAAACCATACAAATGGGAAATAACATAACAAGTCTCTTTAATATTATTATTATTATTATTTATAAAGCGCCAACATATTCCACAGCGCTGTACAATGGAGTAAATAAACCATACAAATGGGAAATAACATAACAAGTCTCTTTAATATTATTATTATTATTATTATTTATAAAGCGCCAACATATACCACAGTGCTGTACAATGGAGTAAATAAACGATACAAATGGGAAATAACATAACAAGTCTCTTTAATACTATTATTATTTATAAAGTGCCAACATATTCCACAGCGCTGTACAAGTGGGTAAATAAACCATACAAATGGGAAATAACATAACAAGTCTCTTTAATATTATTATTATTTGTAAAGTGCCAACATATTCCACAGCGCTGTACAATGGAGTAAATAAACCATACAAATGGGAAATAACATAACAAGTCTCTTTAATATTATTATTATTTATAAAGCGCCAACATATTCCACAGCACTGTACAATGGAGTAAATAAACCATACAAATGGGAAATAACATAACAAGTCTCTTTAATACTATTATTATTTATAAAGTGCCAACATATTCCACAGCGCTGTACAATGGAGTAAATAAACCATAAAAATGGTACATAACATAACAAGTCTCTTTAATATAATTATTATTATTATTATTTATAAAGCGCCAACATATTCCACAGCACTGTACAATGTAGTAAATAAACCATACAAATGGTACATAACATAACAAGTCTCTATAATAGTATTATTATTTATAAAGCGCCAACATATACCACAGGGCTGTACAATGGAGTAAATAAACCATACAAATGGGAAATAAAATAACATGTCTCTTTAATATTATTATTATTATTTATAAAGTGCAAGCATATTCCACAGCGCTGTACAATGGAGTAAATAAACCATACAAATGGAAAATAACATAACAAGTCTCTTTAATATTATTATTATTATTTTTAAAGCGCCAACATATTCCACAGCACTGTACAATGTAGCAAATAAACCATACAAATGGTACATAACATAACAAGTCTCTTTAATATTATTCTTATTTATAAAGCGCCAACATATACCACAGCGCTGTACAATGGAGTAAATAAACCATACAAATGGGAAATAACATAACAAGTCTCTTTAATACTATTATTATTTATAAAGTGCCAACATATTCCACAGCGCTGTACAATGGAGTAAATAAACCATACAAATGGGAAATAACATAACAAGTCTCTTTAATGTTATTATTATTATTTATAAAGCGCCAACATATATCACAGCGCTGTACAATGGAGTAAATAAACCATACAAATGGGAAATAACATAACAAGTCTCTTTAATATTATTATTATTTATAAAGCGCCAACATATTCCACAGCGCTGTACAATGGAGTAAATAAACCATACAAATCGGAAATAACATAACAAGTCTCTTTAATGTTATTATTATTATTTATAAAGCGCCAACATATTCCACAGCGCTGTAAAATGGAGTAAATTAACCATTCAAATGGTAAGTAACATAACAAGTCTCTTTAATATTATTATTATTATTTATAAAGCGCCTGCATATTCCACAGCGCTGTACAATGGAGTAAATAAACCATACAAATGGTACATAACATAACAAGTCTCTTTAATATTATTATTATTTATAAAGCGCCAACATATTCCACAGCGCTGTACAATGGAGTAAATAAACCATACAAATGGTAAATAACATAACAAGTCTCTTTAATATCATTATTATTTATAAAGCGCCAACATATTCCACAGCGCTGTACAATGGAGGAAATAAACCATACAAATGGTACATAACATAACAAGTCTCTTTAATATTATTATTATTATTATTTATAAAGCGCCAACATATTCCACAGCGCTGTACAATGGAGTAAATAAACCATACAAATGGGAAATAACATAACAAGTCTCTTTAATATTATTATTATTATTATTTATAAAGCGCCAACATATTCCACAGCGCTGTACAATGGAGTAAATAAACCATACAAATGGGAAATAACATAACAAGTCTCTTTAATATTATTATTAATATTTATAAAGCGCCAACATATACCACAGTGCTGTACAATGGAGTAAATAAACGATACAAATGGGAAATAACATAACAAGTCTCTTTAATATTATTATTATTTGTAAAGTGCCAACATATTCCTCAGCGCTGTACAATGGAGTAAATAAACCATACAAATGGGAAATAACATAACAAGTCTCTTTAATATTATTATTATTTATAAAGCGCCAACATATTCCACAGCGCTGTACAATGGAGTAAATAAACCATACAAATGGGAAATAACATAACAAGTCTCTTTAATACTATTATTATTTATAAAGTGCCAACATATTCCACAGCGCTGTACAATGGAGTAAATAAACCATACAAATGGGAAATAACATAACAAGTCTCTTTAATATTATTATTATTATTTATAAAGCGCCAACATATTCCACAGCACTGTACAATGTAGTAAATAAACCATACAAATGGTACATAACATAACAAGTCTCTATAATAGTATTATTATTTATAAAACACCAACATATACCACAGCGCTGTACAATGGAGTAAATAAACCAGACAAATGGGAAATAACATAACAAGTCTCTTTAATATTATTATTATTATTTATAAAGTGCCAACATATTCCACAGCGCTGCACAATGGAGTAAATAAACCATACAAATGTTAAATAATATAACAAGTCTGTATAATATTATTATTATTCATAAAGCGCCAACATATACCACAGGGCTGTACAATGGAGTAAATAAACCATACAAATGGGAAATAACATAACAAGTCTCTTTAATATTATTATTATTATTTATAAAGTGCCAGCATATTCCACAGCGCTGTACAATGGAGTAAATAAACCATACAAATGGGAAATAACATAACAAGTCTCTTTAATATTATTATTATTATTTATAAAGCGCCAACATATTCCACAGCACTGTACAATGCAGCAAATAAACCATACAAATGGTACATAACATAACAAGTCTCTTTAATATTATTATTATTTATAAAGCGCCAACATATTCCACAGCGCTGTACAATGGAGTAAATAAACCATACAAATGGGAAATAACATAACAAGTCTCTTTAATGTTATTATTATTATTTATAAAGCGCCAACATATACCACAGCGCTGTACAATGGAGTAAATAAACCATACATATGGGAAATAACATAACAAGTCTCTTTAATATTATTATTATTTATAAAGCGCCAACATATTCCACAGCGCTGTACAATGGAGTAAATAAACCATACAAATGGGAAATAACATACCAAGTCTCTTTAATATTAATATTATTTATAAAGCGCCAACATATTCCACAGCGCTGTACAATGGAGTAAATAAACCATAAAAATGGTAAGTAACATAACAAGTATCTGTAATATTATTATTATTATTATTATTATTTATTAAAGCGCCAACATTTTCCACAGCGCTGTACAATGGAGTAAATAAACCATACAAATGGTACATAACATAACAAGTCTCTTTAATATTATTATTATTAATTATAAAGCGCCAGCATATTCCACAGCGCTGTACAATGGAGTAAATAAACCATACAAATGGTACATAACATAACAAGTTTCTTTAATATTATTATTATTATTTATAAAGCGCCAACATATTCCACAGCGCTGTACAATGGAGTAAATAAACCATACAAATGGTAAATAACATAACAAGTCTCTTCAATATTATTATTATTATTTATAAAGCGCCAACATATTCCACAGCGCTGTACAATGGAGTAAATAAACCATACAAATGGTAAATAACATAACAAGTCTCTTTAATATTATTATTATTATTTATAAAGCACCAACATATACTACAGCGCTGTACAATGGAGTAAATAAACCATACAAATGGTACATAACATAACAAGTTTCTTTAATATTATTATTATTATTTATAAAGCGCCAACATATTCCACAGCGCTGTACAATGGAGTAAATAAACCATACAAATGGTACATAACATAACAAGTCTCATTTATATTATTATTATTATTTATATAGCACCAACATATACCACAGCGCTGCACAATGGAGTAAATAAACCATATAAATGGGAAATAACATAACAAGTCTCTTTAAAATTATTATTATTATTATTTATAAAGCGCCAACATATTCCACAGCGCTGTACAATGGAGTAAATAAACCATACAAATGGGAAATAACATAACAAGTCTCTTTAATATTATTATTATTTATAAAGAACCAACATATTCCACAGCGCTGTAAAATGGAGTAAATTAACCATTCAAATGGTAAGTAACAAAACAAGTCTCTTTAATATTATTATTATTATTTATAAAGCGCCTGCATATTCCACAGCGCTGTACAATGGAGTAAATAAACCATACAAATGGTACATAACATAACAAGTCTCTTTAATATTATTATTATTTATAAAGCGCCAACATATTCCACAGCGCTGTACAATGGAGTAAATAAACCATAAAAATGGGAAGTAACATAACAAGTATCTGTAATATTATTATTATTATTATTATTATTTATCAAAGCGCCAACATATTCCACAGCGCTGTACAATGGAGTAAATAAACCATACAAATGGGAAATAACATAACAAGTCTCTTTAATATTATTATTATTTATAAAGCGCCAACATATTCCACAGCGCTGTACAATGGAGTAAATAAACCATACAAATGGGAAATAACATAACAAGTCTCTTTAATACTATTATTATTTATAAAGTGCCAACATATTCCACAGCGCTGTACAATGGAGGAAATAAACCATACAAATGGGAAATAACATAACAAGTCTCTTTAATATTATTTTTATTATTTATAAAGCGCCAACATATTCCACAGCACTGTACAATGCAGTAAATAAACCATACAAATGGTACATAACATAACAAGTCTCTATAATAGTATTATTATATATAAAACACCAACATATACCACAGCGCTGTACAATGGAGTAAATAAACCATACAAATGGGAAATAACATAACAAGTCTCTTTAATATTATTATTATTATTTATAAAGCGCCAACATATTCCACAGCGCTGTACAATGGAGTAAATAAACCATACAAATGTTAAATAATATAACAAGTCTATATAATATTATTATTATTCATAAAGCGCCAACATATACCACAGGGCTGTACAATGGAGTAAATAAACCATACAAATGGGAAATAAAATAACAAGTCTCTTTAATATTATTATTATTATTTATAAAGTGCCAGCATATTCCACAGCGCTGTACAATGGAGTAAATAAACCATACAAATGGGAAATAACATAACAAGTCTCTTTAATATTATTATTATTATTTATAAAGCGCCAACATATTCCACAGCACTGTACAATGCAGCAAATAAACCATACAAATGGTACATAACATAACAAGTCTCTTTAATGTTATTATTATTATTTATAAAGCGCCAACATATACCACAGCGCTGTACAATGGAGTAAATAAACCATACAAATGGGAAATAACATAACAAGTCTCTTTAACATTATTATTATTTATAAAGCGCCAACATATTCCACAGCGCTGTACAATGGAGTAAATAAACCATACAAATGGGAAATAACATAACAAGTCTCTTTAATGTTATTATTATTATTTATAAAGCGCCAACATATTCCACAGCGTTGTACAATGGAGTAAATAAACCATACAAATGGTAAATAACATAACAAGTCTCTTTAATATTATTATTATTTATATAGCGCCAACATATTCCACAGCGCTGTAAAATGGAGTAAATTAACCATTCAAATGGTAAGTAACATAACAAGTCTCTTTAATATTATTATTATTATTTATAAAGCGCCAACATATTCCACAGCGTTGTACAATGGAGTAAATAAACCATACAAATGGTAAATAACATAACAAGTCTCTTTAATATTATTATTATTTATAAAGCGCCAACATATTCCACAGCGCTGTACAATGGAGTAAATAAACCATAAAAATGGTAAGTAACATAACAAGTATCTGTAATATTATTATTATTATTATTATTATTTAATTAAAGCGCCAACATTTTCCACAGCGCTGTACAATGGAGGAAATAAACCATACAAATGGTACATAACATAACAAGTCTCTTTAATATTATTATTATTATTTATAAAGCGCCAACATATTCCACAGCACTGTACAATGGAGTAAATAAACCATACAAATGGTACATAACATAACAAGTCTCTTTAATATTACTATTATTAATTATAAAGCGCCAACATATTCCACAGCGCTGTACAATGGAGTAAATAAACCATACAAATGGTACATAACATAACAAGTTTCTTTAATATTATTATTATTATTTATAAAGCGCCAACATATACCACAGCGCTGTACAATGGAGTAAATAAACCATACAAATGGTACATAACATAACAAGTCTCATTAATATTATTATTATTATTTATATAGCACCAACATATACCACAGCGCTGCACAATGGAGTAAATAAACCATACAAATGTGAAATAACATAAAAAGTCTCTTTAATATTATTATTATTTATAAAGCGCCAACATATTCCACAGCGCTGTCCAATGGAGTAAATAAACCATACAAATGGTACATAACATAACAAGTTTCTTTAATATTATTATTATTATTTATAAAGCGCCAACATATTCCACAGCGCTGTACAATGGAGTAAATAAACCATACAAATGGGAAATAACATAACAAGTCTCTTTAATATTATTATTATTATTATTATTTATAAAGCGCCAACATATTCCACAGCGCTGTACAATGGAGTAAATAAATCATACAAATGTGAAATAACATAAAAAGTCTCTTTAATATTATTATTCTTTATAAAGCGCCAACATATTCCACAGCGCTGTCCAATGGAGTAAATAAACCATACAAATGGTACATAACATAACAAGTCTCATTAATATTATTATTATTATTTATATAGCACCAACATATACCACAGCGCTGCACAATGGAGTAAATAAACCATACAAATGGGAAATAACATAACACGTCTCTTTAAAATTATTATTATTATTATTTATAAAGCGCCAACATATTCCACAGCGCTGTACAATGGAGTAAATAAACCATACAAATGGGAAATAACATAACAAGTCTCTTTAATATTATTATTATTTATAAAGAACCAACATATTCCACAGCGCTGTACAATGGAGTAAATTAACCATAAAAATGGGAAATAACATAACAAGTCTCTTTAATATTATTATTATTTATCAAAGCGCCAACATATTCCACAGCGCTGTACAATGGAGTAAATAAACCATACAAATGGGAAATAACATAACAAGTCTCTTTAATATTATTATTATTTATAAAGCGCCAACATATTCCACAGCGCTGTACAATGGAAGAAATAAACCACACAAATGGTACATAACATAACAAGTCTCTTTAATATTATTATTATTATTATTTATAAAGCGCCAACATATTCCACAGCGCTGTACAATGGAGTAAATAAACCATACAAATGTGAAATAACATAAAAAGTCTCTTTAATATTATTATTATTTATAAAGCGCCAACATATTCCACAGCGCTGTCCAATGGAGTAAATAAACCATACAAATGGTACATAACATAACAAGTTTCTTTAATATTATTATTATTATTTATAAAGCGCCAACATATTCCACAGCGCTGTACAATGGAGTAAATAAACCATACAAATGGTAAATAACATAACAAGTCTCTTTAATATTATTATTATTATTTATAAAGCACCAACATATACCACAGCGCTGTACAATGGAGTAAATAAACCATACAAATGGTACATAACATAACAAGTCTCTTTAATATTATTATTATTATTTATAAAGCACCAACATATTCCACAGCGCTGTACAATGGAGTAAATAAACCATACAAATGGGAAATAACATAACAAGTCTCTTTAATATTATTATTATTATTATTATTTATAAAGCGCCAACATATTCCACAGCGCTGTACAATGGAGTAAATAAATCATACAAATGTGAAATAACATAAAAAGTCTCTTTAATATTATTATTCTTTATAAAGCGCCAACATATTCCACAGCGCTGTCCAATGGAGTAAATAAACCATACAAATGGTACATAACATAACAAGTCTCATTAATATTATTATTATTATTTATATAGAACCAACATATACCACAGCGCTGCACAATGGAGTAAATAAACCATACAAATGGGAAATAACATAACAAGTCTCTTTAAAATTATTATTATTATTATTTATAAAGCGCCAACATATTCCACAGCGCTGTACAATGGAGTAAATAAACCATACAAATGGGAAATAACATAACAAGTCTCTTTAATATTATTATTATTTATAAAGAACCAACATATTCCACAGCGCTGTACAATGGAGTAAATTAACCATAAAAATGGGAAATAACATAACAAGTCTCTTTAATATTATTATTATTTATCAAAGCGCCAACATATTCCACAGCGCTGTACAATGGAGTAAATAAACCATACAAATGGGAAATAACATAACAAGTCTCTTTAATATTATTATTATTTATAAAGCGCCAACATATTCCACAGCGCTGTACAATGGAAGAAATAAACCACACAAATGGTACATAACATAACAAGTCTCTTTAATATTATTATTATTATTATTTATAAAGCGCCAACATATTCCACAGCGCTGTACAATGGAGTAAATAAACCATACAAATGTGAAATAACATAAAAAGTCTCTTTAATATTATTATTATTTATAAAGCGCCAACATATTCCACAGCGCTGTCCAATGGAGTAAATAAACCATACAAATGGTACATAACATAACAAGTTTCTTTAATATTATTATTATTATTTATAAAGCGCCAACATATTCCACAGCGCTGTACAATGGAGTAAATAAACCATACAAATGGGAAATAACATAACAAGTCTCTTTAATATTATTATTATTATTATTATTTATAAAGCGCCAACATATTCCACAGCGCTGTACAATGGAGTAAATAAACCATACAAATGGGAAATAACATAACAAGTCTCTTTAATATTATTATTATTTATAAAGCGCCAACATATTCCACAGAACTGTACAATGGAAGAAATAAACCACACAAATGGTAAATAACATAACAAGTCTCTTTAATATTATTATTATTTATAAAGCGCCAACATATTCCACAGCGCTGTACAATGGAAGAAATAAACCACACAAATGGTACATAACATAACAAGTCTCTTTAATATTATTATTATTAATTATAAAGCGCCAGCATATTCCACAGCGCTGTACAATGGAGTAAATAAACCATACAAATGGTACATAACATAACAAGTTTCTTTAATATTATTATTATTATTTATAAAGCGCCAACATATTCCACAGCGCTGTACAATGGAGTAAATAAACCATACAAATGGTAAATAACATAACAAGTCTCTTCAATATTATTATTATTATTTATAAAGCGCCAACATATTCCACAGCGCTGTACAATGGAGTAAATAAACCATACAAATGGTAAATAACATAACAAGTCTCTTTAATATTATTATTATTATTTATAAAGCACCAACATATACTACAGCGCTGTACAATGGAGTAAATAAACCATACAAATGGTACATAACATAACAAGTTTCTTTAATATTATTATTATTATTTATAAAGCGCCAACATATTCCACAGCGCTGTACAATGGAGTAAATAAACCATACAAATGGTACATAACATAACAAGTCTCATTTATATTATTATTATTATTTATATAGCACCAACATATACCACAGCGCTGCACAATGGAGTAAATAAACCATATAAATGGGAAATAACATAACAAGTCTCTTTAAAATTATTATTATTATTATTTATAAAGCGCCAACATATTCCACAGCGCTGTACAATGGAGTAAATAAACCATACAAATGGGAAATAACATAACAAGTCTCTTTAATATTATTATTATTTATAAAGAACCAACATATTCCACAGCGCTGTAAAATGGAGTAAATTAACCATTCAAATGGTAAGTAACAAAACAAGTCTCTTTAATATTATTATTATTATTTATAAAGCGCCTGCATATTCCACAGCGCTGTACAATGGAGTAAATAAACCATACAAATGGTACATAACATAACAAGTCTCTTTAATATTATTATTATTTATAAAGCGCCAACATATTCCACAGCGCTGTACAATGGAGTAAATAAACCATAAAAATGGGAAGTAACATAACAAGTATCTGTAATATTATTATTATTATTATTATTATTTATCAAAGCGCCAACATATTCCACAGCGCTGTACAATGGAGTAAATAAACCATACAAATGGGAAATAACATAACAAGTCTCTTTAATATTATTATTATTTATAAAGCGCCAACATATTCCACAGCGCTGTACAATGGAGTAAATAAACCATACAAATGGGAAATAACATAACAAGTCTCTTTAATACTATTATTATTTATAAAGTGCCAACATATTAAACAGCGCTGTACAATGGAGGAAATAAACCATACAAATGGGAAATAACATAACAAGTCTCTTTAATATTATTTTTATTATTTATAAAGCGCCAACATATTCCACAGCACTGTACAATGCAGTAAATAAACCATACAAATGGTACATAACATAACAAGTCTCTATAATAGTATTATTATTTATAAAACACCAACATATACCACAGCGCTGTACAATGGAGTAAATAAACCATACAAATGGGAAATAACATAACAAGTCTCTTTAATATTATTATTATTATTTATAAAGCGCCAACATATTCCACAGCGCTGTACAATGGAGTAAATAAACCATACAAATGTTAAATAATATAACAAGTCTATATAATATTATTATTATTCATAAAGCGCCAACATATACCACAGGGCTGTACAATGGAGTAAATAAACCATACAAATGGGAAATAAAATAACAAGTCTCTTTAATATTATTATTATTATTTATAAAGTGCCAGCATATTCCACAGCGCTGTACAATGGAGTAAATAAACCATACAAATGGGAAATAACATAACAAGTCTCTTTAATATTATTATTATTATTTATAAAGCGCCAACATATTCCACAGCACTGTACAATGCAGCAAATAAACCATACAAATGGTACATAACATAACAAGTCTCTTTAATATTATTATTATTTATAAAGCGCCAACATATTCCACAGCGCTGTACAATGGAGTAAATAAACCATACAAATGGGAAATAACATAACAAGTCTCTTTAATGTTATTATTATTATTTATAAAGCGCCAACATATACCACAGCGCTGTACAATGGAGTAAATAAACCATACAAATGGGAAATAACATAACAAGTCTCTTTAACATTATTATTATTTATAAAGCGCCAACATATTCCACAGCGCTGTACAATGGAGTAAATAAACCATACAAATGGGAAATAACATAACAAGTCTCTTTAATGTTATTATTATTATTTATAAAGCGCCAACATATTCCACAGCGTTGTACAATGGAGTAAATAAACCATACAAATGGTAAATAACATAACAAGTCTCTTTAATATTATTATTATTTATATAGCGCCAACATATTCCACAGCGCTGTAAAATGGAGTAAATTAACCATTCAAATGGTAAGTAACATAACAAGTCTCTTTAATATTATTATTATTATTTATAAAGCGCCAACATATTCCACAGCGTTGTACAATGGAGTAAATAAACCATACAAATGGTAAATAACATAACAAGTCTCTTTAATATTATTATTATTTATAAAGCGCCAACATATTCCACAGCGCTGTACAATGGAAGAAATAAACCACACAAATGGTACATAACATAACAAGTCTCTTTAATATTATTATTATTAATTATAAAGCGCCAGCATATTCCACAGCGCTGTACAATGGAGTAAATAAACCATACAAATGGTACATAACATAACAAGTTTCTTTAATATTATTATTATTATTTATAAAGCGCCAACATATTCCACAGCGCTGTACAATGGAGTAAATAAACCATACAAATGGTAAATAACATAACAAGTCTCTTCAATATTATTATTATTATTTATAAAGCGCCAACATATTCCACAGCGCTGTACAATGGAGTAAATAAACCATACAAATGGTAAATAACATAACAAGTCTCTTTAATATTATTATTATTATTTATAAAGCACCAACATATACTACAGCGCTGTACAATGGAGTAAATAAACCATACAAATGGTACATAACATAACAAGTTTCTTTAATATTATTATTATTATTTATAAAGCGCCAACATATTCCACAGCGCTGTACAATGGAGTAAATAAACCATACAAATGGTACATAACATAACAAGTCTCATTTATATTATTATTATTATTTATATAGCACCAACATATACCACAGCGCTGCACAATGGAGTAAATAAACCATATAAATGGGAAATAACATAACAAGTCTCTTTAAAATTATTATTATTATTATTTATAAAGCGCCAACATATTCCACAGCGCTGTACAATGGAGTAAATAAACCATACAAATGGGAAATAACATAACAAGTCTCTTTAATATTATTATTATTTATAAAGAACCAACATATTCCACAGCGCTGTAAAATGGAGTAAATTAACCATTCAAATGGTAAGTAACAAAACAAGTCTCTTTAATATTATTATTATTATTTATAAAGCGCCTGCATATTCCACAGCGCTGTACAATGGAGTAAATAAACCATACAAATGGTACATAACATAACAAGTCTCTTTAATATTATTATTATTTATAAAGCGCCAACATATTCCACAGCGCTGTACAATGGAGTAAATAAACCATAAAAATGGGAAGTAACATAACAAGTATCTGTAATATTATTATTATTATTATTATTATTTATCAAAGCGCCAACATATTCCACAGCGCTGTACAATGGAGTAAATAAACCATACAAATGGGAAATAACATAACAAGTCTCTTTAATATTATTATTATTTATAAAGCGCCAACATATTCCACAGCGCTGTACAATGGAGTAAATAAACCATACAAATGGGAAATAACATAACAAGTCTCTTTAATACTATTATTATTTATAAAGTGCCAACATATTAAACAGCGCTGTACAATGGAGGAAATAAACCATACAAATGGGAAATAACATAACAAGTCTCTTTAATATTATTTTTATTATTTATAAAGCGCCAACATATTCCACAGCACTGTACAATGCAGTAAATAAACCATACAAATGGTACATAACATAACAAGTCTCTATAATAGTATTATTATTTATAAAACACCAACATATACCACAGCGCTGTACAATGGAGTAAATAAACCATACAAATGGGAAATAACATAACAAGTCTCTTTAATATTATTATTATTATTTATAAAGCGCCAACATATTCCACAGCGCTGTACAATGGAGTAAATAAACCATACAAATGTTAAATAATATAACAAGTCTATATAATATTATTATTATTCATAAAGCGCCAACATATACCACAGGGCTGTACAATGGAGTAAATAAACCATACAAATGGGAAATAAAATAACAAGTCTCTTTAATATTATTATTATTATTTATAAAGTGCCAGCATATTCCACAGCGCTGTACAATGGAGTAAATAAACCATACAAATGGGAAATAACATAACAAGTCTCTTTAATATTATTATTATTATTTATAAAGCGCCAACATATTCCACAGCACTGTACAATGCAGCAAATAAACCATACAAATGGTACATAACATAACAAGTCTCTTTAATATTATTATTATTTATAAAGCGCCAAGATATTCCACAGCGCTGTACAATGGAGTAAATAAACCATACAAATGGGAAATAACATAACAAGTCTCTTTAATGTTATTATTATTATTTATAAAGCGCCAACATATACCACAGCGCTGTACAATGGAGTAAATAAACCATACAAATGGGAAATAACATAACAAGTCTCTTTAACATTATTATTATTTATAAAGCGCCAACATATTCCACAGCGCTGTACAATGGAGTAAATAAACCATACAAATGGGAAATAACATAACAAGTCTCTTTAATGTTATTATTATTATTTATAAAGCGCCAACATATTCCACAGCGTTGTACAATGGAGTAAATAAACCATACAAATGGTAAATAACATAACAAGTCTCTTTAATATTATTATTATTTATATAGCGCCAACATATTCCACAGCGCTGTAAAATGGAGTAAATTAACCATTCAAATGGTAAGTAACATAACAAGTCTCTTTAATATTATTATTATTATTTATAAAGCGCCAACATATTCCACAGCGTTGTACAATGGAGTAAATAAACCATACAAATGGTAAATAACATAACAAGTCTCTTTAATATTATTATTATTTATAAAGCGCCAACATATTCCACAGCGCTGTACAATGGAGTAAATAAACCATAAAAATGGTAAGTAACATAACAAGTATCTGTAATATTATTATTATTATTATTATTATTTAATTAAAGCGCCAACATTTTCCACAGCGCTGTACAATGGAGGAAATAAACCATACAAATGGTACATAACATAACAAGTCTCTTTAATATTATTATTATTATTTATAAAGCGCCAACATATTCCACAGCACTGTACAATGGAGTAAATAAACCATACAAATGGTACATAACATAACAAGTCTCTTTAATATTACTATTATTAATTATAAAGCGCCAACATATTCCACAGCGCTGTACAATGGAGTAAATAAACCATACAAATGGTACATAACATAACAAGTTTCTTTAATATTATTATTATTATTTATAAAGCGCCAACATATACCACAGCGCTGTACAATGGAGTAAATAAACCATACAAATGGTACATAACATAACAAGTCTCATTAATATTATTATTATTATTTATATAGCACCAACATATACCACAGCGCTGCACAATGGAGTAAATAAACCATACAAATGTGAAATAACATAAAAAGTCTCTTTAATATTATTATTATTTATAAAGCGCCAACATATTCCACAGCGCTGTCCAATGGAGTAAATAAACCATACAAATGGTACATAACATAACAAGTTTCTTTAATATTATTATTATTATTTATAAAGCGCCAACATATTCCACAGCGCTGTACAATGGAGTAAATAAACCATACAAATGGGAAATAACATAACAAGTCTCTTTAATATTATTATTATTATTATTATTTATAAAGCGCCAACATATTCCACAGCGCTGTACAATGGAGTAAATAAATCATACAAATGTGAAATAACATAAAAAGTCTCTTTAATATTATTATTCTTTATAAAGCGCCAACATATTCCACAGCGCTGTCCAATGGAGTAAATAAACCATACAAATGGTACATAACATAACAAGTCTCATTAATATTATTATTATTATTTATATAGCACCAACATATACCACAGCGCTGCACAATGGAGTAAATAAACCATACAAATGGGAAATAACATAACACGTCTCTTTAAAATTATTATTATTATTATTTATAAAGCGCCAACATATTCCACAGCGCTGTACAATGGAGTAAATAAACCATACAAATGGGAAATAACATAACAAGTCTCTTTAATATTATTATTATTTATAAAGAACCAACATATTCCACAGCGCTGTACAATGGAGTAAATTAACCATAAAAATGGGAAATAACATAACAAGTCTCTTTAATATTATTATTATTTATCAAAGCGCCAACATATTCCACAGCGCTGTACAATGGAGTAAATAAACCATACAAATGGGAAATAACATAACAAGTCTCTTTAATATTATTATTATTTATAAAGCGCCAACATATTCCACAGCGCTGTACAATGGAAGAAATAAACCACACAAATGGTACATAACATAACAAGTCTCTTTAATATTATTATTATTATTATTTATAAAGCGCCAACATATTCCACAGCGCTGTACAATGGAGTAAATAAACCATACAAATGTGAAATAACATAAAAAGTCTCTTTAATATTATTATTATTTATAAAGCGCCAACATATTCCACAGCGCTGTCCAATGGAGTAAATAAACCATACAAATGGTACATAACATAACAAGTTTCTTTAATATTATTATTATTATTTATAAAGCGCCAACATATTCCACAGCGCTGTACAATGGAGTAAATAAACCATACAAATGGGAAATAACATAACAAGTCTCTTTAATATTATTATTATTATTATTATTTATAAAGCGCCAACATATTCCACAGCGCTGTACAATGGAGTAAATAAACCATACAAATGGGAAATAACATAACAAGTCTCTTTAATATTATTATTATTTATAAAGCGCCAACATATTCCACAGAACTGTACAATGGAAGAAATAAACCACACAAATGGTACATAACATAACAAGTCTCTTTAATATTATTATTATTATTATTTATAAAGCGCCAACATATTCCACAGCGCTGTACAATGGAGTAAATAAATCATACAAATGTGAAATAACATAAAAAGTCTCTTTAATATTATTATTCTTTATAAAGCGCCAACATATTCCACAGCGCTGTCCAATGGAGTAAATAAACCATACAAATGGAACATAACATAACAAGTTTCTTTAATATTATTATTATTATTTATAAAGCGCCAACATATTCCACAGCGCTGTACAATGGAGTAAATAAACCATACAAATGGGAAATAACATAACAAGTCTCTTTAATATTATTATTATTATTTATAAAGTGCCAACATATTCCACAGCGCTGTACAATGGAGTAAATAAACCATACAAATGTTAAATAATATAACAAGTCTGTATAATATTATTATTATTCATAAAGCGCCAACATATACCACAGGGCTGTACAATGGAGTAAATAAACCATACAAATGGGAAATAAAATAACAAGTCTCTTTAATATTATTATTATTATTTATAAAGCGCCAACATATTCCACAGCACTGTACAATGCAGCAAATAAACCATACAAATGGTACATAACATAACAAGTCTCTTTAATATTATTATTATTTATAAAGCGCCAACATATTCCACAGCGCTGTACAATGGAGTAAATAAACCATACAAATGGGAAATAACATAACAAGTCTCTTTAATGTTATTATTATTATTTATAAAGCGCCAACATATACCACAGCGCTGTACAATGGAGTAAATAAACCATACAAATGGGAAATAACATAACAAGTCTCTTTAATATTATTATTATTTATAAAGCGCCAACATATTCCACAGCGCTGTACAATGGAGTAAATAAACCATAAAAATGGTAAGTAACATAACAAGTATCTGTAATATTATTATTATTATTATTATTATTTATTAAAGCGCCAACATTTTCCACAGCGCTGTACAATGGAGTAAATAAACCATACAAATGGTACATAACATAACAAGTCTCTTTAATATTATTATTATTAATTATAAAGCGCCAGCATATTCCACAGCGCTGTACAATGGAGTAAATAAACCATACAAATGGTACATAACATAACAAGTTTCTTTAATATTATTATTATTATTTATAAAGCGCCAACATATTCCACAGCGCTGTACAATGGAGTAAATAAACCATACAAATGGTAAATAACATAACAAGTCTCTTTAATATTATTATTATTATTTATAAAGCACCAACATATACCACAGCGCTGTACAATGGAGTAAATAAACCATACAAATGGTACATAACATAACAAGTCTCATTTATATTATTATTATTATTTATATAGCACCAACATATACCACAGCGCTGCACAATGGAGTAAATAAACCATATAAATGGGAAATAACATAACAAGTCTCTTTAAAATTATTATTATTATTATTTATAAAGCGCCAACATATTCCACAGCGCTGTACAATGGAGTAAATAAACCATACAAATGGGAAATAACATAACAAGTCTCTTTAATATTATTATTATTTATAAAGAACCAACATATTCCACAGCGCTGTAAAATGGAGTAAATTAACCATTCAAATGGTAAGTAACATAACAAGTCTCTTTAATATTATTATTATTATTTATAAAGCGCTTGCATATTCCACAGCGCTGTACAATGGAGTAAATAAACCATACAAATGGTACATAACATAACAAGTCTCTTTAATAATATTATTATTTATAAAGCGCCAACATATTCCACAGCGCTGTACAATGGAGTAAATAAACCATAAAAATGGGAAGTAACATAACAAGTATCTGTAATATTATTATTATTATTATTTATCAAAGCGCCAACATATTCCACAGCGCTGTACAATGGAGTAAATAAACCATACAAATGGGAAATAACATAACAAGTCTCTTTAATATTATTATTATTTATAAAGCGCCAACATATTCCACAGCGCTGTACAATGGAGTAAATAAACCATACAAATGGTACATAACATAACAAGTTTCTTTAATATTATTATTATTATTTATAAAGCGCCAACATATTCCACAGCGCTGTACAATGGAGTAAATAAACCATACAAATGGTAAATAACATAACAAGTCTCTTTAATATTATTATTATTATTTATAAAGCACCAACATATACCACAGCGCTGTACAATGGAGTAAATAAACCATACAAATGGTACATAAAATAACAAGTCTCATTTATATTATTATTATTATTTATATAGCACCAACATATACCACAGCGCTGCACAATGGAGTAAATAAACCATATAAATGGGAAATAACATAACAAGTCTCTTTAAAATTATTATTATTATTATTTATAAAGCGCCAACATATTCCACAGCGCTGTACAATGGAGTAAATAAACCATACAAATGGGAAATAACATAACAAGTCTCTTTAATATTATTATTATTTATAAAGAACCAACATATTCCACAGCGCTGTAAAATGGAGTAAATTAACCATTCAAATGGTAAGTAACATAACAAGTCTCTTTAATATTATTATTATTATTTATAAAGCGCCTGCATATTCCACAGCGCTGTACAATGGAGTAAATAAACCATACAAATGGTACATAACATAACAAGTCTCTTTAATATTATTATTATTTATAAAGCGCCAACATATTCCACAGCGCTGTACAATGGAGTAAATAAACCATAAAAATGGGAAGTAACATAACAAGTATCTGTAATATTATTATTATTATTATTATTATTTATAAAGCGCCAACATATTCCACAGCGCTGTACAATGGAGTAAATAAACCATACAAATGGGAAATAACATAACAAGTCTTTTTAATACTATTATTATTTATAAAGTGCCAACATATTCCACAGCGCTGTACAATGGAGGAAATAAACCATACAAATGGGAAATAACATAACAAGTCTCTTTAATATTATTTTTATTATTTATAAAGCGCCAACATATTCCACAGCACTGTACAATGCAGTAAATAAACCATACAAATGGTACATAACATAACAAGTCTCTATAATAGTATTATTATTTATAAAACACCAACATATACCACAGCGCTGTACAATGGAGTAAATAAACCATACAAATGGGAAATAACATAACAAGTCTCTTTAATATTATTATTATTATTTATAAAGCGCCAACATATTCCACAGCGCTGTACAATGGAGTAAATAAACCATACAAATGTTAAATAATATAACAAGTCTATATAATATTATTATTATTCATAAAGCGCCAACATATACCACAGGGCTGTACAATGGAGTAAATAAACCATACAAATGGGAAATAAAATAACAAGTCTCTTTAATATTATTATTATTATTTATAAAGTGCCAGCATATTCCACAGCGCTGTACAATGGAGTAAATAAACCATACAAATGGGAAATAACATAACAAGTCTCCTTAATATTATTATTATTATTTATAAAGCGCCAACATATTCCACAGCACTGTACAATGCAGCAAATAAACCATACAAATGGTACATAACATAACAAGTCTCTTTAATATTATTATTATTTATAAAGCGCCAACATATTCCACAGCGCTGTACAATGGAGTAAATAAACCATACAAATGGGAAATAACATAACAAGTCTCTTTAATGTTATTATTATTATTTATAAAGCGCCAACATATACCACAGCGCTGTACAATGGAGTAAATAAACCATACAAATGGGAAATAACATAACAAGTCTCTTTAACATTATTATTATTTATAAAGCGCCAACATATTCCACAGCGCTGTACAATGGAGTAAATAAACCATACAAATGGGAAATAACATAACAAGTATCTTTAATGTTATTATTATTATTTATAAAGCGCCAACATATTCCACAGCGTTGTACAATGGAGTAAATAAACCATACAAATGGTAAATAACATAACAAGTCTCTTTAATATTATTATTATTTATATAGCGCCAACATATTCCACAGCGCTGTAAAATGGAGTAAATTAACCATTCAAATGGTAAGTAACATAACAAGTCTCTTTAATATTATTATTATTATTTATAAAGCGCCAAAATATTCCACAGCGTTGTACAATGGAGTAAATAAACCATACAAATGGTAAATAACATAACAAGTCTCTTTAATATTATTATTATTTATAAAGCGCCAACATATTCCACAGCGCTGTACAATGGAGTAAATAAACCATAAAAATGGTATGTAACATAACAAGTATCTGTAATATTATTATTATTATTATTATTATTTATTAAAGCGCCAACATTTTCCACAGCGCTGTACAATGGAGGAAATAAACCATACAAATGGTACATAACATAACAAGTCTCTTTAATATTATTATTATTATTTATAAAGCGCCAACATATTCCACAGCACTGTACAATGGAGTAAATAAACCATACAAATGGTACATAACATAACAAGTCTCTTTAATATTATTATTATTAATTATAAAGCGCCAACATATTCCACAGCGCTGTACAATGGAGTAAATAAACCATACAAATGGTACATAACATAACATGTTTCTTTAATATTATTATTATTATTTATAAAGCGCCAACATATTCCACAGCGCTGTACAATGGAGTAAATAAACCATACAAATGGTAAATAACATAACAAGTCTCTTTAATATTATTATTATTATTTATAAAGCACCAACATATACCACAGCGCTGTACAATGGAGTAAATAAACCATACAAATGGTACATAACATAACAAGTCTCATTAATATTATTATTATTATTTATATAGCACCAACATATACCACAGCGCTGCACAATGGAGTAAATAAACCATACAAATGGGAAATAACATAACAAGTCTCTTTAAAATTATTATTATTATTATTTATAAAGCGCCAACATATTCCACAGCGCTGTACAATGGAGTAAATAAACCATACAAATGGGAAATAACATAACAAGTCTCTTTAATATTATTATTATTTATAAAGAACCAACATATTCCACAGCGCTGTACAATGGAGTAAATTAACCATAAAAATGGGAAATAACATAACAAGTCTCTTTAATATTATTATTATTTATCAAAGCGCCAACATATTCCACAGCGCTGTACAATGGAGTAAATAAACCATACAAATGGGAAATAACATAACAAGTCTCTTTAATATTATTATTATTTATAAAGCGCCAACATATTCCACAGCGCTGTACAATGGAAGAAATAAACCACACAAATGGTACATAACATAACAAGTCTCTTTAATATTATTATTATTATTATTTATAAAGCGCCAACATATTCCACAGCGCTGTACAATGGAGTAAATAAACCATACAAATGTGAAATAACATAAAAAGTCTCTTTAATATTATTATTATTTATAAAGCGCCAACATATTCCACAGCGCTGTCCAATGGAGTAAATAAACCATACAAATGGTACATAACATAACAAGTTTCTTTAATATTATTATTATTATTTATAAAGCGCCAACATATTCCACAGCGCTGTACAATGGAGTAAATAAACCATACAAATGGGAAATAACATAACAAGTCTCTTTAATATTATTATTATTATTATTATTTATAAAGCGCCAACATATTCCACAGCGCTGTACAATGGAGTAAATAAACCATACAAATGGGAAATAACATAACAAGTCTCTTTAATATTATTATTATTTATAAAGCGCCAACATATTCCACAGCGCTGTACAATGGAAGAAATAAACCACACAAATGGTACATAACATAACAAGTCTCTTTAACCCCTTAGTGACATGACTTTTTTGGCTTGTCCGACGCTTGGTGACATGGGCTGTTTTAACATTTCTGAGCAGTTTGTGTTTTGCTGTAATTTATTTCTGTCTCATTTAGTGTACCCACACAAACTATATATCGTTTTTATCATCATAAGAAGGGCTTTCTTTTGATACCATTATTTTGATAATAGCATATAATTTGATGTAAAAAAAATAATAAAATATGGCAAAAAAATTGAAAAAATTATTTTTTTATGACTTTTATTTGAAAAATCGTATACTCATGTACAAGAGACAACAAAAAAACACTGCTAAAAAGTTTCTAATATATGTCCTGAGTTCAGAAATAGCCCATGTTTTTATGTTTTTGTGCTTTTTTATTCATGTTACAGGGCCAGAACTATAAGTGGTGCAAAGCTATTTTAAAATCCCTTCTTTCAAAATTAGCGATAGTGACATTGTAACACTGATTTCTGTACTAAATCCATGAATGACCCCCAACATGTACATATTTTTGAAAACTAGACAACTCAGGGCATTTAACTTGGGGTATTTTGACACATTTCATGTAGCCATTTTACCACCAATCTATGCCAAAGTTTGCAGCAAAAAATCTTTTTTTTTAATTTTTTACATATATTTCAATTTAGGTAAACATTACCTTAAAATGTGAAGGGTTATTTCCAAATAACACCTCAATATGTGTTCAGCAACATCTCCTGAGTACAGGGATACCACCCATGCATAGGTTTGTTGGTTTGTTTTGGGGCTAAAAGGCCACATTTAGGGGGTGCGCATTTTGGTTTTCCAACTTGGAATTCTGACATGCAGAAAACTTGTGCCCATGTCCCATTTGGGACATTTTTTAAGCCAAAAAGTGTATTCTACCCCACAAAACCATATATTTTTGAAAACTAGACACCCTAGGGTATTTCAAATGGTAGTATTTTAACACTTTTCATGCACTAATTCTACCACCAGCCTATGTCAATGTTATGGATAGTAATTTGTTTTTCACATTCATTGTACATCGGGCATGAATTCACAGATCCTACTATGTGTCAGTGCCAAACAACACCTTAATATGTGTTCAGCAACATCTCCTGAGTACAGGGATACCACCCATGTGTAGGTTAGTTAGATTATTTGGGGGCTAAAAGGCCACGTTTAGGGGGGGGTGCATTTCCAACTTGGAATTTTGACATGTAGTCAGCCTGCGCCCATGTTCCATTTGGGACACTTTTGAAGCCTGTCAAAGTATTTTACCCCATAAAACCATATATTTTGGAAAACTAGACATCCTAGGGTATTTAAAATTGTGGTATTTTAACACTTTCCAAGTGCTAATTCTACCACCAACCTATGTCAAAGGGATGGGATGTCATTTTTTCCCCACACACATTGTAGTTCAGGCAGGAATTTTCAGATTCTGGTATTTGCCACTGCCAACCAACACCTCAATATGTGTTCAGCAACATCTCCTGAGTACAGGGATACCCCCCATGCATAGGTTTGTTGGTTTGTATTGGGTCTAAAATTCCACATTTAGGGGGTGCGCAATTCCAACCTGGAATTTTGACATGTAGTCAGCCTGCGCCCATGTTCCATTTGGAACATTTTTGAAGCCGTCCAATGAATTTTACCCCATCAAACCATATATTTTTGGAAAATAGACATCCTAAGGTATTTCAAATGGTGGTATTTTAATACTGTATAGGTACTAATTCTACCACCAGCCTTTGTAAAAGTTTGTGGTAGTACTTTTTTGGGAGTTTTTTTACCACATGCATTGTACTTCAGGCATGAATTCACAGATTCTGGTATATGTCACTGCCAAACAACAACCCAATATGTGTTCAGCAACATCTCCCGAGTACAGGGATAGCACCCATGCATAGGTTTGTTGGTTTGTTTTTGGCTAGAAGGCAACATTTGTGAGATGCGCATCTCAAAATTCCAACTTGGAATTTTGACATGTAGTCAACCTGCGTCCGTGTCCTTTATGGGATATATCTTTGAAGCCAGCCAATGTAATTTACCCCCACCAAACCATATATTTTTTTATCGGTAGACCCCCATCACTACTTGTGGCAAGGGCTCAGCAGCCACCGATACATCGCTAGATGATGTATCAGAAAGCTGAATAGGGTCAAAATCGAACCCTGAGTCCGCGGCCTCAGAATCAGTGCGTAAGCAGTGATCTCGAGCAAAGAAGGGGTTAATAGCTCTTAGAAGAGCCTATCTAGTACTGTAATACATTACAGTACAAAGAAATTAATCCATAAAACAGTGCAGACAGCAAAACATACTGTTGCTGTGCAAGATTACTGCTTACACAGTGATGAATGGCAGGGAAGGGGTTAATACACAGTGAAAGACTTTCATAAAACCTGCCAATTTTATAAAATGTTATTTTATATCACTAATACTGATCTGTCTCTTTCCGTCACAAAAATGTAAGTGAGGAGAGGGAGGCAGATCAATATTTGTGAATATTGATCCGATTAATTTTGATCTGACCAGGGCGAATGGTGAGCTTAATTGAGAAATCACCAAACCGCCTTTGCCACTAATTCGCTGTTACTGATCGCTATGCGCTCAGGCAGCTTAAAAAAAAAAATCTCAAATATTTTTACTTTACATGTAATCCCCTAGCGGGTATGTGTAAAAAAAAAAAAAAAAAAAATATGCAGACAGATAAAAATTGCTTTGGCGTCAATATCATTGCGTAAGCAGTGATCGACGGCAAATAAGGGGTTAATAACTCTTAGAAGAGCCTTTTTAGTACTGTAATAAATTACAGTACAAAAAAAATTAACCCCTAAAAAATGCACAAACAGCAAAAATAAATGCGCTGATGTGCACGATCACTGCTTATGCAAGATCAGTGGCAGGGAAGGGGTTAAACACAGGGAATTGCTTTAATAAATTTTTTTTTATTGTTTTATTATTTGTGTGTTGTGTATTTATTGTTTTTTTTTACTTTTACTTACTTTTATAACTTTGATCTGTCTCTCTCCCTCACTAAAAAAAAATGTGAGGAGAGGGAGGCAGATCATAACTGGTCAGATCAATATAGAGTTAATATTGATCTGACCAGTCAGTGGGGATGTTCAGGAGAGCATCCCCACTGCCTGTCAGTGTGCCTGGCAGTCACTGATTGCCTCTGTGAAGAGGCAATCCTGTGACAGCCAGAGAGCACAGGAAGCAGGTACTTCCTGCCTCCTGTGCTCTTGCCCTTAGAAGGGCAGCGCCATCTTGGTCACTCAGTGACCAAGATCGTGCATTTTTTTTTAGTGTTTCTGATTGCCTCGACTTGCGAGGCAATCAGAAACACTTTCTGAGCATAGGAAGCGAAAGATTCGCTTCCTATGCTCATTTTTTAAATGCCCGCGTTTTAAAGGCACTGTGCCTTTAAAACCGGCATTTCGATCGCTCTCCGGAGCGATCGAAATGCCGACGGGCATTTTTTTCAGCATTGTACGATGCTTCCACACGGAAGCATCGTTACAATGCCCTTAGAGCACTGAAAGCGGAAAAACTCCGCTTTCAGTGCTCGTTTTGACACAGGACGGACTAGGTCCGTCCTGTGTCACTAACGCCTCGGCACACAGGACGGACCTAGTCCGTCCTGTGTCGCCAAGGGGTTAATATTATTATTATTATTATTTATAAAGCGCCAACATATTCCACAGCGCTGTACAATGGAGTAAATAAATCATACAAATGTGAAATAACATAAAAAGTCTCTTTAATATTATTATTCTTTATAAAGCGCCAACATATTCCACAGCGCTGTACAATGGAGTAAATAAACCATACAAATGGGAAATAACATAACAAGTCTCTTTAATATTATTATTATTATTATTATTATTATTATTTATAAAGCGCCAACATATTCCACAGCGCTGTACAATGGAGTAAATTAACCATTCAAATGGTAAGTAACATAACAAGTCTCTTTAATATTATTATTATTATTTATAAAGCGCCTGCATATTCCACAGCGCTGTACAATGGAGTAAATAAACCATACAAATGGTACATAACATAACAAGTCTCTTTAATATTATTATTATTTATAAAGCGCCAACATATTCCACAGCGCTGTACAATGGAGTAAATAAACCATACAAATGGTAAATAACATAACAAGTCTCTTTAATATTATTATTATTTATAAAGCGCCAACATATACCACACCGCTGTACAATGGAGGAAATAAACCATAAAAATGGGAAGTAACATAACAAGTATCTGTAATATTATTATTATTATTATTATTATTTATCAAAGCGCCAACATATTCCACAGCGCTGTACAATGGAGTAAATAAACCATACAAATGGGAAATAACAGAACAAGTCTCTTTAATATTATTATTATTATTATTTATAAAGCGCCAACATATTCCACAGCGCTGTACAATGGAGTAAATAAACCATACAAATGGGAAATAACAGAACAAGTCTCTTTAATATTATTATTATTATTATTTATAAAGCGCCAACAAATTCCACAGTGCTGTACAATGGAGTAAATAAACCATACAAATGGTACATAACATAACAAGTCTCTTTAATATTATTATTATTATTTATAAAGCGCCAACATATACCACTGCGCTGTACAATGGAGTAAATAAACCATACAAATGGTAAGTAACATAACAAGTCACTTAAATATTATTATTATTTATAAAGCGCCAACATATTCCACAGCGCTGTACAATGGGGTAAATAAACCATACAAATGGTAAATAACATAATAAGTCTCTTTATTATTATTATTATTTATCAAAGCGCCAACATATTCCACAACGCAGTACAATGGAGTAAATAAACCATACAAATGGTAAGTAACAGAACAAGTCTCTTTAATATTATTATTATTATTTACAAAGCGCCAACATATACAACAGCGCTGTACAATGGAGTAAATAAACCATACAAATGGTAAATAACATAACAAGTCTCTTTAATATTATTATTATTTATAAAGTGCCAACATATTCCTCAGCGCTGTACAATGGAGTAAATTAACCATACAAATGGTACATAACATAACAAGTCTCTTTAATATTATTATTATTATTTATAAAGCGCCAACATATACCACAGCGCTGTACAATGGAGTAAATAAACCATACAAATGGGAAATAACATAACAAGTCTCTTTAATACTATTATTATTTATAAAGTGCCAACATATTCCACAGCGCTGTACAATGGAGTAAATAAACCATACAAATGGGAAATAACATAACAAGTCTCTTTAATATTATTATTATTATTTATAAAGCGCCAACATATACCACAGCGCTGTACAATGGAGTAAATAAACCATACAAATGGGAAATAACATAACAAGTCTCTTTAATATAATTATTATTTATAAAGCGGCAACATATTCCACAGTGCTGTACAATGGAGTAAATAAACCATACAAATGGGAAATAACATAACAAGTCTCTTTAATATTATTATTATTATTTATAAAGCGCCAACATATTCCACAGCACTGTACAATGTAGTAAATAAACCATACAAATGGTACATAACATAACAAGTATCTATAATATTATTATTATTTATAAAACACCAACATATACCACAGCGCTGTACAATGGAGTAAATAAACCATACAAATGGGAAATAACATAACAAGTCTCTTTAATATTATTATTATTATTTTTTATAAAGCGCCAACATATTCCACAGCGCTGTACAATGGAGTAAATTAACTATTCACATGGTAAATAGCATAACAAGTCTCTTTAATATTATTGTTTATATAGCGCCAACATATTCCACAGCGCTGTAAAATGGAGTAAATAAACCATACAAATGGTAAGTAACATAACAAGTCTCTTTAATATTATTATTATTATTTATAAAGCGCCTGCATATTCCACAGCGCTGTACAATGGAGTAAATAAACCATACAAATGTACATAACATAACAAGTCTCTTTAATATTATTATTATTATTTATAAAGCGCCAACATATTCCACAGCGCTGTACAATTTAGTAAATAATCCATACAAATGCTAAATAACATAAATGGTCTCTTTAATATTATTATTATTTATAAAGAAAGAACATATTCCACAGCGCTGTACAATGGAGTAAATAAACCATACAAATGGGAAATAACATAACAAGTCTCTTTAATATTATTATTATTTATCAAAGCGCCAACATATTCCACAGTGCTGTACAATGGAGTAAATAAACCATACAAATGGGAAATAACATAACAAGTCTCTTTAATATTATTATTATTATTATTTATAAAGCGCCAACATATTCCACAGCGCTGTACAATGGAGTAAATAAACCATACAAATGGGAAATAACATAACAAGTCTCTTTAATATTATTATTATTATTATTTATAAAGCGCCAACATATACCACAGTGCTGTACAATGGAGTAAATAAACGATACAAATGGGAAATAACATAACAAGTCTCTTTAATACTATTATTATTTATAAAGTGCCAACATATTCCACAGCGCTGTACAAGTGGGTAAATAATCCATACAAATGGGAAATAACATAACAAGTCTCTTTAATATTATTATTATTTGTAAAGTGCCAACATATTCCACAGCGCTGTACAATGGAGTAAATAAACCATACAAATGGGAAATAACCTAACAAGTCTCTTTAATATTATTATTATTTATAAAGCGCCAACATATTCCACAGCGCTGTACAATGGAGTAAATAAACCATACAAATGGGAAATAACATAACAAGTCTCTTTAATATTATTATTATTATTTATAAAGCGCCAACATATTCCACAGCACTGTACAATGTAGTAAATAAACCATACAAATGGTACATAACATAACAAGTCTCTATAATAGTATTATTATTTATAAAACACCAACATATACCACAGCGCTGTACAATGGAGTAAATAAACCAGACAAATGGGAAATAACATAACAAGTCTCTTTAATATTATTATTATTATTTATAAAGTGCCAACATATTCCACAGCGCTGTACAATGGAGTAAATAAACCATACAAATGTTAAATAATATAACAAGTCTGTATAATATTATTATTATTCATAAAGCGCCAACATATACCACAGGGCTGTACAATGGAGTAAATAAACCATACAAATGGGAAATAAAATAACAAGTCTCTTTAATATTATTATTATTATTTATAAAGTGCCAGCATATTCCACAGCGCTGTACAATGGAGTAAATAAACCATACAAATGGGAAATAACATAACAAGTCTCTTTAATATTATTATTATTATTTATAAAGCGCCAACATATTCCACAGCACTGTACAATGCAGCAAATAAACCATACAAATGGTACATAACATAACAAGTCTCTTTAATATTATTATTATTTATAAAGCGCCAACATATTCCACAGCGCTGTACAATGGAGTAAATAAACCATACAAATGGGAAATAACATAACAAGTCTCTTTAATGTTATTATTATTATTTATAAAGCGCCAACATATACCACAGCGCTGTACAATGGAGTAAATAAACCATACAAATGGGAAATAACATACCAAGTCTCTTTAATATTATTATTATTTATAAAGCGCCAACATATTCCACAGCGCTGTACAATGGAGTAAATAAACCATAAAAATGGTAAGTAACATAACAAGTATCTGTAATATTATTATTATTATTATTATTATTTATTAAAGCGGCCAACATTTTCCACAGCGCTGTACAATGGAGTAAATAAAACATACAAATGGTACATAACATAACAAGTCTCTTTAATATTATTATTATTAATTATAAAGCGCCAGCATATTCCACAGCGCTGTACAATGGAGTAAATAAACCAAACAAATGGTACATAACATAACAAGTTTCTTTAATATTATTATTATTATTTATAAAGCGCCAACATATTCCACAGCGCTGTACAATGGAGTAAATAAACCATACAAATGGTAAATAACATAACAAGTCTCTTTAATATTATTATTATTATTTATAAAGCACCAACATATACCACAGCGCTGTACAATGGAGTAAATAAACCATACAAATGGTACATAACATAACAAGTCTCATTTATATTATTATTATTATTTATATAGCACCAACATATACCACAGCGCTGCACAATGGAGTAAATAAACCATATAAATGGGAAATAACATAACAAGTCTCTTTAAAATTATTATTATTATTATTTATAAAGCGCCAACATATTCCACAGCGCTGTACAATGGAGTAAATAAACCATACAAATGGGAAATAACATAACAAGTCTCTTTAATATTATTATTATTTATAAAGAACCAACATATTCCACAGCGCTGTAAAATGGAGTAAATTAACCATTCAAATGGTAAGTAACATAACAAGTCTCTTTAATATTATTATTATTATTTATAAAGCGCTTGCATATTCCACAGCGCTGTACAATGGAGTAAATAAACCATACAAATGGTACATAACATAACAAGTCTCTTTAATATTATTATTATTTATAAAGCGCCAACATATTCCACAGCGCTGTACAATGGAGTAAATAAACCATAAAAATGGGAAGTAACATAACAAGTATCTGTAATATTATTATTATTATTATTATTATTATTTATCAAAGCGCCAACATATTCCACAGCGCTGTACAATGGAGTAAATAAACCATACAAATGGGAAATAACATAACAAGTCTCTTTAATATTATTATTATTTATAAAGCGCCAACATATTCCACAGCGCTGTACAATGGAGTAAATAAACCATACAAATGGGAAATAACATAACAAGTCTCTTTAATATTATTATTATTATTTATAAAGCACCAACATATACTACAGCGCTGTACAATGGAGTAAATAAACCATACAAATGGTACATAACATAACAAGTTTCTTTAATATTATTATTATTATTTATAAAGCGCCAACATATTCCACAGCGCTGTACAATGGAGTAAATAAACCATACAAATGGTAAATAACATAACAAGTCTCTTTAATATTATTATTATTATTTATAAAGCACCAACATATACCACAGCGCTGTACAATGGAGTAAATAAACCATACAAATGGTACATAACATAACAAGTCTCATTTATATTATTATTATTATTTATATAGCACCAACATATACCACAGCACTGCACAATGGAGTAAATAAACCATATAAATGGGAAATAACATAACAAGTCTCTTTAAAATTATTATTATTATTATTTATAAAGCGCCAACATATTCCACAGCGCTGTACAATGGAGTAAATAAACCATACAAATGGGAAATAACATAACAAGTCTCTTTAATATTATTATTATTTATAAAGCGCCAACATATTCCACAGCGCTGTACAATGGAGTAAATAAACCATACAAATGGGAAATAACATAACAAGTCTCTTTAATACTATTATTATTTATAAAGTGCCAACATATTCCACAGCGCTGTACAATGGAGGAAATAAACCATACAAATGGGAAATAACATAACAAGTCTCTTTAATATTATTTTTATTATTTATAAAGCGCCAACATATTCCACAGCACTGTACAATGCAGTAAATAAACCATACAAATGGTACATAACATAACAAGTCTCTATAATAGTATTATTATTTATAAAACACCAACATATACCACAGCGCTGTACAATGGAGTAAATAAACCATACAAATGGGAAATAACATAACAAGTCTCTTTAATATTATTATTATTATTTATAAAGCGCCAACATATTCCACAGCGCTGTACAATGGAGTAAATAAACCATACAAATGTTAAATAATATAACAAGTCTATATAATATTATTATTATTCATAAAGCGCCAACATATACCACAGGGCTGTACAATGGAGTAAATAAACCATACAAATGGGAAATAAAATAACAAGTCTCTTTAATATTATTATTATTATTTATAAAGTGCCAGCATATTCCACAGCGCTGTACAATGGAGTAAATAAACCATACAAATGGGAAATAACATAACAAGTCTCTTTAATATTATTATTATTATTTATAAAGCGCCAACATATTCCACAGCACTGTACAATGCAGCAAATAAACCATACAAATGGTACATAACATAACAAGTCTCTTTAATATTATTATTATTTATAAAGCGCCAACATATTCCACAGCGCTGTACAATGGAGTAAATAAACCATACAAATGGGAAATAACATAACAAGTCTCTTTAATGTTATTATTATTATTTATAAAGCGCCAACATATACCACAGCGCTGTACAATGGAGTAAATAAACCATACAAATGGGAAATAACATAACAAGTCTCTTTAACATTATTATTATTTATAAAGCGCCAACATATTCCACAGCGCTGTACAATGGAGTAAATAAACCATACAAATGGGAAATAACATAACAAGTCTCTTTAATGTTATTATTTTTATTTATAAAGCGCCAACATATTCCACAGCGTTGTACAATGGAGTAAATAAACCATACAAATGGTAAATAACATAACAAGTCTCTTTAATATTATTATTATTTATATAGCGCCAACATATTCCACAGCGCTGTAAAATGGAGTAAATTAACCATTCAAATGGTAAGTAACATAACAATTCTCTTTAATATTATTATTATTATTTATAAAGCGCCAACATATTCCACAGCGTTGTACAATGGAGTAAATAAACCATACAAATGGTAAATAACATAACAAGTCTCTTTAATATTATTATTATTTATAAAGCGCCAACATATTCCACAGCGCTGTACAATGGAGTAAATAAACCATAAAAATGGTAAGTAACATAACAAGTATCTGTAATATTATTATTATTATTATTATTATTTATTAAAGCGCCAACATTTTCCACAGCGCTGTACAATGGAGGAAATAAACCATACAAATGGTACATAACATAACAAGTCTCTTTAATATTATTATTATTATTTATAAAGCGCCAACATATTCCACAGCACTGTACAATGGAGTAAATAAACCATACAAATGGTACATAACATAACAAGTCTCTTTAATATTATTATTATTAATTATAAAGCGCCAACATATTCCACAGCGCTGTACAATGGAGTAAATAAACCATACAAATGGTACATAACATAACAAGTCTCTTTAATATTATTATTATTATTTATAAAGTGCCAACATATTCCACAGCGCTGTACAATGGAGTAAATAAACCATACAAATGTTAAATAATATAACAAGTCTGTATAATATTATTATTATTCATAAAGCGCCAACATATACCACAGGGCTGTACAATGGAGTAAATAAACCATACAAATGGGAAATAAAATAACAAGTCTCTTTAATATTATTATTATTATTTATAAAGTGCCAGCATATTCCACAGCGCTGTACAATGGAGTAAATAAACCATACAAATGGGAAATAACATAACAAGTCTCTTTAATATTATTATTATTATTTATAAAGCGCCAACATATTCCACAGCACTGTACAATGCAGCAAATAAACCATACAAATGGTACATAACATAACAAGTCTCTTTAATATTATTATTATTTATAAAGCGCCAACATATTCCACAGCGCTGTACAATGGAGTAAATAAACCATACAAATGGGAAATAACATAACAAGTCTCTTTAATGTTATTATTATTATTTATAAAGCGCCAACATATACCACAGCGCTGTACAATGGAGTAAATAAACCATACAAATGGGAAATAACATACCAAGTCTCTTTAATATTATTATTATTTATAAAGCGCCAACATATTCCACAGCGCTGTACAATGGAGTAAATAAACCATAAAAATGGTAAGTAACATAACAAGTATCTGTAATATTATTATTATTATTATTATTATTTATTAAAGCGGCCAACATTTTCCACAGCGCTGTACAATGGAGTAAATAAAACATACAAATGGTACATAACATAACAAGTCTCTTTAATATTATTATTATTAATTATAAAGCGCCAGCATATTCCACAGCGCTGTACAATGGAGTAAATAAACCAAACAAATGGTACATAACATAACAAGTTTCTTTAATATTATTATTATTATTTATAAAGCGCCAACATATTCCACAGCGCTGTACAATGGAGTAAATAAACCATACAAATGGTAAATAACATAACAAGTCTCTTTAATATTATTATTATTATTTATAAAGCACCAACATATACCACAGCGCTGTACAATGGAGTAAATAAACCATACAAATGGTACATAACATAACAAGTCTCATTTATATTATTATTATTATTTATATAGCACCAACATATACCACAGCGCTGCACAATGGAGTAAATAAACCATATAAATGGGAAATAACATAACAAGTCTCTTTAAAATTATTATTATTATTATTTATAAAGCGCCAACATATTCCACAGCGCTGTACAATGGAGTAAATAAACCATACAAATGGGAAATAACATAACAAGTCTCTTTAATATTATTATTATTTATAAAGAACCAACATATTCCACAGCGCTGTAAAATGGAGTAAATTAACCATTCAAATGGTAAGTAACATAACAAGTCTCTTTAATATTATTATTATTATTTATAAAGCGCTTGCATATTCCACAGCGCTGTACAATGGAGTAAATAAACCATACAAATGGTACATAACATAACAAGTCTCTTTAATATTATTATTATTTATAAAGCGCCAACATATTCCACAGCGCTGTACAATGGAGTAAATAAACCATAAAAATGGGAAGTAACATAACAAGTATCTGTAATATTATTATTATTATTATTATTATTTATCAAAGCGCCAACATATTCCACAGCGCTGTACAATGGAGTAAATAAACCATACAAATGGGAAATAACATAACAAGTCTCTTTAATATTATTATTATTTATAAAGCGCCAACATATTCCACAGCGCTGTACAATGGAGTAAATAAACCATACAAATGGGAAATAACATAACAAGTCTCTTTAATATTATTATTATTATTTATAAAGCACCAACATATACTACAGCGCTGTACAATGGAGTAAATAAACCATACAAATGGTACATAACATAACAAGTTTCTTTAATATTATTATTATTATTTATAAAGCGCCAACATATTCCACAGCGCTGTACAATGGATTAAATAAACCATACAAATGGTAAATAACATAACAAGTCTCTTTAATATTATTATTATTATTTATAAAGCACCAACATATACCACAGCGCTGTACAATGGAGTAAATAAACCATACAAATGGGAAATAACATAACAAGTCTCTTTAATATTATTATTATTATTATTTATAAAGCGCCAACATATACCACAGTGCTGTACAATGGAGTAAATAAACGATACAAATGGGAAATAACATAACAAGTCTCTTTAATACTATTATTATTTATAAAGTGCCAACATATTCCACAGCGCTGTACAAGTGGGTAAATAATCCATACAAATGGGAAATAACATAACAAGTCTCTTTAATATTATTATTATTTGTAAAGTGCCAACATATTCCACAGCGCTGTACAATGGAGTAAATAAACCATACAAATGGGAAATAACCTAACAAGTCTCTTTAATATTATTATTATTTATAAAGCGCCAACATATTCCACAGCGCTGTACAATGGAGTAAATAAACCATACAAATGGGAAATAACATAACAAGTCTCTTTAATATTATTATTATTATTTATAAAGCGCCAACATATTCCACAGCACTGTACAATGTAGTAAATAAACCATACAAATGGTACATAACATAACAAGTCTCTATAATAGTATTATTATTTATAAAACACCAACATATACCACAGCGCTGTACAATGGAGTAAATAAACCAGACAAATGGGAAATAACATAACAAGTCTCTTTAATATTATTATTATTATTTATAAAGTGCCAACATATTCCACAGCGCTGTACAATGGAGTAAATAAACCATACAAATGTTAAATAATATAACAAGTCTGTATAATATTATTATTATTCATAAAGCGCCAACATATACCACAGGGCTGTACAATGGAGTAAATAAACCATACAAATGGGAAATAAAATAACAAGTCTCTTTAATATTATTATTATTATTTATAAAGTGCCAGCATATTCCACAGCGCTGTACAATGGAGTAAATAAACCATACAAATGGGAAATAACATAACAAGTCTCTTTAATATTATTATTATTATTTATAAAGCGCCAACATATTCCACAGCACTGTACAATGCAGCAAATAAACCATACAAATGGTACATAACATAACAAGTCTCTTTAATATTATTATTATTTATAAAGCGCCAACATATTCCACAGCGCTGTACAATGGAGTAAATAAACCATACAAATGGGAAATAACATAACAAGTCTCTTTAATGTTATTATTATTATTTATAAAGCGCCAACATATACCACAGCGCTGTACAATGGAGTAAATAAACCATACAAATGGGAAATAACATACCAAGTCTCTTTAATATTATTATTATTTATAAAGCGCCAACATATTCCACAGCGCTGTACAATGGAGTAAATAAACCATAAAAATGGTAAGTAACATAACAAGTATCTGTAATATTATTATTATTATTATTATTATTTATTAAAGCGGCCAACATTTTCCACAGCGCTGTACAATGGAGTAAATAAAACATACAAATGGTACATAACATAACAAGTCTCTTTAATATTATTATTATTAATTATAAAGCGCCAGCATATTCCACAGCGCTGTACAATGGAGTAAATAAACCAAACAAATGGTACATAACATAACAAGTTTCTTTAATATTATTATTATTATTTATAAAGCGCCAACATATTCCACAGCGCTGTACAATGGAGTAAATAAACCATACAAATGTTAAATAATATAACAAGTCTATATAATATTATTATTATTCATAAAGCGCCAACATATACCACAGGGCTGTACAATGGAGTAAATAAACCATACAAATGGGAAATAAAATAACAAGTCTCTTTAATATTATTATTATTATTTATAAAGTGCCAGCATATTCCACAGCGCTGTACAATGGAGTAAATAAACCATACAAATGGGAAATAACATAACAAGTCTCTTTAATATTATTATTATTATTTATAAAGCGCCAACATATTCCACAGCACTGTACAATGCAGCAAATAAACCATACAAATGGTACATAACATAACAAGTCTCTTTAATATTATTATTATTTATAAAGCGCCAACATATTCCACAGCGCTGTACAATGGAGTAAATAAACCATACAAATGGGAAATAACATAACAAGTCTCTTTAATGTTATTATTATTATTTATAAAGCGCCAACATATACCACAGCGCTGTACAATGGAGTAAATAAACCATACAAATGGGAAATAACATAACAAGTCTCTTTAACATTATTATTATTTATAAAGCGCCAACATATTCCACAGCGCTGTACAATGGAGTAAATAAACCATACAAATGGGAAATAACATAACAAGTCTCTTTAATGTTATTATTTTTATTTATAAAGCGCCAACATATTCCACAGCGTTGTACAATGGAGTAAATAAACCATACAAATGGTAAATAACATAACAAGTCTCTTTAATATTATTATTATTTATATAGCGCCAACATATTCCACAGCGCTGTAAAATGGAGTAAATTAACCATTCAAATGGTAAGTAACATAACAATTCTCTTTAATATTATTATTATTATTTATAAAGCGCCAACATATTCCACAGCGTTGTACAATGGAGTAAATAAACCATACAAATGGTAAATAACATAACAAGTCTCTTTAATATTATTATTATTTATAAAGCGCCAACATATTCCACAGCGCTGTACAATGGAGTAAATAAACCATAAAAATGGTAAGTAACATAACAAGTATCTGTAATATTATTATTATTATTATTATTATTTATTAAAGCGCCAACATTTTCCACAGCGCTGTACAATGGAGGAAATAAACCATACAAATGGTACATAACATAACAAGTCTCTTTAATATTATTATTATTATTTATAAAGCGCCAACATATTCCACAGCACTGTACAATGGAGTAAATAAACCATACAAATGGTACATAACATAACAAGTCTCTTTAATATTATTATTATTAATTATAAAGCGCCAACATATTCCACAGCGCTGTACAATGGAGTAAATAAACCATACAAATGGTACATAACATAACAAGTCTCTTTAATATTATTATTATTATTTATAAAGTGCCAACATATTCCACAGCGCTGTACAATGGAGTAAATAAACCATACAAATGTTAAATAATATAACAAGTCTGTATAATATTATTATTATTCATAAAGCGCCAACATATACCACAGGGCTGTACAATGGAGTAAATAAACCATACAAATGGGAAATAAAATAACAAGTCTCTTTAATATTATTATTATTATTTATAAAGTGCCAGCATATTCCACAGCGCTGTACAATGGAGTAAATAAACCATACAAATGGGAAATAACATAACAAGTCTCTTTAATATTATTATTATTATTTATAAAGCGCCAACATATTCCACAGCACTGTACAATGCAGCAAATAAACCATACAAATGGTACATAACATAACAAGTCTCTTTAATATTATTATTATTTATAAAGCGCCAACATATTCCACAGCGCTGTACAATGGAGTAAATAAACCATACAAATGGGAAATAACATAACAAGTCTCTTTAATGTTATTATTATTATTTATAAAGCGCCAACATATACCACAGCGCTGTACAATGGAGTAAATAAACCATACAAATGGGAAATAACATACCAAGTCTCTTTAATATTATTATTATTTATAAAGCGCCAACATATTCCACAGCGCTGTACAATGGAGTAAATAAACCATAAAAATGGTAAGTAACATAACAAGTATCTGTAATATTATTATTATTATTATTATTATTTATTAAAGCGGCCAACATTTTCCACAGCGCTGTACAATGGAGTAAATAAAACATACAAATGGTACATAACATAACAAGTCTCTTTAATATTATTATTATTAATTATAAAGCGCCAGCATATTCCACAGCGCTGTACAATGGAGTAAATAAACCAAACAAATGGTACATAACATAACAAGTTTCTTTAATATTATTATTATTATTTATAAAGCGCCAACATATTCCACAGCGCTGTACAATGGAGTAAATAAACCATACAAATGGTAAATAACATAACAAGTCTCTTTAATATTATTATTATTATTTATAAAGCACCAACATATACCACAGCGCTGTACAATGGAGTAAATAAACCATACAAATGGTACATAACATAACAAGTCTCATTTATATTATTATTATTATTTATATAGCACCAACATATACCACAGCGCTGCACAATGGAGTAAATAAACCATATAAATGGGAAATAACATAACAAGTCTCTTTAAAATTATTATTATTATTATTTATAAAGCGCCAACATATTCCACAGCGCTGTACAATGGAGTAAATAAACCATACAAATGGGAAATAACATAACAAGTCTCTTTAATATTATTATTATTTATAAAGAACCAACATATTCCACAGCGCTGTAAAATGGAGTAAATTAACCATTCAAATGGTAAGTAACATAACAAGTCTCTTTAATATTATTATTATTATTTATAAAGCGCTTGCATATTCCACAGCGCTGTACAATGGAGTAAATAAACCATACAAATGGTACATAACATAACAAGTCTCTTTAATATTATTATTATTTATAAAGCGCCAACATATTCCACAGCGCTGTACAATGGAGTAAATAAACCATAAAAATGGGAAGTAACATAACAAGTATCTGTAATATTATTATTATTATTATTATTATTTATCAAAGCGCCAACATATTCCACAGCGCTGTACAATGGAGTAAATAAACCATACAAATGGGAAATAACATAACAAGTCTCTTTAATATTATTATTATTTATAAAGCGCCAACATATTCCACAGCGCTGTACAATGGAGTAAATAAACCATACAAATGGGAAATAACATAACAAGTCTCTTTAATATTATTATTATTATTTATAAAGCACCAACATATACTACAGCGCTGTACAATGGAGTAAATAAACCATACAAATGGTACATAACATAACAAGTTTCTTTAATATTATTATTATTATTTATAAAGCGCCAACATATTCCACAGCGCTGTACAATGGATTAAATAAACCATACAAATGGTAAATAACATAACAAGTCTCTTTAATATTATTATTATTATTTATAAAGCACCAACATATACCACAGCGCTGTACAATGGAGTAAATAAACCATACAAATGGGAAATAACATAACAAGTCTCTTTAATATTATTATTATTATTATTTATAAAGCGCCAACATATACCACAGTGCTGTACAATGGAGTAAATAAACGATACAAATGGGAAATAACATAACAAGTCTCTTTAATACTATTATTATTTATAAAGTGCCAACATATTCCACAGCGCTGTACAAGTGGGTAAATAATCCATACAAATGGGAAATAACATAACAAGTCTCTTTAATATTATTATTATTTGTAAAGTGCCAACATATTCCACAGCGCTGTACAATGGAGTAAATAAACCATACAAATGGGAAATAACCTAACAAGTCTCTTTAATATTATTATTATTTATAAAGCGCCAACATATTCCACAGCGCTGTACAATGGAGTAAATAAACCATACAAATGGGAAATAACATAACAAGTCTCTTTAATATTATTATTATTATTTATAAAGCGCCAACATATTCCACAGCACTGTACAATGTAGTAAATAAACCATACAAATGGTACATAACATAACAAGTCTCTATAATAGTATTATTATTTATAAAACACCAACATATACCACAGCGCTGTACAATGGAGTAAATAAACCAGACAAATGGGAAATAACATAACAAGTCTCTTTAATATTATTATTATTATTTATAAAGTGCCAACATATTCCACAGCGCTGTACAATGGAGTAAATAAACCATACAAATGTTAAATAATATAACAAGTCTGTATAATATTATTATTATTCATAAAGCGCCAACATATACCACAGGGCTGTACAATGGAGTAAATAAACCATACAAATGGGAAATAAAATAACAAGTCTCTTTAATATTATTATTATTATTTATAAAGTGCCAGCATATTCCACAGCGCTGTACAATGGAGTAAATAAACCATACAAATGGGAAATAACATAACAAGTCTCTTTAATATTATTATTATTATTTATAAAGCGCCAACATATTCCACAGCACTGTACAATGCAGCAAATAAACCATACAAATGGTACATAACATAACAAGTCTCTTTAATATTATTATTATTTATAAAGCGCCAACATATTCCACAGCGCTGTACAATGGAGTAAATAAACCATACAAATGGGAAATAACATAACAAGTCTCTTTAATGTTATTATTATTATTTATAAAGCGCCAACATATACCACAGCGCTGTACAATGGAGTAAATAAACCATACAAATGGGAAATAACATACCAAGTCTCTTTAATATTATTATTATTTATAAAGCGCCAACATATTCCACAGCGCTGTACAATGGAGTAAATAAACCATAAAAATGGTAAGTAACATAACAAGTATCTGTAATATTATTATTATTATTATTATTATTTATTAAAGCGGCCAACATTTTCCACAGCGCTGTACAATGGAGTAAATAAAACATACAAATGGTACATAACATAACAAGTCTCTTTAATATTATTATTATTAATTATAAAGCGCCAGCATATTCCACAGCGCTGTACAATGGAGTAAATAAACCAAACAAATGGTACATAACATAACAAGTTTCTTTAATATTATTATTATTATTTATAAAGCGCCAACATATTCCACAGCGCTGTACAATGGAGTAAATAAACCATACAAATGGTAAATAACATAACAAGTCTCTTTAATATTATTATTATTATTTATAAAGCACCAACATATACCACAGCGCTGTACAATGGAGTAAATAAACCATACAAATGGTACATAACATAACAAGTCTCATTTATATTATTATTATTATTTATATAGCACCAACATATACCACAGCGCTGCACAATGGAGTAAATAAACCATATAAATGGGAAATAACATAACAAGTCTCTTTAAAATTATTATTATTATTATTTATAAAGCGCCAACATATTCCACAGCGCTGTACAATGGAGTAAATAAACCATACAAATGGGAAATAACATAACAAGTCTCTTTAATATTATTATTATTTATAAAGAACCAACATATTCCACAGCGCTGTAAAATGGAGTAAATTAACCATTCAAATGGTAAGTAACATAACAAGTCTCTTTAATATTATTATTATTATTTATAAAGCGCTTGCATATTCCACAGCGCTGTACAATGGAGTAAATAAACCATACAAATGGTACATAACATAACAAGTCTCTTTAATATTATTATTATTTATAAAGCGCCAACATATTCCACAGCGCTGTACAATGGAGTAAATAAACCATAAAAATGGGAAGTAACATAACAAGTATCTGTAATATTATTATTATTATTATTATTATTTATCAAAGCGCCAACATATTCCACAGCGCTGTACAATGGAGTAAATAAACCATACAAATGGGAAATAACATAACAAGTCTCTTTAATATTATTATTTATAAAGCGCCAACATATTCCACAGCGCTGTACAATGGAGTAAATAAACCATACAAATGGGAAATAACATAACAAGTCTCTTTAATATTATTATTATTATTTATAAAGCACCAACATATACTACAGCGCTGTACAATGGAGTAAATAAACCATACAAATGGTACATAACATAACAAGTTTCTTTAATATTATTATTATTATTTATAAAGCGCCAACATATTCCACAGCGCTGTACAATGGAGTAAATAAACCATACAAATGGTAAATAACATAACAAGTCTCTTTAATATTATTATTATTATTTATAAAGCACCAACATATACCACAGCGCTGTACAATGGAGTAAATAAACCATACAAATGGTACATAACATAACAAGTCTCATTTATATTATTATTATTATTTATATAGCACCAACATATACCACAGCGCTGCACAATGGAGTAAATAAACCATATAAATGGGAAATAACATAACAAGTCTCTTTAAAATTATTATTATTATTATTTATAAAGCGCCAACATATTCCACAGCGCTGTACAATGGAGTAAATAAACCATACAAATGGGAAATAACATAACAAGTCTCTTTAATATTATTATTATTTATAAAGCGCCAACATATTCCACAGCGCTGTACAATGGAGTAAATAAACCATACAAATGGGAAATAACATAACAAGTCTCTTTAATACTATTATTATTTATAAAGTGCCAACATATTCCACAGCGCTGTACAATGGAGGAAATAAACCATACAAATGGGAAATAACATAACAAGTCTCTTTAATATTATTTTTATTATTTATAAAGCGCCAACATATTCCACAGCACTGTACAATGCAGTAAATAAACCATACAAATGGTACATAACATAACAAGTCTCTATAATAGTATTATTATTTATAAAACACCAACATATACCACAGCGCTGTACAATGGAGTAAATAAACCATACAAATGGGAAATAACATAACAAGTCTCTTTAATATTATTAATTTTTATTTATAAAGCGCCAACATATTCCACAGCGCTGTACAATGGAGTAAATAAACCATACAAATGTTAAATAATATAACAAGTCTATATAATATTATTATTATTCATAAAGCGCCAACATATACCACAGGGCTGTACAATGGAGTAAATAAACCATACAAATGGGAAATAAAATAACAAGTCTCTTTAATATTATTATTATTATTTATAAAGTGCCAGCATATTCCACAGCGCTGTACAATGGAGTAAATAAACCATACAAATGGGAAATAACATAACAAGTCTCTTTAATATTATTATTATTATTTATAAAGCGCCAACATATTCCACAGCACTGTACAATGCAGCAAATAAACCATACAAATGGTACATAACATAACAAGTCTCTTTAATATTATTATTATTTATAAAGCGCCAACATATTCCACAGCGCTGTACAATGGAGTAAATAAACCATACAAATGGGAAATAACATAACAAGTCTCTATAATAGTATTATTATTTATAAAACACCAACATATACCACAGCGCTGTACAATGGAGTAAATAAACCATACAAATGGGAAATAACATAACAAGTCTCTTTAATATTATTATTATTATTTATAAAGCGCCAACATATTCCACAGCGCTGTACAATGGAGTAAATAAACCATACAAATGTTAAATAATATAACAAGTCTATATAATATTATTATTATTCATAAAGCGCCAACATATACCACAGGGCTGTACAATGGAGTAAATAAACCATACAAATGGGAAATAAAATAACAAGTCTCTTTAATATTATTATTATTATTTATAAAGTGCCAGCATATTCCACAGCGCTGTACAATGGAGTAAATAAACCATACAAATGGGAAATAACATAACAAGTCTCTTTAATATTATTATTATTATTTATAAAGCGCCAACATATTCCACAGCACTGTACAATGCAGCAAATAAACCATACAAATGGTACATAACATAACAAGTCTCTTTAATATTATTATTATTTATAAAGCGCCAACATATTCCACAGCGCTGTACAATGGAGTAAATAAACCATACAAATGGGAAATAACATAACAAGTCTCTTTAATGTTATTATTATTATTTATAAAGCGCCAACATATACCACAGCGCTGTACAATGGAGTAAATAAACCATACAAATGGGAAATAACATAACAAGTCTCTTTAACATTATTATTATTTATAAAGCGCCAACATATTCCACAGCGCTGTACAATGGAGTAAATAAACCATACAAATGGGAAATAACATAACAAGTCTCTTTAATGTTATTATTATTATTTATAAAGCGCCAACATATTCCACAGCGTTGTACAATGGAGTAAATAAACCATACAAATGGTAAATAACATAACAAGTCTCTTTAATATTATTATTATTTATATAGCGCCAACATATTCCACAGCGCTGTAAAATGGAGTAAATTAACCATTCAAATGGTAAGTAACATAACAATTATCTTTAATATTATTATTATTATTTATAAAGCGCCAACATATTCCACAGCGTTGTACAATGGAGTAAATAAACCATACAAATGGTAAATAACATAACAAGTCTCTTTAATATTATTATTATTTATAAAGCGCCAACATATTCCACAGCGCTGTACAATGGAGTAAATAAACCATAAAAATGGTAAGTAACATAACAAGTATCTGTAATATTATTATTATTATTATTATTATTTATTAAAGCGCCAACATTTTCCACAGCGCTGTACAATGGAGGAAATAAACCATACAAATGGTACATAACATAACAAGTCTCTTTAATATTATTATTATTATTTATAAAGCGCCAACATATTCCACAGCACTGTACAATGGAGTAAATAAACCATACAAATGGTACATAACATAACAAGTCTCTTTAATATTATTATTATTAATTATAAAGCGCCAACATATTCCACAGCGCTGTACAATGGAGTAAATAAACCATACAAATGGTACATAACATAACAAGTCTCTTTAATATTATTATTATTATTTATAAAGTGCCAACATATTCCACAGCGCTGTACAATGGAGTAAATAAACCATACAAATGTTAAATAATATAACAAGTCTGTATAATATTATTATTATTCATAAAGCGCCAACATATACCACAGGGCTGTACAATGGAGTAAATAAACCATACAAATGGGAAATAAAATAACAAGTCTCTTTAATATTATTATTATTATTTATAAAGTGCCAGCATATTCCACAGCGCTGTACAATGGAGTAAATAAACCATACAAATGGGAAATAACATAACAAGTCTCTTTAATATTATTATTATTATTTATAAAGCGCCAACATATTCCACAGCACTGTACAATGCAGCAAATAAACCATACAAATGGTACATAACATAACAAGTCTCTTTAATATTATTATTATTTATAAAGCGCCAACATATTCCACAGCGCTGTACAATGGAGTAAATAAACCATACAAATGGGAAATAACATAACAAGTCTCTTTAATGTTATTATTATTATTTATAAAGCGCCAACATATACCACAGCGCTGTACAATGGAGTAAATAAACCATACAAATGGGAAATAACATACCAAGTCTCTTTAATATTATTATTATTTATAAAGCGCCAACATATTCCACAGCGCTGTACAATGGAGTAAATAAACCATAAAAATGGTAAGTAACATAACAAGTATCTGTAATATTATTATTATTATTATTATTATTTATTAAAGCGGCCAACATTTTCCACAGCGCTGTACAATGGAGTAAATAAAACATACAAATGGTACATAACATAACAAGTCTCTTTAATATTATTATTATTAATTATAAAGCGCCAGCATATTCCACAGCGCTGTACAATGGAGTAAATAAACCAAACAAATGGTACATAACATAACAAGTTTCTTTAATATTATTATTATTATTTATAAAGCGCCAACATATTCCACAGCGCTGTACAATGGAGTAAATAAACCATACAAATGGTAAATAACATAACAAGTCTCTTTAATATTATTATTATTATTTATAAAGCACCAACATATACCACAGCGCTGTACAATGGAGTAAATAAACCATACAAATGGTACATAACATAACAAGTCTCATTTATATTATTATTATTATTTATATAGCACCAACATATACCACAGCGCTGCACAATGGAGTAAATAAACCATATAAATGGGAAATAACATAACAAGTCTCTTTAAAATTATTATTATTATTATTTATAAAGCGCCAACATATTCCACAGCGCTGTACAATGGAGTAAATAAACCATACAAATGGGAAATAACATAACAAGTCTCTTTAATATTATTATTATTTATAAAGAACCAACATATTCCACAGCGCTGTAAAATGGAGTAAATTAACCATTCAAATGGTAAGTAACATAACAAGTCTCTTTAATATTATTATTATTATTTATAAAGCGCTTGCATATTCCACAGCGCTGTACAATGGAGTAAATAAACCATACAAATGGTACATAACATAACAAGTCTCTTTAATATTATTATTATTTATAAAGCGCCAACATATTCCACAGCGCTGTACAATGGAGTAAATAAACCATAAAAATGGGAAGTAACATAACAAGTATCTGTAATATTATTATTATTATTATTATTATTTATCAAAGCGCCAACATATTCCACAGCGCTGTACAATGGAGTAAATAAACCATACAAATGGGAAATAACATAACAAGTCTCTTTAATATTATTATTATTTATAAAGCGCCAACATATTCCACAGCGCTGTACAATGGAGTAAATAAACCATACAAATGGGAAATAACATAACAAGTCTCTTTAATATTATTATTATTATTTATAAAGCACCAACATATACTACAGCGCTGTACAATGGAGTAAATAAACCATACAAATGGTACATAACATAACAAGTTTCTTTAATATTATTATTATTATTTATAAAGCGCCAACATATTCCACAGCGCTGTACAATGGAGTAAATAAACCATACAAATGGTAAATAACATAACAAGTCTCTTTAATATTATTATTATTATTTATAAAGCACCAACATATACCACAGCGCTGTACAATGGAGTAAATAAACCATACAAATGGTACATAACATAACAAGTCTCATTTATATTATTATTATTATTTATATAGCACCAACATATACCACAGCGCTGCACAATGGAGTAAATAAACCATATAAATGGGAAATAACATAACAAGTCTCTTTAAAATTATTATTATTATTATTTATAAAGCGCCAACATATTCCACAGCGCTGTACAATGGAGTAAATAAACCATACAAATGGGAAATAACATAACAAGTCTCTTTAATATTATTATTATTTATAAAGCGCCAACATATTCCACAGCGCTGTACAATGGAGTAAATAAACCATACAAATGGGAAATAACATAACAAGTCTCTTTAATACTATTATTATTTATAAAGTGCCAACATATTCCACAGCGCTGTACAATGGAGGAAATAAACCATACAAATGGGAAATAACATAACAAGTCTCTTTAATATTATTTTTATTATTTATAAAGCGCCAACATATTCCACAGCACTGTACAATGCAGTAAATAAACCATACAAATGGTACATAACATAACAAGTCTCTATAATAGTATTATTATTTATAAAACACCAACATATACCACAGCGCTGTACAATGGAGTAAATAAACCATACAAATGGGAAATAACATAACAAGTCTCTTTAATATTATTATTATTATTTATAAAGCGCCAACATATTCCACAGCGCTGTACAATGGAGTAAATAAACCATACAAATGTTAAATAATATAACAAGTCTATATAATATTATTATTATTCATAAAGCGCCAACATATACCACAGGGCTGTACAATGGAGTAAATAAACCATACAAATGGGAAATAAAATAACAAGTCTCTTTAATATTATTATTATTATTTATAAAGTGCCAGCATATTCCACAGCGCTGTACAATGGAGTAAATAAACCATACAAATGGGAAATAACATAACAAGTCTCTTTAATATTATTATTATTATTTATAAAGCGCCAACATATTCCACAGCACTGTACAATGCAGCAAATAAACCATACAAATGGTACATAACATAACAAGTCTCTTTAATATTATTATTATTTATAAAGCGCCAACATATTCCACAGCGCTGTACAATGGAGTAAATAAACCATACAAATGGGAAATAACATAACAAGTCTCTATAATAGTATTATTATTTATAAAACACCAACATATACCACAGCGCTGTACAATGGAGTAAATAAACCATACAAATGGGAAATAACATAACAAGTCTCTTTAATATTATTATTATTATTTATAAAGCGCCAACATATTCCACAGCACTGTACAATGGAGTAAATAAACCATACAAATGGTACATAACATAACAAGTCTCTTTAATATTATTATTATTAATTATAAAGCGCCAACATATTCCACAGCGCTGTACAATGGAGTAAATAAACCATACAAATGGTACATAACATAACAAGTCTCTTTAATATTATTATTATTATTTATAAAGTGCCAACATATTCCACAGCGCTGTACAATGGAGTAAATAAACCATACAAATGTTAAATAATATAACAAGTCTGTATAATATTATTATTATTCATAAAGCGCCAACATATACCACAGGGCTGTACAATGGAGTAAATAAACCATACAAATGGGAAATAAAATAACAAGTCTCTTTAATATTATTATTATTATTTATAAAGTGCCAGCATATTCCACAGCGCTGTACAATGGAGTAAATAAACCATACAAATGGGAAATAACATAACAAGTCTCTTTAATATTATTATTATTATTTATAAAGCGCCAACATATTCCACAGCACTGTACAATGCAGCAAATAAACCATACAAATGGTACATAACATAACAAGTCTCTTTAATATTATTATTATTTATAAAGCGCCAACATATTCCACAGCGCTGTACAATGGAGTAAATAAACCATACAAATGGGAAATAACATAACAAGTCTCTTTAATGTTATTATTATTATTTATAAAGCGCCAACATATACCACAGCGCTGTACAATGGAGTAAATAAACCATACAAATGGGAAATAACATACCAAGTCTCTTTAATATTATTATTATTTATAAAGCGCCAACATATTCCACAGCGCTGTACAATGGAGTAAATAAACCATAAAAATGGTAAGTAACATAACAAGTATCTGTAATATTATTATTATTATTATTATTATTTATTAAAGCGGCCAACATTTTCCACAGCGCTGTACAATGGAGTAAATAAAACATACAAATGGTACATAACATAACAAGTCTCTTTAATATTATTATTATTAATTATAAAGCGCCAGCATATTCCACAGCGCTGTACAATGGAGTAAATAAACCAAACAAATGGTACATAACATAACAAGTTTCTTTAATATTATTATTATTATTTATAAAGCGCCAACATATTCCACAGCGCTGTACAATGGAGTAAATAAACCATACAAATGGTAAATAACATAACAAGTCTCTTTAATATTATTATTATTATTTATAAAGCACCAACATATACCACAGCGCTGTACAATGGAGTAAATAAACCATACAAATGGTACATAACATAACAAGTCTCATTTATATTATTATTATTATTTATATAGCACCAACATATACCACAGCGCTGCACAATGGAGTAAATAAACCATATAAATGGGAAATAACATAACAAGTCTCTTTAAAATTATTATTATTATTATTTATAAAGCGCCAACATATTCCACAGCGCTGTACAATGGAGTAAATAAACCATACAAATGGGAAATAACATAACAAGTCTCTTTAATATTATTATTATTTATAAAGAACCAACATATTCCACAGCGCTGTAAAATGGAGTAAATTAACCATTCAAATGGTAAGTAACATAACAAGTCTCTTTAATATTATTATTATTATTTATAAAGCGCTTGCATATTCCACAGCGCTGTACAATGGAGTAAATAAACCATACAAATGGTACATAACATAACAAGTCTCTTTAATATTATTATTATTTATAAAGCGCCAACATATTCCACAGCGCTGTACAATGGAGTAAATAAACCATAAAAATGGGAAGTAACATAACAAGTATCTGTAATATTATTATTATTATTATTATTATTTATCAAAGCGCCAACATATTCCACAGCGCTGTACAATGGAGTAAATAAACCATACAAATGGGAAATAACATAACAAGTCTCTTTAATATTATTATTATTTATAAAGCGCCAACATATTCCACAGCGCTGTACAATGGAGTAAATAAACCATACAAATGGGAAATAACATAACAAGTCTCTTTAATATTATTATTATTATTTATAAAGCACCAACATATACTACAGCGCTGTACAATGGAGTAAATAAACCATACAAATGGTACATAACATAACAAGTTTCTTTAATATTATTATTATTATTTATAAAGCGCCAACATATTCCACAGCGCTGTACAATGGAGTAAATAAACCATACAAATGGTAAATAACATAACAAGTCTCTTTAATATTATTATTATTATTTATAAAGCACCAACATATACCACAGCGCTGTACAATGGAGTAAATAAACCATACAAATGGTACATAACATAACAAGTCTCATTTATATTATTATTATTATTTATATAGCACCAACATATACCACAGCGCTGCACAATGGAGTAAATAAACCATATAAATGGGAAATAACATAACAAGTCTCTTTAAAATTATTATTATTATTATTTATAAAGCGCCAACATATTCCACAGCGCTGTACAATGGAGTAAATAAACCATACAAATGGGAAATAACATAACAAGTCTCTTTAATATTATTATTATTTATAAAGCGCCAACATATTCCACAGCGCTGTACAATGGAGTAAATAAACCATACAAATGGGAAATAACATAACAAGTCTCTTTAATACTATTATTATTTATAAAGTGCCAACATATTCCACAGCGCTGTACAATGGAGGAAATAAACCATACAAATGGGAAATAACATAACAAGTCTCTTTAATATTATTTTTATTATTTATAAAGCGCCAACATATTCCACAGCACTGTACAATGCAGTAAATAAACCATACAAATGGTACATAACATAACAAGTCTCTATAATAGTATTATTATTTATAAAACACCAACATATACCACAGCGCTGTACAATGGAGTAAATAAACCATACAAATGGGAAATAACATAACAAGTCTCTTTAATATTATTATTATTATTTATAAAGCGCCAACATATTCCACAGCGCTGTACAATGGAGTAAATAAACCATACAAATGTTAAATAATATAACAAGTCTATATAATATTATTATTATTCATAAAGCGCCAACATATACCACAGGGCTGTACAATGGAGTAAATAAACCATACAAATGGGAAATAAAATAACAAGTCTCTTTAATATTATTATTATTATTTATAAAGTGCCAGCATATTCCACAGCGCTGTACAATGGAGTAAATAAACCATACAAATGGGAAATAACATAACAAGTCTCTTTAATATTATTATTATTATTTATAAAGCGCCAACATATTCCACAGCACTGTACAATGCAGCAAATAAACCATACAAATGGTACATAACATAACAAGTCTCTTTAATATTATTATTATTTATAAAGCGCCAACATATTCCACAGCGCTGTACAATGGAGTAAATAAACCATACAAATGGGAAATAACATAACAAGTCTCTATAATAGTATTATTATTTATAAAACACCAACATATACCACAGCGCTGTACAATGGAGTAAATAAACCATACAAATGGGAAATAACATAACAAGTCTCTTTAATATTATTATTATTATTTATAAAGCGCCAACATATTCCACAGCGCTGTACAATGGAGTAAATAAACCATACAAATGTTAAATAATATAACAAGTCTATATAATATTATTATTATTCATAAAGCGCCAACATATACCACAGGGCTGTACAATGGAGTAAATAAACCATACAAATGGGAAATAAAATAACAAGTCTCTTTAATATTATTATTATTATTTATAAAGTGCCAGCATATTCCACAGCGCTGTACAATGGAGTAAATAAACCATACAAATGGGAAATAACATAACAAGTCTCTTTAATATTATTATTATTATTTATAAAGCGCCAACATATTCCACAGCACTGTACAATGCAGCAAATAAACCATACAAATGGTACATAACATAACAAGTCTCTTTAATATTATTATTATTTATAAAGCGCCAACATATTCCACAGCGCTGTACAATGGAGTAAATAAACCATACAAATGGGAAATAACATAACAAGTCTCTTTAATGTTATTATTATTATTTATAAAGCGCCAACATATACCACAGCGCTGTACAATGGAGTAAATAAACCATACAAATGGGAAATAACATAACAAGTCTCTTTAACATTATTATTATTTATAAAGCGCCAACATATTCCACAGCGCTGTACAATGGAGTAAATAAACCATACAAATGGGAAATAACATAACAAGTCTCTTTAATGTTATTATTATTATTTATAAAGCGCCAACATATTCCACAGCGTTGTACAATGGAGTAAATAAACCATACAAATGGTAAATAACATAACAAGTCTCTTTAATATTATTATTATTTATATAGCGCCAACATATTCCACAGCGCTGTAAAATGGAGTAAATTAACCATTCAAATGGTAAGTAACATAACAATTCTCTTTAATATTATTATTATTATTTATAAAGCGCCAACATATTCCACAGCGTTGTACAATGGAGTAAATAAACCATACAAATGGTAAATAACATAACAAGTCTCTTTAATATTATTATTATTTATAAAGCGCCAACATATTCCACAGCGCTGTACAATGGAGTAAATAAACCATAAAAATGGTAAGTAACATAACAAGTATCTGTAATATTATTATTATTATTATTATTATTTATTAAAGCGCCAACATTTTCCACAGCGCTGTACAATGGAGGAAATAAACCATACAAATGGTACATAACATAACAAGTCTCTTTAATATTATTATTATTATTTATAAAGCGCCAACATATTCCACAGCACTGTACAATGGAGTAAATAAACCATACAAATGGTACATAACATAACAAGTCTCTTTAATATTATTATTATTAATTATAAAGCGCCAACATATTCCACAGCGCTGTACAATGGAGTAAATAAACCATACAAATGGTACATAACATAACAAGTTTCTTTAATATTATTATTATTATTTATAAAGCGCCAACATATTCCACAGCGCTGTACAATGGAGTAAATAAACCATACAAATGGTAAATAACATAACAAGTCTCTTTAATATTATTATTATTATTTATAAAGCACCAACATATACCACAGCGCTGTACAATGGAGTAAATAAACCATACAAATGGTACATAACATAACAAGTCTCATTAATATTATTATTATTATTTATATAGCACCAACATATACCACAGCGCTGCACAATGGAGTAAATAAACCATACAAATGGGAAATAACATAACAAGTCTCTTTAAAATTATTATTATTATTATTTATAAAGCGCCAACATATTCCACAGCGCTGTACAATGGAGTAAATAAACCATACAAATGGGAAATAACATAACAAGTCTCTTTAATATTATTATTATTTATAAAGAACCAACATATTCCACAGCGCTGTACAATGGAGTAAATTAACCATAAAAATGGGAAATAACATAACAAGTCTCTTTAATATTATTATTATTTATCAAAGCGCCAACATATTCCACAGCGCTGTACAATGGAGTAAATAAACCATACAAATGGGAAATAACATAACAAGTCTCTTTAATATTATTATTATTTATAAAGCGCCAACATATTCCACAGCGCTGTACAATGGAAGAAATAAACCACACAAATGGTACATAACATAACAAGTCTCTTTAATATTATTATTATTATTATTTATAAAGCGCCAACATATTCCACAGCGCTGTACAATGGAGTAAATAAACCATACAAATGTGAAATAACATAAAAAGTCTCTTTAATATTATTATTATTTATAAAGCGCCAACATAATCCACAGCGCTGTCCAATGGAGTAAATAAACCATACAAATGGTACATAACATAACAAGTTTCTTTAATATTATTATTATTATTTATAAAGCGCCAACATATTCCACAGCGCTGTACAATGGAGTAAATAAACCATACAAATGGGAAATAACATAACAAGTCTCTTTAATATTATTATTATTTATAAAGCGCCAACATATTCCACAGCGCTGTACAATGGAAGAAATAAACCACACAAATGGTACATAACATAACAAGTCTCTTTAATATTATTATTATTATTATTATTTATAAAGCGCCAACATATTCCACAGCGCTGTACAATGGAGTAAATAAATCATACAAATGTGAAATAACATAAAAAGTCTCTTTAATATTATTATTCTTTATAAAGCGCCAACATATTCCACAGCGCTGTCCAATGGAGTAAATAAACCATACAAATGGTACATAACATAACAAGTTTCTTTAATATTATTATTATTATTTATAAAGCGCCAACATATTCCACAGCGCTGTACAATGGAGTAAATAAACCATACAAATGGGAAATAACATAACAAGTCTCTTTAATATTATTATTATTATTATTATTATTTATAAAGCGCCAACATATTCCACAGCGCTGTACAATGGAGTAAATAAACCATACAAATGGGAAATAACATAACAAGTCTCTTTAATATTATTATTATTTATAAAGCGCCAACATATTCCACAGCTCTGTACAATGGAGTAAATAAACCATGCAAATGGGAAATAACATAACAAGTCTCTTTAATGTTATTATTATTATTTATAAAGCGCCAACATATTCCACAGCGCTGTAAAATGGAGTAAATTAACCATTCAAATGGTAAGTAACATAACAAGTCTCTTTAATATTATTATTATTATTTATAAAGCGCCTGCATATTCCACAGCGCTGTACAATGGAGTAAATAAACCATACAAATGGTACATAACATAACAAGTCTCTTTAATATTATTATTATTTATAAAGCGCCAACATATTCCACAGCGCTGTACAATGGAGTAAATAAACCATACAAATGGTAAATAACATAACAAGTCTCTTTAATATTATTATTATTTATAAAGCGCCAACATATACCACACCGCTGTACAATGGAGGAAATAAACCATAAAAATGGGAAGTAACATAACAAGTGTCTGTAATATTATTATTATTATTATTATTATTTATCAAAGCGCCAACATATTCCACAGCGCTGTACAATGGAGTAAATAAACCATACAAATGGGAAATAACATAACAAGTCTCTTTAATATTATTATTATTATTATTTATAAAGCGCCAACATATTCCACAGCGCTGTACAATGGAGTAAATAAACCATACAAATGGGAAATAACATAACAAGTCTCTTTAATATTATTATTATTATTTATAAAGCGCCAACATATACCACAGTGCTGTACAATGGAGTAAATAAACGATACAAATGGGAAATAACATAACAAGTCTCTTTAATATTATTATTATTTGTAAAGTGCCAACATATTCCTCAGCGCTGTACAATGGAGTAAATAAACCATACAAATGGGAAATAACATAACAAGTCTCTTTAATATTATTATTATTTATAAAGCGCCAACATATTCCACAGCGCTGTACAATGGAGTAAATAAACCATACAAATGGGAAATAACATAACAAGTCTCTTTAATACTATTATTATTTATAAAGTGCCAACATATTCCACAGCGCTGTACAATGGAGTAAATAAACCATACAAATGGGAAATAACATAACAAGTCTCTTTAATATTATTATTATTATTTATAAAGCGCCAACATATTCCACAGCACTGTACAATGTAGTAAATAAACCATACAAATGGTACATAACATAACAAGTCTCTATAATAGTATTATTATTTATAAAACACCAACATATACCACAGCGCTGTACAATGGAGTAAATAAACCAGACAAATGGGAAATAACATAACAAGTCTCTTTAATATTATTATTATTATTTATAAAGTGCCAACATATTCCACAGTGCTGTACAATGGAGTAAATAAACCATACAAATGGTAAATAACATAACAAGTCTCTTTAATATTATTATTATTATTTATAAAGTGCCAACATATTCCACAGCGCTGTACAATGGAGTAAATAAACCATACAAATGTTAAATAATATAACAAGTCTGTATAATATTATTATTATTCATAAAGCGCCAACATATACCACAGGGCTGTACAATGGAGTAAATAAACCATACAAATGGGAAATAAAATAACAAGTCTCTTTAATATTATTATTATTATTTATAAAGTGCCAGCATATTCCACAGCGCTGTACAATGGAGTAAATAAACCATACAAATGGGAAATAACATAACAAGTCTCTTTAATATTATTATTATTATTTATAAAGCGCCAACATATTCCACAGCACTGTACAATGCAGCAAATAAACCATACAAATGGTACATAACATAACAAGTCTCTTTAATATTATTATTATTTATAAAGCGCCAACATATACCACACCGCTGTACAATGGAGGAAATAAACCATAAAAATGGTAAGTAACATAACAAGTATCTGTAATATTATTATTATTATTATTATTATTTATCAAAGCGCCAACATATTCCACAGCGCTGTACAATGGAGTAAATAAACCATACAAATGGGAAATAACATAACAAGTCTCTTTAATATTATTATTATTATTATTTATAAAGCGCCAACATATTCCACAGCGCTGTACAATGGAGTAAATAAACCATACAAATGGGAAATAACATAACAAGTCTCTTTAATATTATTATTATTATTTATAAAGCGCCAACATATACCACAGTGCTGTACAATGGAGTAAATAAACGATACAAATGGGAAATAACATAACAAGTCTCTTTAATATTATTATTATTTGTAAAGTGCCAACATATTCCTCAGCGCTGTACAATGGAGTAAATAAACCATACAAATGGGAAATAACATAACAAGTCTCTTTAATATTATTATTATTTATAAAGCGCCAACATATTCCACAGCGCTGTACAATGGAGTAAATAAACCATACAAATGGGAAATAACATAACAAGTCTCTTTAATACTATTATTATTTATAAAGTGCCAACATATTCCACAGCGCTGTACAATGGAGTAAATAAACCATACAAATGGGAAATAACATAACAAGTCTCTTTAATATTATTATTATTATTTATAAAGCGCCAACATATTCCACAGCACTGTACAATGTAGTAAATAAACCATACAAATGGTACATAACATAACAAGTCTCTATAATAGTATTATTATTTATAAAACACCAACATATACCACAGCGCTGTACAATGGAGTAAATAAACCAGACAAATGGGAAATAACATAACAAGTCTCTTTAATATTATTATTATTATTTATAAAGTGCCAACATATTCCACAGCGCTGTACAATGGAGTAAATAAACCATACAAATGTTAAATAATATAACAAGTCTGTATAATATTATTATTATTCATAAAGCGCCAACATATACCACAGGGCTGTACAATGGAGTAAATAAACCATACAAATGGGAAATAAAATAACAAGTCTCTTTAATATTATTATTATTATTTATAAAGTGCCAGCATATTCCACAGCGCTGTACAATGGAGTAAATAAACCATACAAATGGGAAATAACTTAACAAGTCTCTTTAATATTATTATTATTATTTATAAAGCGCCAACATATTCCACAGCACTGTACAATGCAGCAAATAAACCATACAAATGGTACATAACATAACAAGTCTCTTTAATATTATTATTATTTATAAAGCGCCAACATATTCCACAGCGCTGTACAATGGAGTAAATAAACCATACAAATGGGAAATAACATAACAAGTCTCTTTAATGTTATTATTATTATTTATAAAGCGCCAACATATACCACAGCGCTGTACAATGGAGTAAATAAACCATACAAATGGGAAATAACATAACAAGTCTCTTTAATATTATTATTATTTATAAAGCGCCAACATATTCCACAGCGCTGTACAATGGAGTAAATAAACCATACAAATGGGAAATAACATAACAAGTCTCTTTAATGTTATTATTATTATTTATAAAGCGCCAACATATTCCACAGCGTTGTACAATGGAGTAAATAAACCATACAAATGGTAAATAACATAACAAGTCTCTTTAATATTATTATTATTTATATAGCGCCAACATATTCCACAGCGCTGTAAAATGGAGTAAATTAACCATTCAAATGGTAAGTAACATAACAAGTCTCTTTAATATTATTATTATTATTTATAAAGCGCCAACATATTCCACAGCGTTGTACAATGGAGTAAATAAACCATACAAATGGTAAATAACATAACAAGTCTCTTTAATATTATTATTATTTATAAAGCGCCAACATATTCCACAGCGCTGTACAATGGAGTAAATAAACCATAAAAATCGTAAGTAACATAACAAGTATCTGTAATATTATTATTATTATTATTATTATTTATTAAAGCGCCAACATTTTCCACAGCGCTGTACAATGGAGGAAATAAACCATACAAATGGTACATAACATAACAAGTCTCTTTAATATTATTATTATTATTTATAAAGCGCCAACATATTCCACAGCACTGTACAATGGAGTAAATAAACCATACAAATGGTACATAACATAACAAGTCTCTTTAATATTATTATTATTAATTATAAAGCGCCAACATATTCCACAGCGCTGTACAATGGAGTAAATAAACCATACAAATGCTACATAACATAACAAGTTTCTTTAATATTATTATTATTATTTATAAAGCGCCAACATATTCCACAGCGCTGTACAATGGAGTAAATAAACCATACAAATGGTAAATAACATAACAAGTCTCTTTAATATTATTATTATTATTTATAAAGCACCAACATATACCACAGCGCTGTACAATGGAGTAAATAAACCATACAAATGGTACATAACATAACAAGTCTCATTAATATTATTATTATTATTTATATAGCACCAACATATACCACAGCGCTGCACAATGGAGTAAATAAACCATACAAATGGGAAATAACATAACAAGTCTCTTTAAAATTATTATTATTATTATTTATAAAGCGCCAACATATTCCACAGCGCTGTACAATGGAGTAAATAAACCATACAAATGGGAAATAACATAACAAGTCTCTTTAATATTATTATTATTTATAAAGAACCAACATATTCCACAGCGCTGTACAATGGAGTAAATTAACCATAAAAATGGGAAATAACATAACAAGTCTCTTTAATATTATTATTATTTATCAAAGCGCCAACATATTCCACAGCGCTGTACAATGGAGTAAATAAACCATACAAATGGGAAATAACATAACAAGTCTCTTTAATATTATTATTATTTATAAAGCGCCAACATATTCCACAGCGCTGTACAATGGAAGAAATAAACCACACAAATGGTACATAACATAACAAGTCTCTTTAATATTATTATTATTATTATTTATAAAGCGCCAACATATTCCACAGCGCTGTACAATGGAGTAAATAAACCATACAAATGTGAAATAACATAAAAAGTCTCTTTAATATTATTATTATTTATAAAGCGCCAACATATTCCACAGCGCTGTCCAATGGAGTAAATAAACCATACAAATGGTACATAACATAACAAGTTTCTTTAATATTATTATTATTATTTATAAAGCGCCAACATATTCCACAGCGCTGTACAATGGAGTAAATAAACCATACAAATGGGAAATAACATAACAAGTCTCTTTAATATTATTATTATTATTATTATTTATAAAGCGCCAACATATTCCACAGCGCTGTACAATGGAGTAAATAAACCATACAAATGGGAAATAACATAACAAGTCTCTTTAATATTATTATTATTTATAAAGCGCCAACATATTCCACAGCGCTGTACAATGGAGTAAATAAACCATACAAATGGGAAATAACATAACAAGTCTCTTTAATACTATTATTATTTATAAAGCGCCAACATATTCCACAGCGCTGTACAATGGAGTAAATAAACCATACAAATGGGAAATAACATAACAAGTCTCTTTAATATTATTATTATTATTTATAAAGCGCCAACATATTCCACAGCACTGTACAATGTAGTAAATAAACCATACAAATGGTACATAACATAACAAGTCTCTATAATAGTATTATTATTTATAAAACACCAACATATACCACAGCGCTGTACAATGGAGTAAATAAACCAGACAAATGGGAAATAACATAACAAGTCTCTTTAATATTATTATTATTATTTATAAAGTGCCAACATATTCCACAGCGCTGTACAATGGAGTAAATAAACCATACAAATGTTAAATAATATAACAAGTCTGTATAATATTATTATTATTCATAAAGCGCCAACATATACCACAGGGCTGTACAATGGAGTAAATAAACCATACAAATGGGAAATAAAATAACAAGTCTCTTTAATATTATTATTATTATTTATAAAGTGCCAGCATATTCCACAGCGCTGTACAATGGAGTAAATAAACCATACAAATGGGAAATAACATAACAAGTCTCTTTAATATTATTATTATTTATAAAGAACCAACATATTCCACAGCGCTGTACAATGGAGTAAATTAACCATAAAAATGGGAAATAACATAACAAGTCTCTTTAATATTATTATTATTTATCAAAGCGCCAACATATTCCACAGCGCTGTACAATGGAGTAAATAAACCATACAAATGGGAAATAACATAACAAGTCTCTTTAATATTATTATTATTTATAAAGCGCCAACATATTCCACAGCGCTGTACAATGGAAGAAATAAACCACACAAATGGTACATAACATAACAAGTCTCTTTAATATTATTATTATTATTATTTATAAAGCGCCAACATATTCCACAGCGCTGTACAATGGAGTAAATAAACCATACAAATGTGAAATAACATAAAAAGTCTCTTTAATATTATTATTATTTATAAAGCGCCAACATATTCCACAGCGCTGTCCAATGGAGTAAATAAACCATACAAATGGTACATAACATAACAAGTTTCTTTAATATTATTATTATTATTTATAAAGCGCCAACATATTCCACAGCGCTGTACAATGGAGTAAATAAACCATACAAATGGGAAATAACATAACAAGTCTCTTTAATATTATTATTATTATTATTATTATTTATAAAGCGCCAACATATTCCACAGCGCTGTACAATGGAGTAAATAAACCATACAAATGGGAAATAACATAACAAGTCTCTTTAATATTATTATTATTTATAAAGCGCCAACATATTCCACAGCGCTGTACAATGGAGTAAATAAACCATACAAATGGGAAATAACATAACAAGTCTCTTTAATACTATTATTATTTATAAAGCGCCAACATATTCCACAGCGCTGTACAATGGAGTAAATAAACCATACAAATGGGAAATAACATAACAAGTCTCTTTAATATTATTATTATTATTTATAAAGCGCCAACATATTCCACAGCACTGTACAATGTAGTAAATAAACCATACAAATGTTACATAACATAACAAGTCTCTATAATAGTATTATTATTTATAAAACACCAACATATACCACAGCGCTGTACAATGGAGTAAATAAACCAGACAAATGGGAAATAACATAACAAGTCTCTTTAATATTATTATTATTATTTATAAAGTGCCAACATATTCCACAGCGCTGTACAATGGAGTAAATAAACCATACAAATGTTAAATAATATAACAAGTCTGTATAATATTATTATTATTCATAAAGCGCCAACATATACCACAGGGCTGTACAATGGAGTAAATAAACCATACAAATGGGAAATAAAATAACAAGTCTCTTTAATATTATTATTATTATTTATAAAGTGCCAGCATATTCCACAGCGCTGTACAATGGAGTAAATAAACCATACAAATGGGAAATAACATAACAAGTCTCTTTAATATTATTATTATTATTTATAAAGCGCCAACATATTCCACAGCACTGTACAATGCAGCAAATAAACCATACAAATGGTACATAACATAACAAGTCTCTTTAATATTATTATTATTTATAAAGCGCCAACATATTCCACAGCGCTGTACAATGGAGTAAATAAACCATACAAATGGGAAATAACATAACAAGTCTCTTTAATGTTATTATTATTATTTATAAAGCGCCAACATATACCACAGCGCTGTACAATGGAGTAAATAAACCATACAAATGGGAAATAACATAACAAGTCTCTTTAATATTATTATTATTTATAAAGCGCCAACATATTCCACAGCGCTGTACAATGGAGTAAATAAACCATACAAATGGGAAATAACATAACAAGTCTCTTTAATGTTATTATTATTATTTATAAAGCGCCAACATATTCCACAGCGTTGTACAATGGAGTAAATAAACCATACAAATGGTAAATAACATAACAAGTCTCTTTAATATTATTATTATTTATATAGCGCCAACATATTCCACAGCGCTGTAAAATGGAGTAAATTAACCATTCAAATGGTAAGTAACATAACAAGTCTCTTTAATATTATTATTATTATTTATAAAGCGCCAACATATTCCACAGCGTTGTACAATGGAGTAAATAAACCATACAAATGGTAAATAACATAACAAGTCTCTTTAATATTATTATTATTTATAAAGCGCCAACATATTCCACAGCGCTGTACAATGGAGTAAATAAACCATAAAAATCGTAAGTAACATAACAAGTATCTGTAATATTATTATTATTATTATTATTATTTATTAAAGCGCCAACATTTTCCACAGCGCTGTACAATGGAGGAAATAAACCATACAAATGGTACATAACATAACAAGTCTCTTTAATATTATTATTATTATTTATAAAGCGCCAACATATTCCACAGCACTGTACAATGGAGTAAATAAACCATACAAATGGTACATAACATAACAAGTCTCTTTAATATTATTATTATTAATTATAAAGCGCCAACATATTCCACAGCGCTGTACAATGGAGTAAATAAACCATACAAATGCTACATAACATAACAAGTTTCTTTAATATTATTATTATTATTTATAAAGCGCCAACATATTCCACAGCGCTGTACAATGGAGTAAATAAACCATACAAATGGTAAATAACATAACAAGTCTCTTTAATATTATTATTATTATTTATAAAGCACCAACATATACCACAGCGCTGTACAATGGAGTAAATAAACCATACAAATGGTACATAACATAACAAGTCTCATTAATATTATTATTATTATTTATATAGCACCAACATATACCACAGCGCTGCACAATGGAGTAAATAAACCATACAAATGGGAAATAACATAACAAGTCTCTTTAAAATTATTATTATTATTATTTATAAAGCGCCAACATATTCCACAGCGCTGTACAATGGAGTAAATAAACCATACAAATGGGAAATAACATAACAAGTCTCTTTAATATTATTATTATTTATAAAGAACCAACATATTCCACAGCGCTGTACAATGGAGTAAATTAACCATAAAAATGGGAAATAACATAACAAGTCTCTTTAATATTATTATTATTTATCAAAGCGCCAACATATTCCACAGCGCTGTACAATGGAGTAAATAAACCATACAAATGGGAAATAACATAACAAGTCTCTTTAATATTATTATTATTTATAAAGCGCCAACATATTCCACAGCGCTGTACAATGGAAGAAATAAACCACACAAATGGTACATAACATAACAAGTCTCTTTAATATTATTATTATTATTATTTATAAAGCGCCAACATATTCCACAGCGCTGTACAATGGAGTAAATAAACCATACAAATGTGAAATAACATAAAAACTCTCTTTAATATTATTATTATTTATAAAGCGCCAACATATTCCACAGCGCTGTCCAATGGAGTAAATAAACCATACAAATGGTACATAACATAACAAGTTTCTTTAATATTATTATTATTATTTATAAAGCGCCAACATATTCCACAGCGCTGTACAATGGAGTAAATAAACCATACAAATGGGAAATAACATAACAAGTCTCTTTAATATTATTATTATTATTATTATTTATAAAGCGCCAACATATTCCACAGCGCTGTACAATGGAGTAAATAAACCATACAAATGGGAAATAACATAACAAGTCTCTTTAATATTATTATTATTTATAAAGCGCCAACATATTCCACAGCGCTGTACAATGGAGTAAATAAACCATACAAATGGGAAATAACATAACAAGTCTCTTTAATACTATTATTATTTATAAAGCGCCAACATATTCCACAGCGCTGTACAATGGAGTAAATAAACCATACAAATGGGAAATAACATAACAAGTCTCTTTAATATTATTATTATTATTTATAAAGCGCCAACATATTCCACAGCACTGTACAATGTAGTAAATAAACCATACAAATGTTACATAACATAACAAGTCTCTATAATAGTATTATTATTTATAAAACACCAACATATACCACAGCGCTGTACAATGGAGTAAATAAACCAGACAAATGGGAAATAACATAACAAGTCTCTTTAATATTATTATTATTATTTATAAAGTGCCAACATATTCCACAGCGCTGTACAATGGAGTAAATAAACCATACAAATGTTAAATAATATAACAAGTCTGTATAATATTATTATTATTCATAAAGCGCCAACATATACCACAGGGCTGTACAATGGAGTAAATAAACCATACAAATGGGAAATAAAATAACAAGTCTCTTTAATATTATTATTATTATTTATAAAGTGCCAGCATATTCCACAGCGCTGTACAATGGAGTAAATAAACCATACAAATGGGAAATAACATAACAAGTCTCTTTAATATTATTATTATTATTTATAAAGCGCCAACATATTCCACAGCACTGTACAATGCAGCAAATAAACCATACAAATGGTACATAACATAACAAGTCTCTTTAATATTATTATTATTTATAAAGCGCCAACATATTCCACAGCGCTGTACAATGGAGTAAATAAACCATACAAATGGGAAATAACATAACAAGTCTCTTTAATGTTATTATTATTATTTATAAAGCGCCAACATATACCACAGCGCTGTACAATGGAGTAAATAAACCATACAAATGGGAAATAACATAACAAGTCTCTTTAATATTATTATTATTTATAAAGCGCCAACATATTCCACAGCGCTGTACAATGGAGTAAATAAACCATACAAATGGGAAATAACATAACAAGTCTCTTTAATGTTATTATTATTATTTATAAAGCGCCAACATATTCCACAGCGTTGTACAATGGAGTAAATAAACCATACAAATGGTAAATAACATAACAAGTCTCTTTAATATTATTATTATTTATATAGCGCCAACATATTCCACAGCGCTGTAAAATGGAGTAAATTAACCATTCAAATGGTAAGTAACATAACAAGTCTCTTTAATATTATTATTATTATTTATAAAGCGCCAACATATTCCACAGCGTTGTACAATGGAGTAAATAAACCATACAAATGGTAAATAACATAACAAGTCTCTTTAATATTATTATTATTTATAAAGCGCCAACATATTCCACAGCGCTGTACAATGGAGTAAATAAACCATAAAAATCGTAAGTAACATAACAAGTATCTGTAATATTATTATTATTATTATTATTATTTATTAAAGCGCCAACATTTTCCACAGCGCTGTACAATGGAGGAAATAAACCATACAAATGGTACATAACATAACAAGTCTCTTTAATATTATTATTATTATTTATAAAGCGCCAACATATTCCACAGCACTGTACAATGGAGTAAATAAACCATACAAATGGTACATAACATAACAAGTCTCTTTAATATTATTATTATTAATTATAAAGCGCCAACATATTCCACAGCGCTGTACAATGGAGTAAATAAACCATACAAATGCTACATAACATAACAAGTTTCTTTAATATTATTATTATTATTTATAAAGCGCCAACATATTCCACAGCGCTGTACAATGGAGTAAATAAACCATACAAATGGTAAATAACATAACAAGTCTCTTTAATATTATTATTATTATTTATAAAGCACCAACATATACCACAGCGCTGTACAATGGAGTAAATAAACCATACAAATGGTACATAACATAACAAGTCTCATTAATATTATTATTATTATTTATATAGCACCAACATATACCACAGCGCTGCACAATGGAGTAAATAAACCATACAAATGGGAAATAACATAACAAGTCTCTTTAAAATTATTATTATTATTATTTATAAAGCGCCAACATATTCCACAGCGCTGTACAATGGAGTAAATAAACCATACAAATGGGAAATAACATAACAAGTCTCTTTAATATTATTATTATTTATAAAGAACCAACATATTCCACAGCGCTGTACAATGGAGTAAATTAACCATAAAAATGGGAAATAACATAACAAGTCTCTTTAATATTATTATTATTTATCAAAGCGCCAACATATTCCACAGCGCTGTACAATGGAGTAAATAAACCATACAAATGGGAAATAACATAACAAGTCTCTTTAATATTATTATTATTTATAAAGCGCCAACATATTCCACAGCGCTGTACAATGGAAGAAATAAACCACACAAATGGTACATAACATAACAAGTCTCTTTAATATTATTATTATTATTATTTATAAAGCGCCAACATATTCCACAGCGCTGTACAATGGAGTAAATAAACCATACAAATGTGAAATAACATAAAAAGTCTCTTTAATATTATTATTATTTATAAAGCGCCAACATATTCCACAGCGCTGTCCAATGGAGTAAATAAACCATACAAATGGTACATAACATAACAAGTTTCTTTAATATTATTATTATTATTTATAAAGCGCCAACATATTCCACAGCGCTGTACAATGGAGTAAATAAACCATACAAATGGGAAATAACATAACAAGTCTCTTTAATATTATTATTATTATTATTATTTATAAAGCGCCAACATATTCCACAGCGCTGTACAATGGAGTAAATAAACCATACAAATGGGAAATAACATAACAAGTCTCTTTAATATTATTATTATTTATAAAGCGCCAACATATTCCACAGCGCTGTACAATGGAAGAAATAAACCACACAAATGGTACATAACATAACAAGTCTCTTTAATATTATTATTATTATTATTTATAAAGCGCCAACATATTCCACAGCGCTGTACAATGGAGTAAATAAACCATACAAATGGGAAATAACATAACAAGTCTCTTTAATATTATTATTATTATTATTATTTATAAAGCGCCAACATATTCCACAGCGCTGTACAATGGAGTAAATAAACCATACAAATGGGAAATAACATAACAAGTCTCTTTAATATTATTATTATTTATAAAGCACCAACATATTCAACAGCGCTGTACAATGGAAGAAATAAACCACACAAATGGTACATAACATAACAAGTCTCTTTAATATTATTATTATTATTATTTATAAAGCGCCAACATATTCCACAGCGCTGTACAATGGAGTAAATAAACCATACAAATGGGAAATAACATAACAAGTCTCTTTTTTTTTTTTTTTGGAGTTTTTTGTTTTTTTATTGACAATTTTTTATTGTGCAATGCTTGTTTTTTTTTCCTTTCACAGGTTACAACATTAGAGTATGGCACATTATACATATTTCTTTCTTATTCAACATATATACAGTGGTTCAGATATTTGGGTTACATAGGGACATGTCTCTTTGCTTGATCAAGAATATAGGGTATGTTGTAGAAGAAAACATTTTTCCGACTTTCTAATCGAGGCTGTCGCGTTCCTATTAACTAACTATAAAACTGAGTTACCTAGGAGTTAACTGAACCAACAGATATATACCTATAGCCCTTAGCATTCTTTATGCGAACTTAGTTGTGGATGGTCACCACATAGCCACTTAACCAAGGATCCCGTTAATGCTAATCCCCGTTTCCCCCTCTTGTTTCATTTTCCCCCCGATTATCCCTCCCCAGATTACTGTCCAGAGTCTCCCTTGTCGCCCTCTGTCTATCTGTCATCTGGTTACTGTATATCCGGTATGGGGTTGGTCCCCTGTAATAGTTGCTGCGAATACCATGTGGTGTATATGAAGGTATTACGTATCTTAGTTTGAATTGTGTGATCCAGTTGTGTGATATATGTTTTCCAGGACTGAAAGAATTTTTTGGTATGTGTTTCTTTATTTAGTGTCGCATTCAACCATTCCATGTAGAACACATGGTGTATTTTTGATTTGAACAAGGTTATCGGTGGTGGGTCAGGTACTATCCAAAAGTGTAATATTGTCTTTCGGGCCACAGCAGTAATTAAGAATAGTAGTCTAGTATTCCTTGATTGTTGTCCTGTTTGAATGCCGAAGATAGTAGTTAGAGGTGCTAATGAGATTTTTAACCGAAAAGTGTTCTCCACATAGGTAATTACCTGTTCCCAAAAATCTTGAATTACTGTGCAAGCCCAAAAGCAATGAAACAGGTTGGCGTCTATCTGGCCACATTTAGGGCATGCCGTAGTCTCCCTAACCCCCATTGTAAAGAGTCTTTTGGGTGAGTAGTAGGCCCCGTGTAAGACCTTTAGGTGCATTTCTTGATATGTCGAATATGGGGTAAGTTTAAAAGTTTTTAGTGTGTGGTTTGCTAGTTCTGTGAAATCCAGATTTTGGAATATGTGAGGACCACCCCGTTAGACCCCCCTCTTCTGTTTGGTAATCGATAATATGTCTGGTGAAGTTATATATATTGCTAATCGAGTGTTTTCTGGTGCTCTTTCCTCTCAAAAAAGAATCCACATTAGCTTCCCAATCCCCATCTTCCAATCTGGACAGAATAGCTTGAGGCCTGTATATATTGGAAGATAGCGATTTCTATTTTAGGAAACTTAAGGAGGCATTGTTCTCTGGTGAGAATTTTCCTAGTGCCTATGTCAATCATGTCATGAATCGACCGCAAACCCCTAGAGTTCCATATTTTGAATTGTGGGTCTGGGGATCCATTTTGAAAGTCCCTATTTCCCACCCAACTGATCCATATTGAGTATTTCCAATTTATGCCCTGCTGGAGCCTTACTAATTTCCATGCCTTAATGGTTGTAAATAATAGTGGGTTATTTTTGACTGCTTGTGGTAAATCTAAAAAGGGTGTATGCAGTAAGTTGGCCAGTGTGATTTGAGGTACCAGTTGTTGCTCTAATGTTACATTTGTGTATATTGGAGTGGGTGTCACCCAGTCGATTGCATGTCTATACAGGGCCGCCAGGTTAAACTCTTTCAAGTTTGGAATATTGCAACCGAAATTGGATTTTGGTTGTTGTAGTTTCCTAAGTGCTATTCTAGGTCTTCCCCCCTTCCATAAGAATCTACGAAAGTGTAAGTGTAGAGTCTGTTCATCTTTTTTATTAAGAATAATGGGTAATACCTGTAAGGCATAAGACAGTCTGGGACAGCTTACCATTTTAAGCAGCGCAGCCCTACCTAGTAATGATATGTTTAGATTGTGCCAGTTTTTTAGTTCTTGGATAACTTTATGCATGGGTTTTCGAATGTTATGTAGATAAAGTGTACTTATTTTTTTCGGTATGATGATGCCTAAATATTTAATTGTTTTGGCTGCCCATTGTACCGAGATCTGAGGCAAACCTCTCGGTTTCCTCCTCGTTCCTAGATTCATTGCTATAGATTTGGCGAAATTGATTTGAAATCCTGAGATTTTCTCAAAATGTCTGGATATTGATAATATTGGGGCCAGTGTTTCTTTTGGATTTGATATGTATAACATAAGATCATCTGCAAAAGCAGTGACCTTTATCACCTCCGTGCCTAGCCGAATTCCTGTATTCTCCGGCATTGTGTGTAAGATGCATAATAAGGGGTCTAACGCTATATTAAATAATAAGGGGGATAGTGGGCACCCCTGACGGACTCCTCTATACATGTTCACTGGTGGGGAATCATAATTGCTGGTAGTAATACATGTTGTTGGATGATCATATAGGTTTCTGATAAGATTAAGAAAAGGCAACCCAAAATATCTAAACTTGAGAATTCGAATTAAATGTGGCCATAACACTTGGTCAAAAGCTTTATGTGCATCTAAGCTTAATAGGATGTTATCAGATGGGGCAGACATATCACCCGTAGCTATCACGGCTGCTATTGCTACTCTGATACCTGTTACTGCCTGCCTCCCCTTTAAAAACCCCAATTGTGAGCTATGCAGTATTTGTGGTAGGAATATTTGTAAACGATTCGCCATGATTTTCGTGAGTATTTTGATATCAACATTCATCAACGTGATTGGTCTTTATGAGTCGGTGTCTAGGGGGTCCTTATCTGGCTTTAGAATCAATATTGTTCTAGCTTCATTTAATGTATTGACTGGTATGTTGTCTTGTAAAATAGCGTTGTATAGGGTAGTTAGATGTGGCGTTATGTGTATTTTCAGTATCTTGTAGTATTCTGTGGTAAACCCATCCGGGCCAGGTGCCTTACCATTGTGTAGCTGGGTTATCGTTTGTTCTACTTCTTTTTCCCTAATAGGTGCATTTAGGAGCTCTCGGTGACTATTACTAATTCTTGTTAGTTTAGCCTGTTGTAGTAATTGTACCCCTTCCGCAAAATTATCTGGCTGAGAAGTATATAATTGACTAAAATAAGAATGGAATGTAGCATTAATGTCTTTTAGGTTAGTGGATACCTGGCCCCCAGGTTGTCGTATCATGGGAATATTATGTTTGGTTTTCTTTTTAGAGTTAGCAAGTGAAATTAATAGTCTCCCGGTTTTATTACCCCAGGTGAAAAAATGATTTCTTGTGTATTCAATCTGAGTTTGTGCCCTCTCAGTTAGTAAGGTATCGATCAATTGTTTACATTCCAAATATGCAGTTTTATGTGACTCAGAAGGATTGTCCACATATGATTGTATTGCTTTGGTAAGATCATTATGTAGAGAATGGTATTTTTTGAGCCATTCTTTTTTGCGCATTGATACATATGAGATTATTTGACCCCTTATGACTGCTTTAGATGCCTGCCAGAATAGCATGTCATCCTCCACATGTTGAATATTGTCATCTGTGTAATTCGCCCATGAGTTAATCAGATGAGATTTGAAGTCATCCTTCTGAGCCAGGTATGAAGGGAAATTCCAATGTCTGGTGTATGTGATAGAATGATGTGTGTTTATGAGTATTTCCACCGGGGCGTGGTCTGATATTAAGATGTTATGGGTGGTTGTAGATTGTACCTGTGGTAGTAGATCAATAGAGAGCAAAATGTAGTCTATTCTTGAGGCCGTGTTGTGTGCTCTGGAGATGTGGGTGTACTGTCTTACTGTTGGATGATTAAATCGCCATGGATAAACCAGGTGTAGTCTACCCATAAAAGTCTGGATGTCAGTCACTTTCCCTTGTTGTCCCGTGTTTCTGTTACCGGTCCTGTCCAGTGAGGGGTCGATCACGGAGTTGTAGTCTCCACCTAAAATAAATTTCACATTAGGGCGATCAACAAGAATTTGGAATATCATATCATAAAATGGCCTATTCGGTTCATTAGGGGCATATAAATTTACCAAACAGTAACGTGTATTATAAATTGATATGTCCAGGATTAAATATCGACCTGCCTCATCTTCTAGTTTGTTGTGAATAACATGTGGTAAATTTTTATGTATAAGTATTGCTACACCTCTGGCTTTAGAAGAGTGTGATGCCACTACACAAGAACCTATCCATGGGGCTTTAAGCTCTTGAGGGTCTGTTTTTTTCCAATGTGTCTCCTGGAGGAGTACAATCTGGGGGGACATAAGTTTAAGCTGGTTTAAAACCTTTCTCCTTTTAATTGGGGAATTAAGGCCGTCTACGTTCCATGAGATTATTCGGATCTGTTGATCCGTTTGGGTGGTGTTAGTGGGGATATTGATTACATTGGAGATTCTATCCAGGGTCTAGGTGAATTAGAAACCTCACATAGAATATGTGGACACATTGAGGACCTTCCATGTCCCATCGCTTGGAAGGTTGTCCTCGCTCAGGTAGTGGGACCATCTTAGGGGGGACATTAAGTCCCTTCAGGGTATCCTGTAGAACCAAATATCGTACAAACATTGGCCAACAGGGCCCAACAATAGTAACAATATATATGATCAGTATACATTGGATGATATTGTACTGATCACACATGGAATATCTCGGAAATGGTGCAATCTTGAACTTGGTGCAAAATGTGAAGTTATTTTCCAGGAGAAAAAAAAGAAATTGAGTTAATCTGAGTCAAACTGATACAATAAAAATGTAGTAAGTTGGGTTGGCACCCAGCAGATTTCTAAACAATGTCTAGCTTCTTGAGGACCTCTCTGGCTTCTTCAGGAGATTCTAGTATATAGGACATATTGTTGTGCATCAGACGAAGACGAGCCGGGAACATCAAGTTAAACCTGATTTCTTTTTCGACCAGAATCTTGCATATTGGGGTAAATTCCCTTCGTTTGGTGGTGACTAGCATGGAGTAATCCTGGAATATCAGGGCTCTTTCTCCCTGGAACAATATGGATTTGACTTTGCGATAAGCGGTCAGGATGTCTGTTTTGTCCTGAAAATTCAGTAGTTTGATAATGACTTGTCGTGGCTTCGTGCCAGATTCTTTACGCTCTGGGCCGATACGATGAGCCCTTTCAATGAGCAGTGGATTAGTTTCGGTGTGGGAAAGGTGCAATTCCGTGACAAGCCAGTTTTGGATGGTATGCAGGAGTACTGATGGTTTAATTGATTCCGGTATTCCAACAATTCTCAGGTTATTTCTTCGGCTTCTATTCTCGAGATCATCCACTTTGTCCGAGAGAATGTGAAGCTGTATGTTTTGCCGCTCCACCGTCTCCTGTAATTGAGTGGTATTATCTTCAAGGTCACTGTGTCTTTGCTCTATCTCATTCAGGCGTGTGGTATTAGAGACGACTTGTTCCATTGCTGAAGAAATTGAAGCCTGTAGTTCTTGAAATTTTATATCAAACATGGGACCCAGTAGTTTTGCCACCTCTGTGGCCACCTCTGATGCCGGAGATCCCTCTGATGCCATATCTACATGTCCTGTAGCGTCTTCTAAAGAGGCATTAGATGAGTCTGAGAAATTCTCTCGCTGAGCCACAGATTGTCTTGTGTTCGTGCGAGGTGGTTTTGGATCCAATTTGTTTAGGGGTAGATCCATTTTAGACAATTTAGCCTCTTGTTTGGACGATTTCGTTTTATTAACGTATTTTTCCATGATATGGTGTAGTACCTGCCGATATGTCTGAATACCGGGTGCCAAATTATGTTAGAGGGTTTACAATATCATAAATTCACTGTACAATACAGGATAGTCCCCTATCAATATGTCTCAGTGGATAATTCACGTTTAGATGAGCCAGTTGTGTATGAGATATGAGGAGCCCCGATATCAACAGTTGGGGATGCAGTTGTGTGTGGGGTCGATGCCTTCAGACCTAATAGGTCGCTAATTGAAACATAGTATGTAAGTCTCAATGATAAAAAAGGGAAATATCGAAGAACAGCTTAATAGTGGTAATTGTAACCTTAATAGGGTATAGATTTAATGTTTTCCATCCAGATAGGTAGGTAATTTCCAACCAGACATCTAGATAACTGGAGTATAGCATACAAGTCTCGATAATAAAAGGAGGACAAGAGAGGACATATAGATCGCAGGTTTCCTTTTGAGATATCAGGTCACGTTGAGATGGATACTCAGTTATCAGTAGGCAGACATTTTATGCTCACTGTTATTATAGAGATATGAGCAGGGGGGTTTTCTGTGGCTTGTTGCCTCCAGTTAGGGTTCTCCCTTCTGTACTTTGGGCCACCTTGGGCCAAATTCAGAGATATTTTAACCCAGCCTGGGTCTTATTCTGTGAGTGCCTGGAGTTGTTGTAATAATTTCAAGATGGCGGCCAGTGTATGTTTTGGCGCGAAAAACAGCCAGGGGGCAATCCAACTGCCACTTTGTGACTTTCCTGTTGCTTATGTGCCTGCAGACCTTAGGACCTGATGTGTCCTGTGTAGTATCGAATGTACAGCCAAAGAAGAGCTGTTATGGAGCTAGTGCAGGTGTTCTCTGACCCGAATCTGGGGGTGCCTGATGTGTGTCTTTATAGTTGCTCGGGTGTACCAAGATGGCTGCCGTATGTTTTTGGCGGGAAAAACGGACATAGAACATGTAAAGTACCTCAAATGTCTTTTCCTCTGTCTATGCCTCTTCAGACATATGTGCCATACGCAGCCAGTATAGGTAAGTTTTTTAAAAGCAAGCCCCACTTATCTTTTTCTCTGTTTTCGGCGTCTTGTGTCCGCTGATTACAGTCTGCAATACTGGATGAGAAGATGGCCGCGGCAACCACCAGGTGTGTGTCGATTCCGACTGGACTCCGGGTTGTTTGGACGGGAGAGCTGGGTATTTGCATGTGTGATCCTCTTTGGTCCCACCACTTATCCCTGCAGATGGTGTCCTCGGGGAAGCTCGAATTGGGCTGGTTTTAGCCCTTAATCCCCTCTTTCTACTGGGAGCTCTGTTTCAATGCGGCCAGTCCGTTTTCATAACAAGTCTCTTTAATGTTATTATTATTATTTATAAAGTGCCAACATATTCCACAGCGTTGTACAATGGAGTAAATAAACCATACAAATGGGAAATAACATAACAAGTCTCTTTAATATTATTATTATTTATAAAGCGCCAACATATTCCACAGCGCTGTACAATGGAGTAAATAAACCATACAAATGGTACATAACATAACAAGTCTCTTTAATATTATTATTATTATTTATAAAGCGCCAACATATACCACAGCGCTGTACAATGGAGTAAATAAACCATACAAATGATATATAACATAACAAGTCTCTTTAATATTATTATCATTATTTATAAAGCGCCAACATATTCCACAGCGCTGTAAAATGGAGTAAATTAACCATTCAAATGGTAAGTAACATAACAAGTCTCTTTAATATTATTATTATTATTTATAAAGCGCCTGCATATTCCACAGCGCTGTACAATGGAGTAAATAAACCATACAAATGGTAAATAACATAACAAGTCTCTTTAATATTATTATTATTATTTATAAAGTGCCAACATATTCCACAGCGCTGTACAATGGAGTAAATAAACCATACAAATGGTACATAACATAACAAGTCTCTTTAATATTATTATTATTATTTATAAAGCGCCAACATATTCCACAGCGCTGTACAATGGAGGAAATAAACCATACAAATGGGAAATAACATAACAAGTCTCTTTAATACTATTATTATTTATAAAGTGCCAACATATTCCACAGCGCTGTACAATGGAGTAAATAAACCATACAAATGGTACATAACATAACAAGTCTCTATAATAGTATTATTATTTATAAAACACCAACATATACCACAGCGCTGTACAATGGAGTAAATAAACCATACAAATGGTACATAACATAACAAGTCTCATTAATATTATTATTATTATTTATATAGCACCAACATATACCACAGCGCTGCACAATGGAGTAAATAAACCATACAAATGGGAAATAACATAACAAGTCTCTTTAATATTATTATTATTATTATTTATAAAGCGCCAACATATTCCACAGTGCTGTACAATGGAGTAATTAAACCATACAAATGGGAAATAACATAACAAGTCTCTTTAATATTATTATTATTTATCAAAGCGCCAACATATTCCACAACGCTGTACAATGGAGTAAATAAACCATACAAATGGGAAATAACATAACAAGTCTCTTTAATATTATTATTATTATTTATCAAAGCGCCAACATATTCCACAACGCTGTACAATGGAGTAAATAAAACATACTAATGGTAAATAACATAACAAGTCTCTTTAATATTATTATTATTTATAAAGAACCAACATATTCCACAGCGCTGTACAATGGAGTAAATAAAACATACAAATGGGAAATAACATAACAAGTCTCTTTAATATTATTATTATTATTATTTATAAAGCGCCAACATATTCCACAGCGCTGTACAATGGAGTAAATAAACCATACAAATGGGAAATAACATAACAAGTCTCTTTATTATTATTATTATTATTTATAAAGCGCCAACATATTCCACAATGCTGTACAATGGAGTAAATAAACCATACAAATGGGAAATAACATAACAAGTCTCTTTAATATTATTATTATTATTTATAAAGCGCCAACATATACCACAGCGCTGTACAATGGAGTAAATAAACCATACAAATGGGAAATAACATAACAAGTCTCTTTAATATTATTATTATTTATAAAGCGCCAACATATTCCACAGCGCTGTACAATGGAGTAAATAAACCATACAAATGGTACATAACATAACAAGTCTCTTTAATATTATTATTATTATTTATAAAGCGCCAACATATACCACAGCGCTGTACAATGGAGTAAATAAACCATACAAATGATATATAACATAACAAGTCTCTTTAATATTATTATCATTATTTATAAAGCGCCAACATATTCCACAGCGCTGTAAAATGGAGTAAATTAACCATTCAAATGGTAAGTAACATAACAAGTCTCTTTAATATTATTATTATTATTTATAAAGCGCCTGCATATTCCACAGCGCTGTACAATGGAGTAAATAAACCATACAAATGGTAAATAACATAACAAGTCTCTTTAATATTATTATTATTATTTATAAAGTGCCAACATATTCCACAGCGCTGTACAATGGAGTAAATAAACCATACAAATGGTACATAACATAACAAGTCTCTTTAATATTATTATTATTATTTATAAAGCGCCAACATATTCCACAGCGCTGTACAATGGAGGAAATAAACCATACAAATGGGAAATAACATAACAAGTCTCTTTAATACTATTATTATTTATAAAGTGCCAACATATTCCACAGCGCTGTACAATGGAGTAAATAAACCATACAAATGGGAAATAACATAACAAGTCTCTTTAATATTATTATTATTATTTATAAAGCGCCAACATATTCCACAGCATTGTACAATGTAGTAAATAAACCATACAAATGGTACATAACATAACAAGTCTCTATAATAGTATTATTATTTATAAAACACCAACATATACCACAGCGCTGTACAATGGAGTAAATAAACCATACAAATGGTACATAACATAACAAGTCTCATTAATATTATTATTATTATTTATATAGCACCAACATATACCACAGCGCTGCACAATGGAGTAAATAAACCATACAAATGGGAAATAACATAACAAGTCTCTTTAATATTATTATTATTATTTATAAAGCGCCAACATATTCCACAGCACTGTACAATGTAGTAAATAAACCATACAAATGGTACATAACATAACAAGTCTCTATAATATTATTATTATTATTTATAAAACACCAACATATACCACAGCGCTGTACAATGGAGTAAATAAACCATACAAATGGGAAATAACATAACAAGTCTCTTTATTATTATTATTATTATTTATAAAGCGCCAACATATTCCACAGTGCTGTACAATGGAGTAAATACACCATACAAATGGTAAATAACATAACAAGTCTCTTTAATATTATTATTTATATAGCGCCAACATATTCCACAGTGCTGTACAATGGAGGAAATAAACCATAGAAATGGTACATAACATAACAAGTCTCTTTAAAATTATTATTATTATTTATAAAGCGCCAACATAATCCACAGCGCTGTACAATGGAGTAAATAATCCATACAAATGGGAAATAACATAACAAGTCTCTTTAATATTATTATTATTTAAAAAGTGCCAACATATTCCACAGCGCTGTACAATGGAGTAAATAAACAATACAAATGGGAAATAACATAAGTCTTTTTAATATTATTATTATTATTTATAAAGCGCCAACATAATCCACAGCGCTGTACAATGGAGTAAATAAACCATACAAATGGTACATAACAGAACAAGTCTCTTTAATATTATTATTATTATTTATAAAGTGTCAACGTATTCCACAACGCTGTACAATGGAGTAAATAAACTATACACATGGTAAATTGCATAACAAGTCTCTTTAATATTATTATTATTTTTTATAATGCGCCAGCATATTCCACAGCTCTGTACAATGGAGTAAATAAACCATACAAATGGTAAATAACATAACAAGTCTCTTTAATATTATTATTATTATTTATAAAGCGCCAACATATACCACAAGGCTGTACAATGGAGTAAATAAACTATACACATGGTAAATAGCATAACAAGTTTCTTTAATATTATTATTATTTGTTATAAAGCGCCAGCATATTCCACAGCGCTGTACAATGGAGGAAATAAACCATAGAAATGGTACATATCATAACAAGTCTCGTTAATATTATTTTTATTTATAAAACGCCAACATATTCCACAGCGCTGTACAATGGAGTAAATAAACCATACAAATGGTAAATAATATAACAAGTCTCTTTAATATTATTATTATTTATCAAAGCGCCAACATGTTCCACAGCGCTGTACAATGGAGTAAATAAACCATACTAATGTTAAATAACATAACAAGTCTCTTTAATATTATTATTATTTATCAAAGCGCCAACATATTCCACAGCGCTGTACAATGGAGTAAATAAACCAGACAAATGGTACATAACATAACAAGTCTCTTTAATATTATTATTATTTTATATAAAGCGCCAACATATTGCACAGCGCTGTACAATGGAGTAAATAAACCATACAAATGTGAAATAACATAACAAGTCTCTATAATATTAATATTATTTATCAAAGCGCCAACATATTCCACAGCGCTGTACAATGGAGTAAATAAACCATACAAATGGGAAATAACATAACAAGTCTCTTTAATATTATTATTATTTATAAAGCGCCAACATATTCCACAGCGCTGTACAATGGAGTAAATAAACCATACAAATGGTAAGTAGCATAACATGTCTCTTTAATATTATTATTATTATTTATAAAGCACCAACATATTCCACAGCGCTGTACAATGGAGGAAATAAACCATACAAATGGTATATAACATAACAAGTCTCTTTAATATTATTATTATTATTTATTAAGCGTCAACATATTCCACAGCGCTGTACAATGGAGTAAATAAACCATACAAATGGGAAATAACATAACAAGTCTCTTTATTATTATTATTATTATTTATAAAGCGCCAACATATTCCACAGTGCTGTACAATGGAGTAAATAAACCATACAAATGGTAAATAACATAACAAGTCTCTTTAATATTATTATTTATATAGCGCCAACATATTCCACAGCGCTGTACAATGGAGGAAATAAACCATAGAAATGGTACATAACATAACAAGTCTCTTTAAAATTATTATTATTATTTATAAAGCGCCAACATAATCCACAGCGCTGTACAATGGAGTAAATAATCCATACAAATGGGAAATAACATAACAAGTCTCTTTAATATTATTATTATTTAGCAAAGTGCCAACATATTCCACAGCGCTGTACAATGGAGTAAATAAACAATACAAATGGGAAATAACATAAGTCTTTTTAATATTATTATTATTATTTATAAAGCGCCAACATAATCCACAGCGCTGTACAATGGAGTAAATAAACCATACAAATGGTACATAACAGAACAAGTCTCTTTAATATTATTATTATTATTTATAAAGTGTCAACGTATTCCACAACGCTGTACAATGGAGTAAATAAACTATACACATGGTAAATTGCATAACAAGTCTCTTTAATATTATTATTATTTTTTATAATGCGCCAGCATATTCCACAGCTCTGTACAATGGAGTAAATAAACCATACAAATGGTAAATAACATAACAAGTCTCTTTAATATTATTATTATTATTTATAAAGCGCCAACATATACCACAAGGCTGTACAATGGAGTAAATAAACTATACACATGGTAAATAGCATAACAAGTTTCTTTAATATTATTATTATTTGTTATAAAGCGCCAGCATATTCCACAGCGCTGTACAATGGAGGAAATAAACCATAGAAATGGTACATATCATAACAAGTCTCGTTAATATTATTTTTATTTATAAAACGCCAACATATTCCACAGCGCTGTACAATGGAGTAAATAAACCATACAAATGGTAAATAATATAACAAGTCTCTTTAATATTATTATTATTTATCAAAGCGCCAACATGTTCCACAGCGCTGTACAATGGAGTAAATAAACCATACTAATGTTAAATAACATAACAAGTCTCTTTAATATTATTATTATTTATCAAAGCGCCAACATATTCCACAGCGCTGTACAATGGAGTAAATAAACCAGACAAATGGTACATAACATAACAAGTCTCTTTAATATTATTATTATTTTATATAAAGCGCCAACATATTGCACAGCGCTGTACAATGGAGTAAATAAACCATACAAATGTGAAATAACATAACAAGTCTCTATAATATTAATATTATTTATCAAAGCGCCAACATATTCCACAGCGCTGTACAATGGAGTAAATAAACCATACAAATGGGAAATAACATAACAAGTCTCTTTAATATTATTATTATTTATAAAGCGCCAACATATTCCACAGCGCTGTACAATGGAGTAAATAAACCATACAAATGGTAAGTAGCATAACATGTCTCTTTAATATTATTATTATTATTTATAAAGCACCAACATATTCCACAGCGCTGTACAATGGAGGAAATAAACCATACAAATGGTATATAACATAACAAGTCTCTTTAATATTATTATTATTATTTATTAAGCGTCAACATATTCCACAGCGCTGTACAATGGAGTAAATAAACCATACAAATGGTAAATAACATAACAAGTCTCTTTAATAGTTTTATTATTATTTATAAAGCACCAACATATTCCACAGCGCTGTACAATGGAGTAAATAAACCATACAAATGGTAAATAATATAACAAGTCTCTTTAATATTATTATTATTTATCAAAGCGCCAACATATTCCACAGCGCTGTACAATGGAGTAAATAAACCATACAAATGGGAAATAACATAACAAGTCTCTTTAATATTATTATTATTTAAAAAGTGCCAACATATTCCACAGCGCTGTACAATGGAGTAAATAAACCATACAAATGGGAAATAACATAAGTCTTTTTAATATTATTATTATTATTTATAAAGCGCCTACATAATCCACAGCGCTGTGCAATGGAGTAAATAAACCATACAAATGGTAAATAACATAACAAGTCTCTTTAATATTATTATTATTTATAAAGCGCCAACATATTCCACAGCGCTGAACAATGGAGTAAATAAACCATACAAATGGTAAATAACATAACAAGTCTCTTTAATATTATTATTTATATAGCGCCAACATATTCCACAGCGCTGTACAATGGAGGAAATAAACCATAGAAATGGTACATAACATAACAAGTCTCTTTAAAATTATTATTATTATTTATAAAGCGCCAACATAATCCACAGCGCTGTACAATGGAGTAAATAATCCATACAAACGGGAAATAACATAACAAGTCTCTTTAATATTATTATTATTTAAAAAGTGCCAACATATTCCAGAGCGATGTACAATGGAGTAAATAAACCATACAAATGGGAAATAACATAAGTCTTTTTAATATTATTATTATTAATTATAAAGCGTCAACATAATCCACAGCGCTGTACAATGGAGTAAATAATCCATACAAACGGGAAATAACATAACAAGTCTCTTTAATATTATTATTATTTAAAAAGTGCCAACATATTCCAGAGCGATGTACAATGGAGTAAATAAACCATACAAATGGGAAATAACATAAGTCTTTTTAATATTATTATTATTAATTATAAAGCGTCAACATAATCCACAGCGCTGTACAATGGAGTAAATAAACCATACAAATGGTAAATAACATAACAAGTCTCTTTAATATTATTATTATTATTTATAAAGCGCCAACATATACCACAAGGCTGTACAATGGAGTAAATAAACTATACACATGGTAAATAGCATAACAAGTTTCTTTAATATTATTATTATTTGTTATAAAGCGCCAGCATATTCCACAGCGCTGTACAATGGAGGAAATAAACCATAGAAATGGTACATATCATAACAAGTCTCGTTAATATTATTTTTATTTATAAAACGCCAACATATTCCACAGCGCTGTACAATGGAGTAAATAAACCATACAAATGGTAAATAACATAATAAGTCTCTTTAATATTATAATTATTTAGCAAAGCGCCAACATATTCCACAGCGCTGTACAATGGAGTAAATAAACCATACTAATGTTAAATAACATAACAAGTCTCTTTAATATTATTATTATTTATCAAAGCGCCAACATATTCCACAGCGCTGTACAATGGAGTAAATAAACCAGACAAATGGTACATAACATAACAAGTCTCTTTAATATTATTATTATTATTTATCAAAGCGCCAACATATTCCACAGCGCTTTACAATGGAGTAAATAAACCATACAAATGTGAAATAACATAACAAGTCTCTATAATATTAATATTATTTATCAAAGCGCCAACATATTCCACAGCGCTGTACAATGGAGTAAATAAACCAGACAAATGGTACATAACATAACAAGTCTCTTTAATATTATTATTATTATTTATCAAAGCGCCAACATATTCCACAGCGCTTTACAATGGAGTAAATAAACCATACAAATGTGAAATAACATAACAAGTCTCTATAATATTAATATTATTTATCAAAGCGCCAACATATTCCACAGCGCTGTACAATGGAGTAAATAAACCATACAAATGGTAAGTAACATAACATGTCTCTTTAATATTATTATTATTATTTATAAAGCGCCAACATATTCCACAGCGCTTTACAATGGAGTAAATAAACCATACAAATGGTACATAACATAACAAGTCTCTTTAATATTATTATTATTATTTATAAAGCACCAACATATTCCACAGCGCTGTACAATGGAGGAAATAAACCATACAAATGGTATATAACATAACAAGTCTCTTTAATATTATTATCATTATTAAAGCGCCAACATATTCCACAGCGCTGTACAATGGAGTAAATAATCCATACAAATGGTAAATAACATAACAAGTCTCTTTAATATTATTATTATTTATAAAGCGCCAACATATTCCACAGCGCTGTACAATGGAGGAAATAAACCATAGAAATGGTACATAACATAACAAGTCTCTTTAAAATTATTATTGTTATTTATAAAGCGCCAGCATATTCCACAGCGCTGTACAATGGAGGAAATAAACCATACAAATGGTATATAACATAACAAGTCTCTTTAATATTATTATTATTATTTATTAAGCGTCAACATATTCCACAGCGCTGTACAATGGAGTAAATAAACCATACAAATGGTAAATAACATAACAAGTCTCTTTAATAGTATTATTATTATTTATAAAGCACCAACATATTCCACAGCGCTGTACAATGGAGTAAATAAACCATACAAATGGTAAATAATATAACAAGTCTCTTTAATATTATTATTATTTATCAAAGCGCCAACATATTCCACAGCGCTGTACAATGGAGTAAATAAACCATACAAATGGGAAATAACATAACAAGTCTCTTTAATATTATTATTATTTAAAAAGTGCCAACATATTCCACAGCGCTGTACAATGGAGTAAATAAACCATACAAATGGGAAATAACATAAGTCTTTTTAATATTATTATTATTATTTATAAAGCGCCTACATAATCCACAGCGCTGTGCAATGGAGTAAATAAACCATACAAATGGTAAATAACATAACAAGTCTCTTTAATATTATTATTATTTATAAAGCGCAAACATATTCCACAGCGCTGTACAATGGAGTAAATAAACCATACAAATGGTAAATAACATAACAAGTCTCTTTAATATTATTATTTATATAGCGCCAACATATTCCACAGCGCTGTACAATGGAGGAAATAAACCATAGAAATGGTACATAACATAACAAGTCTCTTTAAAATTATTATTATTATTTATAAAGCGCCAACATAATCCACAGCGCTGTACAATGGAGTAAATAATACATACAAACGGGAAATAACATAACAAGTCTCTTTAATATTATTATTATTTAAAAAGTTACAACATATTCCACAGCGCTGTACAATGGAGTAAATAAACCATACAAATGGGAAATAACATAAGTCTTTTTAATATTATTATTATTATTTATAAAGCGCCAACATAATCCACAGCGCTGTACAATGGAGTACATAAACCATAAAAATGGTAAATAACATAACAAGTCTCTTTAATATTATTATTATTTATAAAGCGCCAACATATTCCACAGCGCTGTACAATGGAGGAAATAAACCATAGAAATGGTACATAACATAACAAGTCTCTTTAAAATTATTATTGTTATTTATAAAGCGCCAGCATATTCCACAGCGCTGTACAATGGAGGAAATAAACCATACAAATGGTATATAACATAACATGTCTCTTTAATATTATTATTATTATTTATTAAGCGTCAACATATTCCACAGCGCTGTACAATGGAGTAAATAAACCATACAAATGGTAAATAACATAACAAGTCTCTTTAATAGTATTATTATTATTTATAAAGCACCAACATATTCCACAGCGCTGTACAATGGAGTAAATAAACCATACAAATGGTAAATAATATAACAAGTCTCTTTAATATTATTATTATTTATCAAAGCGCCAACATATTCCACAGCGCTGTACAATGGAGTAAATAAACCATACAAATGGGAAATAACATAACAAGTCTCTTTAATATTATTATTATTTAAAAAGTGCCAACATATTCCACAGCGCTGTACAATGGAGTAAATAAACCATACAAATGGGAAATAACATAAGTCTTTTTAATATTATTATTATTATTTATAAAGCGCCTACATAATCCACAGCGCTGTGCAATGGAGTAAATAAACCATACAAATGGTAAATAACATAACAAGTCTCTTTAATATTATTATTATTTATAAAGCGCAAACATATTCCACAGCGCTGTACAATGGAGTAAATAAACCATACAAATGGTAAATAACATAACAAGTCTCTTTAATATTATTATTTATATAGCGCCAACATATTCCACAGCGCTGTACAATGGAGGAAATAAACCATAGAAATGGTACATAACATAACAAGTCTCTTTAAAATTATTATTATTATTTATAAAGCGCCAACATAATCCACAGCGCTGTACAATGGAGTAAATAATACATACAAACGGGAAATAACATAACAAGTCTCTTTAATATTATTATTATTATTTATAAAGCGCCAACATATACCACAAGGCTGTACAATGGAGTAAATAAACTATACACATGGTAAATAGCATAACAAGTTTCTTTAATATTATTATTATTTGTTATAAAGCGCCAGCATATTCCACAGCGCTGTACAATGGAGGAAATAAACCATAGAAATGGTACATATCATAACAAGTCTCGTTAATATTATTTTTATTTATAAAACGCCAACATATTCCACAGCGCTGTACAATGGAGTAAATAAACCATACAAATGGTAAATAACATAATAAGTCTCTTTAATATTATAATTATTTAGCAAAGCGCCAACATATTCCACAGCGCTGTACAATGGAGTAAATAAACCATACTAATGTTAAATAACATAACAAGTCTCTTTAATATTATTATTATTTATCAAAGCGCCAACATATTCCACAGCGCTGTACAATGGAGTAAATAAACCAGACAAATGGTACATAACATAACAAGTCTCTTTAATATTATTATTATTATTTATCAAAGCGCCAACATATTCCACAGCGCTTTACAATGGAGTAAATAAACCATACAAATGTGAAATAACATAACAAGTCTCTATAATATTAATATTATTTATCAAAGCGCCAACATATTCCACAGCGCTGTACAATGGAGTAAATAAACCAGACAAATGGTACATAACATAACAAGTCTCTTTAATATTATTATTATTATTTATCAAAGCGCCAACATATTCCACAGCGCTTTACAATGGAGTAAATAAACCATACAAATGTGAAATAACATAACAAGTCTCTATAATATTAATATTATTTATCAAAGCGCCAACATATTCCACAGCGCTGTACAATGGAGTAAATAAACCATACAAATGGTAAGTAACATAACATGTCTCTTTAATATTATTATTATTATTTATAAAGCGCCAACATATTCCACAGCGCTTTACAATGGAGTAAATAAACCATACAAATGGTACATAACATAACAAGTCTCTTTAATATTATTATTATTATTTATAAAGCACCAACATATTCCACAGCGCTGTACAATGGAGGAAATAAACCATACAAATGGTATATAACATAACAAGTCTCTTTAATATTATTATCATTATTAAAGCGCCAACATATTCCACAGCGCTGTACAATGGAGTAAATAATCCATACAAATGGTAAATAACATAACAAGTCTCTTTAATATTATTATTATTTATAAAGCGCCAATATATTCCACAGCGCTGTACAATGGAGGAAATAAACCATAGAAATGGTACATAACATAACAAGTCTCTTTAAAATTATTATTGTTATTTATAAAGCGCCAGCATATTCCACAGCGCTGTACAATGGAGGAAATAAACCATACAAATGGTATATAACATAACAAGTCTCTTTAATATTATTATTATTATTTATTAAGCGTCAACATATTCCACAGCGCTGTACAATGGAGTAAATAAACCATACAAATGGTAAATAACATAACAAGTCTCTTTAATAGTATTATTATTATTTATAAAGCACCAACATATTCCACAGCGCTGTACAATGGAGTAAATAAACCATACAAATGGTAAATAATATAACAAGTCTCTTTAATATTATTATTATTTATCAAAGCGCCAACATATTCCACAGCGCTGTACAATGGAGTAAATAAACCATACAAATGGGAAATAACATAACAAGTCTCTTTAATATTATTATTATTTAAAAAGTGCCAACATATTCCACAGCGCTGTACAATGGAGTAAATAAACCATACAAATGGGAAATAACATAAGTCTTTTTAATATTATTATTATTATTTATAAAGCGCCTACATAATCCACAGCGCTGTGCAATGGAGTAAATAAACCATACAAATGGTAAATAACATAACAAGTCTCTTTAATATTATTATTATTTATAAAGCGCAAACATATTCCACAGCGCTGTACAATGGAGTAAATAAACCATACAAATGGTAAATAACATAACAAGTCTCTTTAATATTATTATTTATATAGCGCCAACATATTCCACAGCGCTGTACAATGGAGGAAATAAACCATAGAAATGGTACATAACATAACAAGTCTCTTTAAAATTATTATTATTATTTATAAAGCGCCAACATAATCCACAGCGCTGTACAATGGAGTAAATAATACATACAAACGGGAAATAACATAACAAGTCTCTTTAATATTATTATTATTTAAAAAGTGCCAACATATTCCACAGCGCTGTACAATGGAGTAAATAAACCATACAAATGGGAAATAACATAAGTCTTTTTAATATTATTATTATTATTTATAAAGCGCCAACATAATCCACAGCGCTGTACAATGGAGTACATAAACCATAAAAATGGTAAATAACATAACAAGTCTCTTTAATATTATTATTATTATTTATAAAGTGTCAACGTATTCCACAGCGCTGTACAATGGAGTAAATAAACTATACACATGGTAAATTGCATAACAAGTCTCTTTAATATTATTATTATTATTTATAAAGCGCCAACATAATCCACAGCGCTGTACAATGGAGTAAATAAACCATACAAATGGTAAATAACATAACAAGTCTCTTTAATATTATTATTATTATTTATAAAGCGCCAACATATACCACAAGGCTGTACAATGGAGTAAATAAACTATACACATTGTAAATAGCATAACAAGTTTCTTTAATATTATTATTATTTGTTATAAAGCGCCAGCATATTCCACAGCGCTGTACAATGGAGGAAATAAACCATAGAAATGGTACATATCATAACAAGTCTCTTTAATATTATTTTTATTTATAAAACGCCAACATATTCCACAGCGCTGTACAATGGAGTAAATAAACCATACAAATGGTAAATAACATAATAAGTCTCTTTAATATTATTATTATTTAGAAAAGCGCCAACATATTCCACAGCGCTGTACAATGGAGTAAATAAACCATACTAATGTTAAATAACATAACAAGTCTCTTTAATATTATTATTATTTATCAAAGTGCCAACATATTCCACAGCGCTGTACAATGGAGTAAATAAACCATACAAATGGTACTTAACATAACAAGTCTCTTTAATATTATTATTATTATTTATAAAGCGCCAACATATACCACAGCGCTGTACAATGAAGTAAATAAACCATACAAATGGGAAATAACATATCAAGTCTCTTTAATATTATTATTATTTATAAAGCGCCAACATATTCCACAGCGCAGTACAATGGAGTAAATAAACCATACAAATGGTAAATAACATAACAAGTCTTTTTAATATTATTATTATTATTATTTATAAAGCGCCAACATATTCCACAGCGCTGTACAATGGAGTAAATAAACTATACAAATGGGAAATAACATAACAAGTCACTTTAATATTATTATTATTTAGCAAAGCGCCAACATATTCCACAGCGCTGTACAATGGAGTAAATAAACCATGCTAATGGTAAATAACATAACAAGTCTCTTTAATATTATTATTATTTATCAAAGCGCCAACATATTCCACAACGCTGTACAATGGAGTAAATAAAACATACTAATGGTAAATTACATAACAAGTCTCTTTAATATTATTATTATTTATAAAGCGCCAACATATTCCACAACGCTGTACAATGGAGTAAATAAACCATACAAATGGGAAATAACATAACAAGTCTCTTTAATATTATTATTATTTATAAAGCGCCAACATATTCCACAGCGCAGTACAATGGAGTAAATAAACCATACAAATGGTAAATAACATAACAAGTCTTTTTAATATTATTATTATTATTATTTATAAAGCGCCAACATATACCACAGCGCTGTACAATGTAGTAAATAAACCATACAAATGGGAAATAACATAACAAGTCTCTTTAATATTATTATTATTATTTATAAAGCGCCAACATATACCACAGCGCAGTACAATGAAGTAAATAAACCATACAAATGGTAAATAACATAACAAGTATCATTATTATTATTATTATTATTATTATTATTTATAAAGCGCCAACATATTCCACAGCGCTGTACAATGGAGTAAATAAACCATACAAATGGGAAATAACATAACAAGTCTCTTTATTATTATTATTATTATTATTATTATTATTATTATTATTATTATTATTTATAAAGCGCCAACATATTCCACAGAGCTGTACAATGGAGTAAATAAACTATACAAATGGTAAATAACATAACAAGTCTCTTTAATATTATTATTATTTATCAAAGCGCCAACATATTCCACAACGCTGTACAATGGAGTAAATAAACCATACAAATGGGAAATAACATAACAAGTCTCTTTAATATTATTATTATTATTTATCAAAGCGCCAACATATTCCACAGCGCTGTACAATGGAGTAAATAAAACATACTAATGGTAAATAACATAACAAGTCTCTTTAATATTATTATTATTTATAAAGCGCCAACATATTCCCCAACGCTGTACAATGGAGTAAATAAACCATACAAATGGGAAATAACATAACAAGTCTCTTTAATATTATTATTATTTATAAAGCGCCAACATATTCCACAGCGCTGTACAATGGAGTAAATAAACCATACAAATGGGAAATAACATAACAAGTCTCTTTAATATTATTATTATTTATAAAGCGCCAACATATTCCACAGCGCTGTACAATGGAGTAAATAAACCATACAAATGGGAAATAACATAACAAGTCTCTTTAATATTATTATTATTATTTATAAAGCGCCAACATATTCCACAGCGCTGTACAATGGAGTAAATAAACCATACAAATGGTAATTAACATAACAAGTCTCTTTAATATTATTATTATTATTTATAAAGTGCCTGCATATTCTACAGCGCTGTACAATGGAGTAAATAAACCATACAAATGGTACATAACATAGCAAGTCTCTTTAATATTATTAGTATTATTTATAAAGCGCCAACATATTCCACAGCGCTGTACAATGGAGTAAATAAACCATACAAATGGTAAGTAACATAACATGTCTCTTTAATATTATTATTATTATTTATAACGCGCCAACATATTCCACAGCGCTGTACAATGGAGTAAATAAACCATACAAATGGGAAATAACATAACAAGTCTCTTTAATATTATTATTATTTATCAAAGCGCCAACATATTCCACAGCGCTTTACAATGGAGTAAATAAACCATACAAATGGTACATAACATAACAAGTCTCTTTAATATTATTATTATTATTTATAAAGCACCAACATATACCACTGCGCTGTACAATGGAGTAAATATACCATACAAATGGTATATAACATTATAAGTCTCTTTAATATTATTATCATTATTAAAGCGCCAACATATTCCACAGCGCTGTACAATGGAGTAAATAAACCATACAAATGGTAAATAACATAACAAGTCTCTTTAATATTATTATTTATATAGCGCCAACAAATTCCACAGCGCTGTACAATGGAGGAAATAAACCATAGAAATGGTACATAACATAACAAGTCTCTTTAAAATTATTATTATTATTTATAAAGCGCCAACATAATCCACAGCACTGTACAATGGAGTAAATAATCCATACAAACGGGAAATAACATAACAAGTCTCTTTAATATTATTATTATTTAAAAAGTGCCAACATATTTCACAGCGCTGTACAATGGAGTAAATAAACCATACAAATGGGAAATAACATAAGTCTTTTTAATATTATTATTATTATTTATAAAGCGCCAACATAATCCACAGCGCTGTACAATGGAGTAAATAAACCATACAAATGGTAAATAACATAACAAGTCTCTTTAATATTATTATTATTATTTATAAAGTGTCAACGTATTCCACAGCGCTGTACAATGGAGTAAATAAACTATACACATGGTAAATTGCATAACAAGTCTCTTTAATATTATTATTATTTTTTATAAAGCGCCAGCATATTCCACAGCTCTGTACAATGGAGTAAATAAACCATACAAATGGTAAATAACATAACAAGTCTCTTTAATATTATTATTATTATTTATAAAGCGCCAACATATACCACAAGGCTGTACAATGGAGTAAATAAACTATACACATGTTAAATAGCATAACAAGTTTCTTTAATATTATTATTATTTGTTATAAAGCGCCAGCATATTCCACAGCGCTGTACAATGGAGGAAATAAACCATAGAAATGGTACATATCATAACAAGTCTCTTTAATATTATTTTTATTTATAAAACGCCAACATATTCCACAGCGCTGTACAATGGAGTAAATAAACCATACAAATGGTAAATAATATAACAAGTCTCTTTAATATTATTATTATTATTAAAGGGCCAACATATCCACAGCGCTGTACAATGGAGTAAATAAACCAGACAAATGGTACATAACATAACAAGTCTCTTTAATATTATTATAATTTTATATAAAGCGCCAACATATTCCACAGCGCTGTACAATGGAGTAAATAAACCATACAAATGTGAAATAACATAACAAGTCTCTATAATATTAATATTATTTATCAAAGCGCCAACATATTCCACAGCGCTGTACAATGGAGTAAATAAACCATACAAATGGTAAGTAACATAACATGTCTCTTTAATATTATTATTATTATTTATAAAGCACCAACATATACCACTGCGCTGTACAATGGAGTAAATATACCATACAAATGGTATATAACATAATAAGTCTCTTTAATATTATTATCATTATTAAAGCGCCAACATATTCCACAGCGCTGTACAATGGAGTAAATAAACCATACAAATGGTAAATACCATAACAAGTCTCTTTAATATTATTATTTATATAGCGCCAACAAATTCCACAGCGCTGTACAATGGAGGAAATAAACCATAGAAATGGTACATAACATAACAAGTCTCTTTAAAATTATTATTATTATTTATAAAGCGCCAACATAATCCACAGCACTGTACAATGGAGTAAATAATCCATACAAACGGGAAATAACATAACAAGTCTCTTTAATATTATTATTATTTAAAAAGTGCCAACATATTTCACAGCGCTGTACAATGGAGTAAATAAACCATACAAATGGGAAATAACATAAGTCTTTTTAATATTATTATTATTATTTATAAAGCGCCAACATAATCCACAGCGCTGTACAATGGAGTAAATAAACCATACAAATGGGAAATAACATAACAAGTCTCATTAATATTATTATTATTTATCAAAGCGCCAACATATTCCACAGCGCTGTACAATGGAGTAAATAAACCATACAAATGGGAAATAACATAACAAGTCTCTTTAATATTATTATTATTATTAATATTTATAAAGCGCCACCATATTCCACAGCGCTGTACAATGGAGTAAATAAACCATACAAATGGGAAATAACATAACAAGTCTCTTTATTATTATTATTATTATTATTATTATTTATAAAGCGCCAACATATTCCACAGCGCTGTACAAAGGAGTAAATAAACCATACAAATGGTAAATAACATAACAAGTCTCTTTAATATTATTATTATTATTTATAAAGCGCCAACATATACCACAGTGCTGTACAATGGAGTAAATAAACGATACAAATGGGAAATAACATAACAAGTCTCTTTAATACTATTATTATTTATAAAGTGCCAACATATTCCACAGCGCTGTACAATGGAGTAAATAAACTATACACATGGTAAATAGCATAACAAGTCTCTTTAATATTATTATTATTTTTTATAAAGCGCCAGCATATTCCACAACTCTGTACAATGGAGTAAATAAACCATAGAAATGGTACATATCATAACAAGTCTCTTTAATATTATTTTTATTTATAAAGCACCAACATATTCCACAGCGCTGTACAATGTAGTAAATAATCCATACAAATGGTAAATAACATAACAAGTCTCTTTAATATTATTATTATTTATAAAGAACCAACATATTCCACAGCGCTGTACAATGGAGTAAATAAACCATACAAATGGTAAATAACATAACAAGTCTCTTTAATATTATTATTATTTATAAAGAACCAACATATTCCACAGCGATGTACAATGGAGTAAATAAACCATAAAAATGGGAAATAACATAACAAGTCTCTTTAATATTATTATTATTTATAAAGAACCAACATATTCCACAGCGCTGTACAATGGAGTAAATAAACCATAAAAATGGGAAATAACATAACAAGTCTCTTTAATATTATTATTATTTATAAAGCACCAACATATTCCACAGCGCTGTACAATGGAGGAAATAAACCATACAAATGGTATATAACATAACAAGTCTCTTTAATATTATTATCATTATTAAAGCGCCAACATATTCCACAGCGCTGTACAATGGAGTAAATAATCCATACAAATGGGAAATAACATAACAAGTCTCTTTAATATTATTATTATTTATAAAGCGCCAACATATTCCACAGCGCTGTACAATGGAGTAAATAAACCATACAAATGGTAAATAACATAACAAGTCTCTTTAATATTATTATTTATATAGCGCCAACATATTCCACAGCGCTGTACAATGGAGGAAATAAACCATAGAAATGGTACATAACATAACAAGTCTCTTTAAAATTATTATTGTTATTTATAAAGCGCCAGCATATTCCACAGCGCTGTACAATGGAGGAAATAAACCATACAAATGGTATATAACATAACAAGTCTCTTTAATATTATTATTATTATTTATTAAGCGTCAACATATTCCACAGCGCTGTACAATGGAGTAAATAAACCATACAAATGGTAAATAATATAACAAGTCTCTTTAATATTATTATTATTTATCAAAGCGCCAACATATTCCACAGCGCTGTACAATGGAGTAAATAAACCATACAAATGGGAAATAACATAACAAGTCTCTTTAATACTATTATTATTTATAAAGTGCCAACATATTCCACAGCGCTGTACAATGGAGTAAATAAACTATACACATGGTAAATAGCATAACAAGTCTCTTTAATATTATTATTATTTTTTATAAAGCGCCAGCATATTCCACAACTCTGTACAATGGAGTAAATAAACCATAGAAATGGTACATATCATAACAAGTCTCTTTAATATTATTTTTATTTATAAAGCACCAACATATTCCACAGCGCTGTACAATGTAGTAAATAATCCATACAAATGGTAAATAACATAACAAGTCTCTTTAATATTATTATTATTTATAAAGAACCAACATATTCCACAGCGCTGTACAATGGAGTAAATAAACCATACAAATGGTAAATAACATAACAAGTCTCTTTAATATTATTATTATTTATAAAGAACCAACATATTCCACAGCGCTGTACAATGGAGTAAATAAACCATAAAAATGGGAAATAACATAACAAGTCTCTTTAATATTATTATTATTTATAAAGAACCAACATATTCCACAGCGCTGTACAATGGAGTAAATAAACCATAAAAATGGGAAATAACATAACAAGTCTCTTTAATATTATTATTATTTATAAAGCACCAACATATTCCACAGCGCTGTACAATGGAGGAAATAAACCATACAAATGGTATATAACATAACAAGTCTCTTTAATATTATTATCATTATTAAAGCGCCAACATATTCCACAGCGCTGTACAATGGAGTAAATAATCCATACAAATGGTAAATAACATAACAAGTCTCTTTAATATTATTATTATTTATAAAGCGCCAACATATTCCACAGCGCTGTACAATGGAGTAAATAAACCATACAAATGGTAAATAACATAACAAGTCTCTTTAATATTATTATTTATATAGCGCCAACATATTCCACAGCGCTGTACAATGGAGGAAATAAACCATAGAAATAGTACATAACATAACAAGTCTCTTTAAAATTATTATTGTTATTTATAAAGCGCCAGCATATTCCACAGCGCTGTACAATGGAGGAAATAAACCATACAAATGGTATATAACATAACAAGTCTCTTTAATATTATTATTATTATTTATTAAGCGTCAACATATTCCACAGCGCTGTACAATGGAGTAAATAAACCATACAAATGGTAAATAACATAACAAGTCTCTTTAATAGTATTATTATTATTTATAAAGCACCAACATATTCCACAGCGCTGTACAATGGAGTAAATAAACCATACAAATGGTAAATAATATAACAAGTCTCTTTAATATTATTATTATTTATCAAAGCGCCAACATATTCCACAGCGCTGTACAATGGAGTAAATAAACCATACAAATGGGAAATAACATAACAAGTCTCTTTAATATTATTATTATTTAAAAAGTGCCAACATATTCCACAGCGCTGTACAATGGAGTAAATAAACCATACAAATGGGAAATAACATAAGTCTTTTTAATATTATTATTATTATTTATAAAGCGCCTACATAATCCACAGCGCTGTGCAATGGAGTAAATAAACCATACAAATGGTAAATAACATAACAAGTCTCTTTAATATTATTATTATTTATAAAGCGCAAACATATTCCACAACGCTGTACAATGGAGTAAATAAACCATACAAATGGTACATAACATAACAAGTCTCTTTATTATTATTATTATTATTATTTATAATGCGCCAACATATACCACTGCGCTGTACAATGGAGTAAATAAACCTTACAAATGGTAAATAACATAACAAGTCTCTTTAATATTATTATTATTTATAAAGAACCAACATATTCCACAGCGCTGTACAATGGAGTAAATAAACCATACAAATGGGAAATAACATAACAAGTCTCTTTATTATTATTATTATTATTATTTATAAAGCGCCAACATATACCACAGCGCTGTGCAATGGAGTAAATAAACCTTACAAATGGTAAATAACATAAATAGTCTCTTTAATATTATTATTATTTATAAAGAACCAACATATTCCACAGCGCTGTACAATGGAGTAAATAAACCATACAAATGGGAAATAACATAACAAGTCTCTTTAATATTATTATTATTTATCAAAGCGCCAACATATTCCACAGCGCTGTACAATGGAGTAAATAAACCATACAAATGGGAAATAACATAACAAGTCTCTTTAATATTATTATTATTATTAATATTTATAAAGCGCCACCATATTCCACAGCGCTGTACAATGGAGTAAATAAACCATACAAATGGGAAATAACATAACAAGTCTCTTTATTATTATTATTATTATTATTTATAAAGCGCCAACATATTCCACAGCGCTGTACAAAGGAGTAAATAAACCATACAAATGGTAAATAACATAACAAGTCTCTTTAATATTATTATTATTATTTATAAAGCGCCAACATATACCACAGTGCTGTACAATGGAGTAAATAAACGATACAAATGGGAAATAACATAACAAGTCTCTTTAATACTATTATTATTTATAAAGTGCCAACATATTCCACAGCGCTGTACAATGGAGTAAATAAACTATACACATGGTAAATAGCATAACAAGTCTCTTTAATATTATTATTATTTTTTATAAAGCGCCAGCATATTCCACAACTCTGTACAATGGAGTAAATAAACCATAGAAATGGTACATATCATAACAAGTCTCTTTAATATTATTTTTATTTATAAAGCACCAACATATTCCACAGCGCTGTACAATGTAGTAAATAATCCATACAAATGGTAAATAACATAACAAGTCTCTTTAATATTATTATTATTTATAAAGAACCAACATATTCCACAGCGCTGTACAATGGAGTAAATAAACCATACAAATGGTAAATAACATAACAAGACTCTTTAATATTATTATTATTTATAAAGAACCAACATATTCCACAGCGCTGTACAATGGAGTAAATAAACCATAATAATGGGAAATAACATAACAAGTCTCTTTAATATTATTATTATTTATAAAGAACCAACATATTCCACAGCGCTGTACAATGGAGTAAATAAACCATAAAAATGGGAAATAACATAACAAGTCTCTTTAATATTATTATTATTTATAAAGAACCAACATATTCCACAGCGCTGTACAATGGAGTAAATAAACCATAAAAATGGGAAATAACATAACAAGTCTCTTTAATATTATTATTATTTATAAAGCGCCAACATATTCCACAGCGCTTTACAATGGAGTAAATAAACCATACAAATGGGAAATAACATAACAAGTCTCTTTAATATTATTATTATTTATCAAAGCGCCAACATATTCCACAGCACTTTACAATGGAGTAAATAAACCAAACAAATGGTACATAACATAACAAGTCTCTTTAATATTATTATTATTATTTATAAAGCACCAACATATTCCACAGCGCTGTACAATGGAGGAAATAAACCATACAAATGGTATATAACATAACAAGTCTCTTTAATATTATTATTATTATTATTTATAAAGCACCAACATATTCCACAGCGCTGTACAATGGAGTAAATAAACCATACAAATGGGAAATAACAGAACAAGTCTTTTTAATATTATTATTATTATTTATAAAGCGCCTACATAATCCACAGCGCTGTGCAATGGAGTAAATAAACCATACAAATGGTAAATAACATAACAAGTCTCTTTAATATTATTATTATTTATAAAGCGCAAACATATTCCACAACGCTGTACAATGGAGTAAATAAACCATACAAATGGTACATAACATAACAAGTCTCTTTATTATTATTATTATTATTATTTATAAAGCGCCAACATATACCACTGCGCTGTACAATGGAGTAAATAAACCTTACAAATGGTAAATAACATAACAAGTCTCTTTAATATTATTATTATTTATAAAGAACCAACATATTCCACAGCGCTGTACAATGGAGTAAATAAACCATACAAATGGGAAATAACATAACAAGTCTCTTTATTATTATTATTATTATTATTTATAAAGCGCCAACATATACCACAGCGCTGTGCAATGGAGTAAATAAACCTTACAAATGGTAAATAACATAAATAGTCTCTTTAATATTATTATTATTTATAAAGAACCAACATATTCCACAGCGCTGTACAATGGAGTAAATAAACCATACAAATGGGAAATAACATAACAAGTCTCTTTAATATTATTATTATTTATCAAAGCGCCAACATATTCCACAGCGCTGTACAATGGAGTAAATAAACCATACAAATGGGAAATAACATAACAAGTCTCTTTAATATTATTATTATTATTAATATTTATAAAGCGCCACCATATTCCACAGCGCTGTACAATGGAGTAAATAAACCATACAAATGGGAAATAACATAACAAGTCTCTTTATTATTATTATTATTATTATTATTATTTATAAAGCGCCAACATATTCCACAGCGCTGTACAAAGGAGTAAATAAACCATACAAATGGTAAATAACATAACAAGTCTCTTTAATATTATTATTATTATTTATAAAGCGCCAACATATACCACAGTGCTGTACAATGGAGTAAATAAACGATACAAATGGGAAATAACATAACAAGTCTCTTTAATACTATTATTATTTATAAAGTGCCAACATATTCCACAGCGCTGTACAATGGAGTAAATAAACTATACACATGGTAAATAGCATAACAAGTCTCTTTAATATTATTATTATTTTTTATAAAGCGCCAGCATATTCCACAACTCTGTACAATGGAGTAAATAAACCATAGAAATGGTACATATCATAACAAGTCTCTTTAATATTATTTTTATTTATAAAGCACCAACATATTCCACAGCGCTGTACAATGTAGTAAATAATCCATACAAATGGTAAATAACATAACAAGTCTCTTTAATATTATTATTATTTATAAAGAACCAACATATTCCACAGCGCTGTACAATGGAGTAAATAAACCATACAAATGGTAAATAACATAACAAGTCTCTTTAATATTATTATTATTTATAAAGAACCAACATATTCCACAGCGCTGTACAATGGAGTAAATAAACCATAAAAATGGGAAATAACATAACAAGTCTCTTTAATATTATTATTATTTATAAAGAACCAACATATTCCACAGCGCTGTACAATGGAGTAAATAAATCATAAAAATGGGAAATAACATAACAAGTCTCTTTAATATTATTATTATTTATAAAGAACCAACATATTCCACAGCGCTGTACAATGGAGTAAATAAACCATAAAAATGGGAAATAACATAACAAGTCTCTTTAATATTATTATTATTTATAAAGCGCCAACATATTCCACAGCGCTTTACAATGGAGTAAATAAACCATACAAATGGGAAATAACATAACAAGTCTCTTTAATATTATTATTATTTATCAAAGCGCCAACATATTCCACAGCACTTTACAATGGAGTAAATAAACCAAACAAATGGTACATAACATAACAAGTCTCTTTAATATTATTATTATTATTTATAAAGCACCAACATATTCCACAGCGCTGTACAATGGAGGAAATAAACCATACAAATGGTATATAACATAACAAGTCTCTTTAATATTATTATTATTATTATTTATAAAGCGCCAACATATTCCACAGCGCTGTACAATGGAGTAAATAAACCATACAAATGGGAAATAACAGAACAAGTCTCTTTAATATTATTATTATTATTATTTATAAAGCGCCACCATATTCCACAGCGCTGTACAATGGAGTAAATAAACCATACAAATGGGAAATAACATAACAAGTCTCTTTATTATTATTATTATTATTATTTATAAAGCGCCAACATATTCCACAGTGCTGTACAATGGAGTAAATAAACGATACAAATGGGAAATAACATAACAAGTCACTTTATTATTATTATTATTATTATTATTTATAAAGCGCCAACATATTCCACAGCGCTGTACAAAGGAGTAAATAAACCATACAAATGGTAAATAACATAACAAGTCTCTTTAATATTATTATTATTATTTATAAAGCGCCAACATATACCACAGTGCTGTACAATGGAGTAAATAAACGATACAAATGGGAAATAACATAACAAGTCTCTTTAATACTATTATTATTTATAAAGTGCCAACATATTCCACAGCGCTGTACAATGGAGTAAATAAACTATACACATGGTAAATAGCATAACAAGTCTCTTTAACCCCTTAAGGACAGAGCCTTTGAAACATTTTTGTCCTTTCTGGACAATGGCTATTTTAACATTTCTGTGCTGTTTGTGTTTAGCAGTAATTTTCTTCTTCGTCATTTGCTGTACCCACACATATTATATATTGTTTTTATCGGGACAAAAAGGGCTTTCTATGGATGCCATATTTTTGATCATATCTTATCATATTATTAAAAAAAAATAATAAAATATGGTAAAAAAAAAAAAAATACACAAATTTCTTTGTTTTTATTTGAAACAACTTCTCCTCATCGACAATAGCGAACGAAAAAACATGCTAAATAGATTCTACTATTTCTCCTGAGTACAGGGATACCACCCATGCATAGGTTTGTTGGGTTGTTTGGGGGCTAAAATGCCAAATTTGTGAGGTGCAGTTTTTTGTTTTCCAACTTGAAATTTTTACATGCAGACAGCCTGCACCCATGTCCCATTTGGGACATATTTGAAACCAGCCAGTGTATTTTACCCCATCAACCCATATATTTTTTAAAAGTAGACACCCTAGGCTATCTCAAATGGTGGTATTTTAACACTTTCCATGCACTATTTCTACCACCAGCCTTTGTCAAAGTTTGTGGTAGTAATTTTTTTGTGTTTTTTTTTCACAAACCTTGTACTTCAGACATAAATTTACAGATTTTGGTATGTGTCACTGCCAAATAACACCCCAATAAGTGTTCAGAAACATCTCTTGAGTACAGGGATACCCCCCATGCATAGGTTTGTTGGATTGTTTGGGGGGTAAAAGGCCAAATTTGGGAGGTGAAGTTTTTGGTTTTCCAATTTGAAATTTTGACATGCAGACAGCCTGCACCCATGTCCCATTTGGGACATATTTGAAACCAGCCAGTGTATTTTACCACATCAACCCATATATTTTTTTAAAGTAGACACCCTAGGCTATCTCAAATGGTGGTATTTTTACACTTTCCATGCACTAATTCTACCACCAGCCTTTGTCAAAGTTTGTGGTAGTCATTTTTTTGTGTTTTTTTTTCACAAACCTTGTACTTCAGACATGAATTTACAGATTTTGGTATGTGTCACTGCCAAATAACACCCCAATAAGTGTTCAGCAACATCTCTTGAGTACAGGGATACCACCCATGCATAGGTTTGTTGGGTTGTTTGGGGGCTAAAAGGGCCACATTGTGAAGGTGCGCATTTTCAACTTGGAATATTGACGTGTAGCCAGCCTGAGCCCATCTTTCATTTGGGACTTTTTTTTAAAGTAGGACAGTGTATTTTACCCCAAAAAGTATATATTTTGTAAAAGTAGACACCCTAGGCTATTTTAAATGGTGTTATTTTAACACTTTCCATGCACCAATTCTACCACCAGCCTTTGTCAAAGTTTGTGGTAGTCATTTTATTGTGTATTTTTTCCCACATACATTGTACTTTAGACACAAATTCACATATTTCGGTATGTGTCACTGACAAACAATACCACAATATATGTTCAGCAACATCTCCCGAGCACAGGGATACCACCCATGCATAGCTTTGTCAGCTTTGTTGGGTGTTGAAAGGCTACATTTGAGAGGTGCGCTTTTTGATTTTCAAACTTGGAATTTGAACATGTAGAGCAAGGAAGGGGTTAATAGCTCTTATAAGAGCCTTTGTAGTACTGTACAAAAAAATTAACCCCTAAAAATGCACAGACAAGAAAAAAATTTCTGCTGTGCAGTGATCAGTGGCAGGGAAGGGGTTAATACACTACACTATACAAAGGGTATGGCTTTTATAAAAGCCCTTGGGACTCACAATTTTTTTAACATTTTATTTAATTTATTACAATTAAAAAATTATGTTATACAGATCTGTCTCTTTCCCTCACTAAAACTCAAGTGAGGAGAGGGAGGCAGATCCATATGGGTCAGAACAATATTTACCAATATTGATCGAACCAGACGAATGGTGATGCTCATCTGAGAAATCACCAAACCACCTTTGCCACTGATCGGCTGTTACTGATCGCTATACACGTGTTCAGACAGCTTCAAAAGGAATACACGTAATCCCCTAGTGGGTATAATTAACCCCTAGCGAGTCTGACAAAAAAAATGCTGATAGCAAAAAAAAAATCCTTCTGCGACTAGATTGCTCCATATGCGCTGCTTAGGCAGTGACCATATGCACTGCTTAGGCAGTGACCATATGTGCTGCTTAGGAAGTGATATACGGCAAGGAAGGGGTTAATAGCTCTTATTTAAAAAAAAAATTACGTTAAACGTAGTCCCCTAGCGGGTATAATTAACACGTGACGGGTGTAATAAAAAAGTTTTTAAAAAATTAAAAATGCTTCTGCAGCAAGATTGCTGCATTTGCGTCAGATCTCTGCTTAGGCAGTGATCTACAGCAAGAAAGGGGTTAATCTCTCTTAAAAGAGCTTTTTTTTATACTGTAATGAATTACAGTAAAAAAAATTAACCCCTAAAAAATGCACAGACAGCAAAAAATGTGCTGCTGTGTATGATCACTGCGTACACAGCGATCAATGGCAGGGAAGGGGTTAAATGGCTTTTATAAAAGCCCTTGGTGTTTAAAATTTTATTAAATATTTGTTTTATTATTTTATTTTATTTTTTTACTTTATCTGATCTGTCTCTCTCCCTTACTATAACTAGTAAGGTGAGGGAGGCAGATCAATACTTGTCAAAGGCAATATTTGCTAATATTGCCTTTGACAGTATGATAAGTGCTCATCAGAGCACTTATCATACATGCCTGCACACAGATCACATAGATCTGTTGTGCCGGCATCGATTGGCTCCCCCTAGAGCATCGGAAGTGAAATACTTTCACTTCCGATGCTCTTGCCATTAGAAGGGAAGCGCTGCCTGTATAGGCAGCGTTCCCTTCTACTGAGCCGATGGGGTCGCTCAGGAGAGCGACCACCATCGGCTCTGGGGAGCAGAACGGTGTTGTTAAGTGCCTCGCTGGCGAGGCACTTTAACAACACCGGAGATGCTTAGAAAGCGAACGATCGTTCGCTTTCTAAGCACATGTGTGCAGCCGGCGCAGCCATTTTTAAATGGCTGCTACGATCACTCCGTGGAGTGATCGTAGCGCGCCCCTGCACTTTTGGGGGGTGTTGCACAATGCCTCTACCTAGAGGCATTGTAGCAACACCGTTAGAGTAAAGAAAGCGACCGCTGGTCGCTTTCTTTACTCAGTTTAGTGCATGACGTGCCAGGCACGTCAGCTGTCGGCAAGTCCTCGATTTGCCGTGACGTGCCTGGCACGTCATCTGTCGTTAAGGGGTTAATATTATTATTATTTTTTATAAAGCGCCAGCATATTCCACAGCTCTGTACAATGGAGTAAATAAACCATAGAAATGGTACATATCATAACAAGTCTCTTTAATATTATTTTTATTTATAAAGCACCAACATATTCCACAGCGCTGTACAATGGAGTAAATAATCCATACAAATGGGAAATAACATAACAAGTCTCTTTAACCCCTTAAGGACAGAGCCTATGAAACATTTTTGTCCTTTCTGGACAATGCCTATTTTAACATTTCTGTGCTGTTTGTGTTTAGCAGTAATTTTCTTCTTTGTCATTTGCTGTACCCACACATATTATATATTGTTTTTATCGGGACAAGAAGGGCTTTCTATGGATGCCATCTTTTTGATCATATCTTATCATATTATTAAAAAAAATAATAAAATATGGTAAAAAAAAAAAAAATACACAAATTTCTTTGTTTTTATTTGAAACAACTTCTCCTCATCGACAATAGCGAACGGAAAAACATGCTAAATAGATTCTACTATTTCTCCTGAGTACAGGGATACCACCCATGCATAGGTTTGTTGGGTTGTTTGGGGGCTAAAATGCCAAATTTGTGAGGTGCAGTTTTTTGTTTTCCAACTTGAAATTTTTACATGCAGACAGCCTGCACCCATGTCCCATTTGGGACATATTTGAAGCCAGCTAGTGTATTTTACCCCATCAACCCATATATTTTTTAAAAGAAGACACCTTAGGCTATCTCAAATGGTGGTATTTTTACACTTTCCATGCACTAATTCTACCACCAGCCTATGTCAAACTTTGTGGTAGTAATTTTTTGTGGTTTTTTTTCACAAACCTTGTACTTCAGACATGAATTCACAGATTTTGGTATGTGTCACTGCCAAATAACACCCTAATAAGTGTTCAGCAACATCTCTTGAGTACAGGGATACCACCCATGCATAGGTTTGTTGGGTTGTTTGGGGGGTAAAAGGCCAAATTTGGTAGGTGCAGTTTTTGGTTTTCCAAATTAAAATTTTGACATGCAGACCGCCTGCACTCATGTCCCATTTGGGACATATTTGAAACGAGCCAGTGTATTTTACCCCATCAACCCATATATTTTTTAAAAGAAGACACCTTAGGCTATCTCATATGGTGGTATTTTTACACTTTCCATGCACTAATTCTACCACTAGCCTTTGTCAAACTTTGTGGTAGTAATTTTTTTGTGGTTTTTTTTCACAAACCTTGTACTTCAGACATGAATTCACAGATTTTGGTATGTGTCACTGCCAAATAACACCCCAATAAGTGTTCAGCAACATCTCTTGAGTACAGGGATACCACCCATGCATAGGTTTGTTGGGTTGTTTGGGGAGTAAAAGGCCAAATTTGGTAGGTGCAGTTTTTGGTTTTCCAAATTAAAATTTTGACATGCAGACCGCCTGCACCCATGTCCCATTTGGGACATATTTGAAACCAGCCAGTGTATTTTACCCCATCAACCCATATATTTTTTAAAAGTAGACACCCTACGCTATTTCAAATGGTGGTATTTTAACACTTTCCATGCACTAATTCTACCACCAGCCTTTGTCAAAGTTTGTGGTAGTAATTTTTGTGTGTTTTTTTTTCACAAATATTGTATTTTAGACATAAATTCACAGATTTTGGTATGTGTCACTGCCAAACAATAACCCAATATGTGTTCAACAACATATCCTGAGTACAGGGATACCACCCATGCATAGGTTTGTTGGGTTTTTTGGGGGCTAAAGGGCCACATTGTGAAGGTGCGCATTTTCAACTTGGAATATTGACGTGTAGTCAGCCTGAGCCCATCTTTCATTTGGGACTTTTTTTTAAGTAGGACAGTGTATTTTACCCCAAAAAGTATATATTTTGTAAAAGTAGACACCCTAGGCTATTTTAAATGGTGTTATTTTAACACTTTCCATGCACCAATTCTACCACCAGCCTTTGTCAAAGTTTGTGGTATTCATTTTATTGTGTATTTTTTCCCACATACATTGCACTTTAGACACAAATTCACATATTTCGGTATGTGTCACTGACAAACAATACCACAATATATGTTCAGCAACATCTCCCGAGCACAGGGATACCACCCATGCATAGCTTTGTCAGCTTTGTTAGGGGTTGAAAGGCTACATTTGAGAGGTGCGCTTTTTGATTTTCAAACTTGGAATTTGAACATGTAGAGCAAGGAAGGGGTTAATAGCTCTTATAAGAGCCTTTGTAGTACTGTACAAAAAAATTAACCCCTAAAAATGCACAGACAAGAAAAAAATTTCTGCTGTGCAGTGATCAGTGGCAGGGAAGGAGTTAATACACTACACTATACAAAAGGTATGGCTTTTATAAAAGCCCTTGGGACTCACAATTTATTAACATTTTATTTAATTTATTACAATTTAAAAATTATGTTATACAGATCTGTCTCTTTCCCTCACTAAAACTCAAGTGAGGAGAGGGAGGCAGATCCATATGGGTCAGAACAATATTTACGAACCAGACGAATGGTGATGCTCATCTGAGAAATCACCAAACCACCTTTGCCACTGATCGGCTGTTACTGATCGCTATACACGCGTTCAGACAGCTTCAAAAGGAATACACGTAATCCCCTAGTGGGTATAATTAACCCCTAGTGAGTCTGACAAAAAAAATGCTGATAGCAAAATAAATGCTTCGGCGACTAGATTGCTCCATATGCGCTGCTTAGGCAGTGACCATATGCACTGCTTAGGCAGTGACCATATGTGCTGCTTAGGAAGTGATATACGGCAAGGAAGGGGTTAATAGCTCTTAAAAGAGCCTTTGATATACTGTAATAAATCAAAGTAAAAAAAAATAACCCCTAAAAAAATGCACAGACAGCAAAAAATGTGCTGCTGTGTAAGATCACTGCGTACACAGCGATCAATTGCAGGGAAGGGGTTAAATACTGGAAACGGCTTTTATAAAAGCCTTTGGGTCTCAATTCTATTAAATATATTATAATTAAAAACTTACATTATACAGCTCTGTCTCCCTCACTAAAACTCAAGTGAGAGGGAGGCAGATCTACACTGGTCAGATCAAATATTTACACATATTGATCTAACCAGACGAATGGTGATGCTCATCTGAGCAAACGCCAACCCGCCATTGTCACTTATCAGCTGTTACTGATCGCTATACATGCGCTCAGACAGCTAAAAAAATTTTTTTACGTTAAACGTAGTCCCCTAGCGGGTATAATTAACACGTGACGGGTGTAATAAAAAAGTTTTACAAAAATTAAAAATGCTTCTGCAGCAAGATTGCTGCATTTGCGTCAGATCGCTGATTAGGCAGTGATCTACGGCAAGAAAGGGGTTAATCTCTCTTAAAAGAGACTTTTTTTATCCTGTAATGAATTACAGTAAAAAAAAATAACCCCTAAAAAATGCACAGACAGCAAAAAATGTGCTGCTGTGTATGATCACTGCGTACACAGCGATCAATGGCAGGGAAGGGGTTAAATGGCTTTTATAAAAGCCCTTGGTGTTTAAAATTTTATTAAATATTTTTTTTATTATTTTATTTTATTTTTTTTACTTGATCTGATCTGTCTCTCTCCCTTACTAAAAGTAGTAAGGTGAGGGAGGCAGATCAATACTTGTCAAAGGCAATATTTAGTAATATTGCCTTTGACAGTATGGTAAGTGCTCATCAGGGCACTTACCATACATGCCTGCACACAGATCACATAGATCTGCTGTGCCGGCATCGATTGGCTCCCCCTAGAGCATCGGAAGTGAAATACTTTCACTTCCGATGCTCTTGCCATTAGAAGGGAAACGCTGCCTGTACAGGCAGCGTTCACTTCTACTGAGCCGATGGGGTCGCTCAGGAGAGCGACCACCATCGGCTCTGGGGAGCAGAACGGTGTTGTTAAGTGCCTCGCTGGCGAGGCACTTTAACAACACCGGAGATGCTTAGAAAGCGAACGATCGTTCGCTTTCTAAGCACATGTGTGCAGCGGGCGCAGCCATTTTTAAATGGCTGCTACGATCACTCCGGGGAGTGATCGTAGCATGCCCCTGCACGTTTTGGGGGTGTTGCACAATGCCTCTACCTAGAGGCATTGTAGCAACACCGTTAGAGTAAAGAAAGCGACCGCTTTTAGTGCATGACGTGCCAGGCACGTCACCTGTCGGCAAGTCCTCGATTTGCCGTGACGTGCCTGGCACGTCACCTGTCGTTAAGGGGTTAATATTATTATTATTTATAAGGCACCAACATATTCCACAGCGCTGTACAATGGAGTAAATAAACCATACAAATGGTAAGTAACATAACAAGTCTCTTTAATATTATTATTATTATTTATAAAGCACCAACATATACCACAGCGCTGTACAATGGAGTAAATAATCCATACAAATGGGAAATAACATAACAAGTCTCTTTAATATTATTATTATTATTTATAAAGCGCCAACATATTCCACAGAGCTGTACAATGGAGTAAATAAACCATACAAATGGTAAATAATATAGCAAGTCTCTTTAATATTATTATTATTTGTAAAGTGCCAACATATTCCACAGCGCTGTACAATGGAGTAAATAAACCATACAAATGGTAAATAACATAACAAGTCTCTTTAATATTATTATTATTTATAAAGAACCAACATATTCCACAGCGCTGTACAATGGAGTAAATAAACCATACAAATGGGAAATAACATAACAAGTCTCTTTAATATTATTATTATTTATAAAGAACCAACATATTCCACAGCGCTGTACAATGGAGTAAATAAACCATAAAAATGGGAAATAACATAACAAGTCTCTTTAATATTATTATTATTTATAAAGAACCAACATATTCCACAGCGCTGTACAATGGAAGTAAATAAACCATAAAAATGGGAAATAACATAACAAGTCTCTTTAATATTATTATTATTTATAAAGCGCCAACATATTCCACAGCGCTTTACAATGGAGTAAATAAACCATACAAATGGGAAATAACATAACAAGTCTCTTTAATATTATTATTATTTATCAAAGTGCCAACATATTCCACAGCGCTTTACAATGGAGTAAATAAACCATACAAATGGTACATAACATAACAAGTCTCTTTAATATTATTATTATTATTTATAAAGCACCAACATATTCCACAGCGCTGTACAATGGAGGAAATAAACCATGCAAATGGTATATAACATAACAAGTCTCTTTAATATTATTATCATTATTAAAGCGCCAACATATTCCACAGCGCTGTACAATGGAGTAAATAAACCATACAAATGGTAAATAACATAACAAGTCTCTTTAATATTATTATTTATATAGCGCCAACATATTCCACAGCGCTGTACAATGGAGGAAATAAACCATAGAAATGGTACATAACATAACAAGTCTCTTTAATATTATTATTATTATTTATAAAGCGCCAGCATATTCCACAGCGCTGTACAATGGACGAAATAAACCATACAAATGGTATATAACATAACAAGTCTCTTTAATATTATTATTATTATTTATTAAGCGTCAACATATTCCACAGCGCTGTACAATGGAGTAAATAAACCATACAAATGGGAAATAACATAACAAGTCTCTTTAATATTATTATTATTATTTATAAAGCGCCAGCATATTCCACAGCGCTGTACAATGGAGGAAATAAACCATACAAATGGTAAATAACATAACAAGTCTCTTTAATATTATTATTTATATAGCGCCAACATATTCCACAGCGCTGTACAATGGAGGAAATAAACCATACAAATGGGAAATAACATAACAAGTCTCTTTAATATTATTATTATTTATCAAAGTGCCAACATATTCCACAGCGCTTTACAATGGAGTAAATAAACCATACAAATGGTACATAACATAACAAGTCTCTTTAATATTATTATTATTATTTATAAAGCACCAACATATTCCACAGCGCTGTACAATGGAGGAAATAAACCATGCAAATGGTATATAACATAACAAGTCTCTTTAATATTATTATCATTATTAAAGCGCCAACATATTCCACAGCGCTGTACAATGGAGTAAATAAACCATACAAATGGTAAATAACATAACAAGTCTCTTTAATATTATTATTTATATAGCGCCAACATATTCCACAGCGCTGTACAATGGAGGAAATAAACCATAGAAATGGTACATAACATAACAAGTCTCTTTAATATTATTATTATTATTTATAAAGCGCCAGCATATTCCACAGCGCTGTACAATGGACGAAATAAACCATACAAATGGTATATAACATAACAAGTCTCTTTAATATTATTATTATTATTTATTAAGCGTCAACATATTCCACAGCGCTGTACAATGGAGTAAATAAACCATACAAATGGGAAATAACATAACAAGTCTCTTTAATATTATTATTATTATTTATAAAGCGCCAGCATATTCCACAGCGCTGTACAATGGAGGAAATAAACCATACAAATGGTAAATAACATAACAAGTCTCTTTAATATTATTATTTATATAGCGCCAACATATTCCACAGCGCTGTACAATGGAGGAAATAAACCATAGAAATGGTACATAACATAACAAGTCTCTTTAATATTATTATTATTATTTATAAAGCGCCAGCATATTCCACAGCGCTGTACAATGGAGGAAATAAACAATACAAATGGTATATAACATAACAAGTCTCTTTAATATTATTATTATTATTTATTAAGCGTCAACATATTCCACAGCGCTGTACAATGGAGTAAATAAACCATACAAATGGTATATAACATAACAAGTCTCTTTAATATTATTATTATTATTTATTAAGCGTCAACATATTCCACAGCGCTGTACAATGGAGTAAATAAACCATAAAAATGGGAAATAACATAACAAGTCTCTTTAATATTATTATTATTTATAAAGAACCAACATATTCCACAGCGCTGTACAATGGAGTAAATAAACCATAAAAATTGGAAATAACATAACAAGTCTCTTTAATATTATTATTATTTATAAAGAACCAACATATTCCACAGCGCTGTACAATGGAGTAAATAAACCATAAAAATGGGAAATAACATAACAAGTCTCTTTAATATTATTATTATTTATAAAGCGCCAACATATTCCACAGCGCTTTACAATGGAGTAAATAAACCATACAAATGGGAAATAACATAACAAGTCTCTTTAATATTATTATTATTTATCAAAGCGCCAACATATTCCACAGCGCTTTACAATGGAGTAAATAAACCAAACAAATGGTACATAACATAACAAGTCTCTTTAATATTATTATTATTATTTATAAAGCACCAACATATTCCACAGCGCTGTACAATGGAGGAAATAAACCATACAAATGGTATATAACATAACAAGTCTCTTTAATATTATTATTATTATTATTATTTATAAAGCGCCAACATATTCCACAGCGCTGTACAATGGAGTAAATAAACCATACAAATGGGAAATAACAGAACAAGTCTCTTTAATATTATTATTATTATTATTTATAAAGCGCCACCATATTCCACAGCGCTGTACAATGGAGTAAATAAACCATACAAATGGGAAATAACATAACAAGTCTCTTTATTATTATTATTATTATTATTATTTATAAAGCGTCAACATATTCCACAGTGCTGTACAATGGAGTAAATAAACGATACAAATGGGAAATAACATAACAAGTCTCTTTATTATTATTATTATTATTATTATTTATAAAGCGCCAACATATTCCACAGCGCTGTACAAAGGAGTAAATAAACCATACAAATGGTAAATAACATAACAAGTCTCTTTAATATTATTATTATTATTTATAAAGCGCCAACATATACCACAGTGCTGTACAATGGAGTAAATAAACGATACAAATGGGAAATAACATAACAAGTCTCTTTAATACTATTATTATTTATAAAGTGCCAACATATTCCACAGCGCTGTACAATGGAGTAAATAAACTATACACATGGTAAATAGCATAACAAGTCTCTTTAATATTATTATTATTTTTTATAAAGCGCCAGCATATTCCACAGCTCTGTACAATGGAGTAAATAAACCATAGAAATGGTACATATCATAACAAGTCTCTTTAATATTATTTTTATTTATAAAGCACCAACATATTCCACAGCGCTGTACAATGGAGTAAATAATCCATACAAATTGTAAATAACATAACAAGTCTCTTTAATATTATTATTATTTATAAGGCACCAACATATACCCCAGCGCTGTACAACGGAGTAAATAAACCATACTAATGGTAAGTAACATAACAAGTCTCTTTAATATTATTATTATTTATAAAGAACCAACATATTCCACAGCGCTGTACAATGGAGTAAATAAACCATACAAATGGTAAATAACATAACAAGTCTCTTTAATATTATTATTATTTATAAAGAACCAACATATTCCACAGCGCTGTACAATGGAGTAAATAAACCATAAAAATGGGAAATAACATAAAAAGTCTCTTTAATATTATTATTATTTATAAAGCGCCAACATATTCCACAGCGCTGTACAATGGAGGAAATAAACCATACAAATGGTATATAACATAACAAGTCTCTTTAATATTATTATAACTATTAAAGCGCCAACATATTCCACAGCGCTGTACAATGGAGTAAATAAACCATACAAATGGTAAATAACATAACAAGTCTCTTCAATATTATTATTATTATTTATAAAGCGCCAACATATTCCACAGCGCTGTACAATGGAGTAAATAAACCATACAAATGGTAAATAACATAACAAGTCTCTTCAATATTATTATTATTATTTATAAAACGCCAACATATTCCACAGCGCTGTACAATGGAGTAAATAAACCATACAACTGGTACATAACATAACAAGTCTATTTAATATTATTAGTATTATTTATAAAGCGCCAACATATTCCACAGCGCTGTACAATGGAGGAAATAAACCATACAAATGGTATATAACATAACAAGTCTCTTTAATAATATTATCATTATTAAAGCGCCAACATATTCCACAGCGCTGTACAATGGAGGAAATAAACCATACAAATGGTATATAACAGAACAAGTCTCTTTAATATTATTATTATTATTTATAAAGCGCCAACATATTCCACAGCGCTGTGCAATGGAGTAAATAAACTATACACATGGTAAATAGCTTAACAAGTCTCTATAACATTATTATTATTTATAAAGCGCCAACATATTCCACAGCGCTGTACAATGGAGTAAATAAACCATACAAATGGGAAATAACATAACAAGTCTCTTTAATATTATTATTATTTATCAAAGCGCCAACATATTCCACAGCGCTGTACAATGGAGTAAATAAACCATACAAATGGTAAATAATATAACAAGTCTCTATAATATTATTATTATTTATAAAGCGCCAACATATTCCACAGCGCTGTACAATGGAGTAAATAAACCATACAAATGGTAAATAACATAACAAGTCTCTTTAATATTATTATTATTATTATTTATAAAGCGCCAACATATTCCACAGCGCTTTACAATGGAGTAAATAAACCATACAAATGGTATATAACATAACAAGTCTCTTAAATATTATTACAACTATTAAAGCGCCAACATATTCCACAGCGCTGTACAATGGAGGAAATAAACCATACAAATGGTATATAACATAACAAGTCTCTTTAATATTATTATTATTTATAAAGCGCCAACATATTCCACAGCGCTGTACAATGGAGTAAATAAACCATACAAATGGTAAATAACATAACAATCTCTTTAATATTATTATTATTATTATTTATAAAGCGCCAACATTTTCCACAGCGCTGTACAATGGAGAAAATAAACCATACAAATGGTACATAACATAACAAGTCTCTTTAATATTATTATTATTTATAAAGCTCCAACATATTCCACAGCGCTGTACAATGGAGTAAATAAACCATACAAATGGTATATAACAGAACAAGTCTCTATAATATTATTATTATTTATAAAGCGCCAACATATTCCACAGCGCTGTACAATGGAGTAAATAAACCATACAAATGGGAAATAAAATAACAAGTCTCTTTAATAGTATTATTATTATTTATAAAGCGCCAACATTTTCCACAGCGCTGTACAATGGAGAAAATAAACCATACAAATGCTACATAATATAACAAGTCTCTTTAATATTATTATTATTATTATTTATAAAGCGCCAACATATTCCACAGCGCTGTACAATGGAGGAAATATCCATAGAAATAGTACATAACATAACAAGTCTCCTTAATATTATTATTATTATTTATAAAGCGCCAGCATATTCCACAGCGCTGTACATTGGAGTAAATAAACCATACAAATGGTAAATAACATAACAAGTCTCTTCAATATTATTATTATTATTTATAAAACGCCAACATATTCCACAGATCTGTACAATGGAGTAAATAAACCATACAAATGGTACATAACATAACAAGTCTCTTTAATATTATTATTATTATTTATAAAGCGCCAAAATATTCCACAGCGCTGTACAATGGAGGAAATAATCCATACAAATGGTAAATAACATAACAAGTCTCTTTAATATTATTATTATTTATAAAGCGCCAACATATTCCACAGCGCTGTACAATGGAGTAAATAAACCATACAAATGGTAAATAACATAACAAGTCTCTTTAATATTATTATCATTATTAAAGCGCCAACATATTCCACAGCGCTGTACAATGGAGGAAATAAACCATACAAATGGTACATAACATAACAAGTCTCTTTAATATTATTATTATTTATAAAGCGCCAACATATTCCACAGCGCTGTACAATGGAGGAAATAAACCATACAAATGGTATATAACATAACAAGTCTCTTTAATATTATTATAACTATTAAAGCGCCAACATATTCCACAGCGTACAAATGGTAAATAACATAACAAGTCTCTTCAATATTATTATTATTATTTATAAAGCGCCAACATATTCCACAGCGCTGTACAATGGAGTAAATAAACCATACAAATGGTAAATAACATAACAAGTCTCTTCAATATTATTATTATTATTTATAAAACGCCAACATATTCCACAGCGCTGTACAATGGAGTAAATAAACCATACAACTGGTACATAACATAACAAGTCTATTTAATATTATTAGTATTATTTATAAAGCGCCAACATATTCCACAGCGCTGTACAATGGAGTAAATAAACCATACAAATGGTACATAACATAACAAGTTTCTTTAATATTATTATAATTATTTATAAAGCGCCAACATATTCCACAGCGCTGTACAATGGAGGAAATAAACCATACAAATGGTATATAACAGAACAAGTCTCTTTAATATTATTATTATTATTTATAAAGCGCCAACATATTCCACAGCGCTGTACAATGGAGTAAATAAACTATACACATGGTAAATAGCTTAACAAGTCTCTATAACATTATTATTATTTATAAAGCGCCAACATATTCCACAGCGCTGAACAATGGAGTAAATAAACCATACAAATGGGAAATAACATAACAAGTCTCTTTAATATTATTATTATTTATCAAAGCGCCAACATATTCCACAGCGCTGTACAATGGAGGAAATAAACCATACAAATGGTAAATAACATAACAAGTCTCTTTAATATTATTATTATTTATAAAGCGCCAACATATACCACAGCGCTGTACAATGTAGTAAATAAACCATACAAATGGTAAATAATATAACAAGTCTCTATAATATTATTATTATTTATAAAGCGCCAACATATTCCACAGCGCTGTACAATGGAGTAAATAAACCATACAAATGGTAAATAACATAACAAGTCTCTTTAATATTATTATTATTATTATTTATAAAGCGCCAACATATTCCACAGCGCTGTACAATGGAGTAAATAAACCATACAAATGGTATATAACATAACAAGTCTCTTAAATATTATTACAACTATTAAAGCGCCAACATATTCCACAGCGCTGTACAATGGAGGAAATAAACCATACAAATGGTATATAACATAACAAGTCTCTTTAATATTATTATTATTTATAAAGCGCCAACATATTCCACAGCGCTGTACAATGGAGTAAATAAACCATACAAATGGTAAATAACATAACAATCTCTTTAATATTATTATTATTATTATTTATAAAGCGCCAACATTTTCCACAGCGCTGTACAATGGAGTAAATAAACCATACAAATGGTACATAACATAACAAGTCTCTTTAATATTATTATAATTATTTATAAAGCGCCAACATATTCCACAGCGCTGTACAATGGAGGAAATAAACCATACAAATGGTATATAACAGAACAAGTCTCTTTAATATTATTATTATTATTTATAAAGCGCCAACATATTCCACAGCGCTGTACAATGGAGTAAATAAACTATACACATGGTAAATAGCTTAACAAGTCTCTATAACATTATTATTATTTATAAAGCGCCAACATATTCCACAGCGCTGTACAATGGAGTAAATAAACCATACAAATGGGAAATAACATAACAAGTCTCTTTAATATTATTATTATTTATCAAAGCGCCAACATATTCCACAGCGCTGTACAATGGAGGAAATAAACTATACACATGGTAAATAGCTTAACAAGTCTCTATAACATTATTATTAATTATAAAGCGCCAACATATTCCACAGCGCTGTACAATGGAGTAAATAAACCATACAAATGGTAAATAACATAACAAATCTCTTTAATATTATTATTATTTATAAAGCGCCAACATATTCCACAGCGCTGTACAATGGAGGAAATAAACCATACAAATGGTAAATAACATAACAAGTCTCTTTAATATTATTATTATTTATAAAGCGCCAACATATACCACAGCGCTGTACAATGGAGTAAATAAACCATACAAATGGTAAATAATATAACAAGTCTCTATAATATTATTATTATTTATAAAGCGCCAACATATTCCACAGCGCTGTACAATGGAGTAAATAAACCATACAAATGGTAAATAACATAACAAGTCTCTTTAATATTATTATTATTATTATTTATAAAGCGCCAACATATTCCACAGCGCTGTACAATGGAGTAAATAAACCATACAAATGGTATATAACATAACAAGTCTCTTAAATATTATTACAACTATTAAAGCGCCAACATATTCCACAGCGCTGTACAATGGAGGAAATAAACCATACAAATGGTATATAACATAACAAGTCTCTTTAATATTATTATTATTTATAAAGCGCCAACATATTCCACAGCGCTGTACAATGGAGTAAATAAACCATACAAATGGTAAATAACATAACAATCTCTTTAATATTATTATTATTATTATTTATAAAGCGCCAACATTTTCCACAGCGCTGTACAATGGAGAAAATAAACCATACAAATGGTACATAACATAACAAGTCTCTTTAATATTATTATTATTTATAAAGCTCCAACATATTCCACAGCGCTGTACAATGGAGTAAATAAACCATACAAATGGTATATAACATAACAAGTCTCTATAATATTATTATTATTTATAAAGCGCCAACATATTCCACAGCGCTGTACAATGGAGTAAATAAACCATACAAATGGGAAATAAAATAACAAGTCTCTTTAATAGTATTATTATTATTTATAAAGCGCCAACATTTTCCACAGCGCTGTACAATGGAGAAAATAAACCATACAAATGCTACATAATATAACAAGTCTCTTTAATATTATTATTATTATTATTTATAAAGCGCCAACATATTCCACAGCGCTGTACAATGGAGGAAATATCTTTAGAAATAGTACATAACATAACAAGTCTCCTTAATATTATTATTATTATTTATAAAGCGCCAGCATATTCCACAGCGCTGTACATTGGAGTAAATAAACCATACAAATGGTAAATAACATAACAAGTCTCTTCAATATTATTATTATTATTTATAAAACGCCAACATATTCCACAGATCTGTACAATGGAGTAAATAAACCATACAAATGGTACATAACATAACAAGTCTCTTTAATATTATTATTATTATTTATAAAGCGCCAAAATATTCCACAGCGCTGTACAATGGAGGAAATAATCCATACAAATGGTAAATAACATAACAAGTCTCTTTAATATTATTATTATTTATAAAGCGCCAACATATTCCACAGCGCTGTACAATGGAGTAAATAAACCATACAAATGGTAAATAACATAACAAGTCTCTTTAAAATTATTATCATTATTAAAGCGCCAACATATTCCACAGCGCTGTACAATGGAGGAAATAAACCATACAAATGGTACATAACATAACAAGTCTCTTTAATATTATTATTATTTATAAAGCGCCAACATATTCCACAGCGCTGTACAATGGAGGAAATAAACCATACAAATGGTATATAACATAACAAGTCTCTTTAATATTATTATAACTATTAAAGCGCCAACATATTCCACAGCGCTGTACAATGGAGTAAATAAACCATACAAATGGTAAATAACATAACAAGTCTCTTCAATATTATTATTATTATTTATAAAGCGCCAACATATTCCACAGAGCTGTACAATGGAGTAAATAAACCATACAAATGGTAAATAACATAACAAGTCTCTTCAATATTATTATTATTATTTATAAAACGCCAACATATTCCACAGCGCTGTACAATGGAGTAAATAAACCATACAACTGGTACATAACATAACAAGTCTATTTAATATTATTAGTATTATTTATAAAGCGCCAACATATTCCACAGCGCTGTACAATGGAGGAAATAAACCATACAAATGGTATATAACATAACAAGTCTCTTTAATAATATTATCATTATTAAAGCGCCAACATATTCCACAGCGCTGTACAATGAAGGAAATAAACCATACAAATGTTAAATAACATAACAAGTCTCTTCAATATTATTATTATTATTTATAAAGCGCCAACATATTCCACAGCGCTGTACAATGGAGTAAATAAACCATACAAATGGTACATAACATAACAAGTTTCTTTAATATTATTATAATTATTTATAAAGCGCCAACATATTCCACAGCGCTGTACAATGGAGGAAATAAACCATACAAATGGTATATAACAGAACAAGTCTCTTTAATATTATTATTATTATTTATAAAGCGCCAACATATTCCACAGCGCTGTACAATGGAGTAAATAAACTATACACATGGTAAATAGCTTAACAAGTCTCTATAACATTATTATTATTTATAAAGCGCCAACATATTCCACAGCGCTGTACAATGGAGTAAATAAACCATACAAATGGGAAATAACATAACAAGTCTCTTTAATATTATTATTATTATTTATAAAGCACCAACATATACCACAGCGCTGTACAATGGAGTAAATAAACCATACAAATGGGAAATAACATAACAAGTCTCTTTAATATTATTATTATTTGTCAAAGCGCCAACATATTCCACAGCGCTGTACAATGGAGGAAATAAACTATACACATGGTAAATAGCTTAACAAGTCTCTATAACATTATTATTAATTATAAAGTGCCAACATATTCCACAGCGCTGTACAATGGAGTAAATAAACCATACAAATGGTAAATAACATAACAAATCTCTTTAATATTATTATTATTTATAAAGCGCCAACATATTCCACAGCGCTGTACAATGTAGGAAATATCCATAGAAATAGTACATAACATAACAAGTCTCTTTAATATTATTATTATTATTTATAAAGCGCCAGCATATTCCACAGCGCTGTACAATGGAGGAAATAAACCATACAAATGGTATATAACATAACAAGTCTCCTTAATATTATTATTATTATTTATAAAGCGTCAACATATTCCACAGCGCTGTACAATGGAGTAAATAAACCATACAAATGGTAAATAACATAACAAGTCTCTTCAATATTATTATTATTATTTATAAAACGCCAACATATTCCACAGCGCTGTACAATGGAGTAAATAAACCATACAAATGGTACATAACATAACTAGTCTCTTTATTATTATTATTATTATTTATAAAGCACCAACATATTCCACAGCGCTGTACAATGGAGTAAATAAACCATACAAATGGTAAATAACATAACAAGTCTATTTAATATTATTATTATTTATAAAGCGCCAACATATTCCACAGCGCTGTACAATGGAGGAAATAAACCATACAAATGGTAAATAACATAACAAGTCTCTTTAATATTATTATTATTATTTATAAAGTGCCAACATTTTCCACATCGCTGTACAATGGAGTAAATAAACCAGACAAATGGTAAATAACATAACAAGTCTCTTTAATAATATTATTATTATTTATAAAGTGCCAACATTTTCCACAGCGCTGTACAATGGAGTAAATAAACCATACAAATGGTACATAACATAACAAGTCTCTTTAACCCCTTAGTTACAAGACATTTTCACCTTGACTTTGCCTTGGTGACAATGGCTGTTTTGACATCTCTAGGGTGTTTGTGTTTAGCTGTAATTTTTTTCTTTCTCACGTACAGTACCCACACAAATTATATGTTGTTTTTATCGTCATAAGAAGGGCTTTCATTAGATACCATTATGTTCATCATATCTTATAATTTACTACAAAAAAAAATCATAAAATATGATGAAAAATTTAAAAAAACACAATTTTTCCAACTTTGACCTAAAATATAATTTACACAAATAAAATCATTAAAAAAGACCCCGTCTAAATAGTTTCTAAATGTTCTCCCGAGTTCAAAAATATGCATGTTTCCATATTTTTCGGGTTTTTTTTGCGAGTTATGGGGCAAAAACCAAAAATAGTGTTTTTTGTTTTTTTCCTATATTGATCTTTTGACCCCAACCCCAACCCAAAATTTAACCCTAACACTAAATTTAACCCCAACTCTAATCCTTATTAAATCCCTTAATATTTTTTAACTTTAATTTAATTTTAACCCTATCCCTTATGCTAAAAAATATTTAATTTTAACCCTATAGGCTAATATAGCTAAATAACCTGTTTTAAATTAATTAAATATTTATTTTAAATATTTCCCATTGCAATGCTACTAAACTACCACTAGGGGCAGTCAAGTAGCATATTCAGAGCGACGGAAGTGAAGTTACTTTCACTTCCGAAGCTCAGACCGGCAGAGGACTTAGCCATATTGACGGAGCAGCATGCTCCGTCAATATGGCTCCCCACGATCGCTCCGTGGGGCGATCGTGGGGGTCCCGAAATAGAAATTTCAGTGCTGGCTATTGCCTCGATGTCGAGGCAATAGACCAGCACTGTTAAAGCGGTTTTTGCGATCGTTGATCGCGAAAACCGCTTCATTCAATGCAGGACGTGCCAGGCAAGTCCTTTGTCGTTAAGGGAGTTTCTCCCAGGACGTGCCTGGCACGTCCTTTGTCGGCAAGGGGTTAATATTATTATTATTATTATTTATAAAGCACCAACATATTCCACAGCGCTGTACAATGGAGTAAATAAACCATACAAATGGGAAATAACATAACAAGTCTCTTTAATATTATTATTATTATTTATAAAGTGCCAACATTTTCCACATCGCTGTACAATGGAGTAAATAAACCAGACAAATGGTAAATAACATAACAAGTCTCTTTAATATTATTATTATTATTTATAAAGTGCCAACATTTTCCACAGCGCTGTACAATGGAGTAAATAAACCATACAAATGGTACATAACATAACAAGTCACTTTAATATTATTATAACTATTAAAGCGCCAACATATTCCACAGCGCTGTACAATGGAGTAAATAAACCATACAAATGGTAAATAACATAACAAGTCTCTTCAATATTATTATTATTTATAAAGCGCCAACATATTCCACAGCGCTGTACAATGGAGTAAATAAACCATACAAATGGGAAATAACATAACAAGTCTCTTTAATATTATTATTATTTATCAAAGCGCCAACATATTCCACAGCGCTGTACAATGGAGGAAATAAACTATACACATGGTAAATAGCTAAACAAGTCTCTATAACATTATTATTAATTATAAAGCGCCAACATATTCCACAGCGCTGTACAATGGAGTAAATAAACCATACAAATGGTAAATAACATAACAAATCTCTTTAATATTATTATTATTTATAAAGCGCCAACATATTCCACAGCGCTGTACAATGGAGGAAATATCCATAGAAATAGTACATAACATAACAAGTCTCTTTAATATTATTATTATTATTTATAAAGCGCCAGCATATTCCACAGCGCTGTACAATGGAGGAAATAAACTATACAAATGGTATATAACATAACAAGTCTCCTTAATATTATTATTATTATTTATAAAGCGTCAACATATTCCACAGCGCTGTACAATGGAGTAAATAAACCATACAAATGGTAAATAACATAACAAGTCTCTTTAATATTATTATTATTATTTATAAAACGCCAACATATTCCACAGCGCTGTAAAATGGAGTAAATAAAAAATACAAATGGTACATAACATAACTAGTCTCTTTAATATTATTATTATTATTATTTATAAAGCACCAACATATTCCACAGCGCTGTACAATGGAGTAAATAAACCATACAAATGGTAAATAACATAACAAGTCTATTTAATATTATTATTATTTATAAAGCGCCAACATATTCCACAGCGCTGTACAATGGAGGAAATAAACCATACAAATGGTAAATAACATAACAAGTCTCTTTAATATTATTATTATTATTTATAAAGTGCCAACATTTTCCACATCGCTGTACAATGGAGTAAATAAACCAGACAAATGGTAAATAACATAACAAGTCTCTTTAATATTATTATTATTATTTATAAAGTGCCAACATTTTCCACAGCGCTGTACAATGGAGTAAATAAACCATACAAATGGTACATAACATAACAAGTCACTTTAATATTATTATAACTATTAAAGCGCCAACATATTCCACAGCGCTGTACAATGGAGTAAATAAACCATACAAATGGTAAATAACATAACAAGTCTCTTCAGTATTATTATTATTTATAAAGCGGCAACATATTCCACAGCGCTGTACAATGGAGTAAATAAACCATACAAATGGGAAATAACATAACAAGTCTCTTTAATATTATTATTATTTATCAAAGCGCCAACATATTCCACAGCGCTGTACAATGGAGGAAATAAACTATACACATGGTAAATAGCTTAACAAGTCTCTATAACATTATTATTATTTATAAAGCGCCAACATATTCCACAGCGCTGTACAATGGAGTAAATAAACCATACAAATGGGAAATAACATAACAAGTCTCTTTAATATTATTATTATTTATCAAAGCGCCAACATATTCCACAGCGCTGTACAATGGAGGAAATAAACTATACACATGGTAAATAGCTAAACAAGTCTCTATAACATTATTATTAATTATAAAGCGCCAACATATTCCACAGCGCTGTACAATGGAGTAAATAAACCATACAAATGGTAAATAACATAACAAATCTCTTTAATATTATTATTATTTATAAAGCGCCAACATATTCCACAGCGCTGTACAATGGAGGAAATATCCATAGAAATAGTACATAACATAACAAGTCTCTTTAATATTATTATTATTATTTATAAAGCGCCAGCATATTCCACAGCGCTGTACAATGGAGGAAATAAACTATACAAATGGTATATAACATAACAAGTCTCCTTAATATTATTATTATTATTTATAAAGCGTCAACATATTCCACAGCGCTGTACAATGGAGTAAATAAACCATACAAATGGTAAATAACATAACAAGTCTCTTTAATATTATTATTATTATTTATAAAACGCCAACATATTCCACAGCGCTGTACAATGGAGTAAATAAACCATACAAATGGTAAATAACATAACAAGTCTATTTAATATTATTATTATTTATAAAGCGCCAACATATTCCACAACGCTGTACAATGGAGGAAATAAACCATACAAATGGTAAATAACATAACAAGTCTCTTTAATATTATTATTATTATTTATAAAGTGCCAACATTTTCCACATCGCTGTACAATGGAGTAAATAAACCAGACAAATGGTAAATAACATAACAAGTCTCTTTAATATTATTATTATTATTTATAAAGTGCCAACATTTTCCACAGCGCTGTACAATGGAGTAAATAAACCATACAAATGGTACATAACATAACAAGTCTCTTTAATATTATTATTATTTATAAAGCGCCAACATATTCCACAGCGCTGTACAATGGAGGAAATAAACCATACAAATGGTATATAACATAACAAGTCTCTTTAATATTATTATAACTATTAAAGCGCCAACATATTCCACAGCGCTGTACAATGGAGTAAATAAACCATACAAATGGTAAATAACATAACAAGTCTCTTCAATATTATTATTATTATTTATAAAGCGCCAACATATTCCACAGCGCTGAACAATGGAGTAATTAAACCATACAAATTGTACATAACATAACAAGTCTCTTTAATATTATTATAATTATTTATAAAGCGCCATCATATTCCACAGCGCTGTACAATTGAGTAAATAAACTATACAAATGGTACATAACATAACAAGTCTCTTTAATATTATTATTATTATTTATAAAGCGATAACATATTCCACAGCGCTGTACAATGGAGGAAATAAACCATACAAATGGTAAATAACATAACAAGTCTCTTTAATATTATTATCATTATTAAAGCGCCAACATATTCCACAGCGCTGTACAATGGAGGAAATAAACCATACAAATTATAAATAAATTAACAAGTCTCTTTAATATTATTATTATTATTTATAAAGCGCCAACATATTCCACAGCGCTGTACAATGGAGTAAATAAACCATACAAATGGTAAATAACATAACAAGTCTCTTTAATATTATTATTATTATTTATAACGCGCCAACATTTTCCACAGCGCTGTACAATGGAGGAAATAAACCATACAAATGGTAAATAACATAACAAGTCTATTTAATATTATTATTATTTATAAAGCGCCAACATATTCCACAGCGCTGTACAATGGAGGAAATAAACCATACAAATGGCAAATAACATAACAAGTCTCTTTAATATTATTATTATTATTTATAAAGTGCCAACATTTTCCACAGCGCTGTACAATGGAGTAAATAAACCATACAAATGGTACATAACATAACAAGTCTCTTTAATATTATTATTATTTATAACGCGCCAACATTTTCCACAGCGCTGTACAATGGAGGAAATAAACCATACAAATGGTAAATAACATAACAAGTCTATTTAATATTATTATTATTTATAAAGCGCCAACATATTCCACAGCGCTCTACAATGGAGGAAATAAACCATACAAATGGTATATAACATAACAAGTCTCTTTAATATTATTATAACTATTAAAGCGCCAACATATTCCACAGCGCTGTACAATGGAGTAAATAAACCATACAAATGGTAAATAACATAACAAGTCTCTTCAATATTATTATTATTATTTATAAAGCGCTAACATATTCCACAGCGCTGTACAATGGAGTAATTAAACCATACAAATGGTACACAACATAACAAGTCTCTTTAATATTATTATAATTATTTATAAAGCGCCAACATATTCCACAGCGCTGTACAATGGAGTAAATAAACTATACAAATGGTACATAACATAACAAGTCTCTTTAATATTATTATTATTATTTATAAAGCGCCAACATATTCCACAGCGCTGTACAATGGAGGAAATAAACCATACAAATGGTAAATAACATAGCAAGTCTCTTTAATATTATTATCATTATTAAAGCGCCAACATATTCCACAGCGCTGTACAATGGAGTAAATAAACTATACAAATGGTACATAACATAACAAGTCTCTTTAATATTATTATAATTATTTATAAAGCGCCAACATATTCCACAGCGCTGTACAATGGAGGAAATAAACCATATAAATTATAAATAAATTAACAAGTCTCTTTAATATTATTATTATTATTTATAAAGCGCCAACATATTCCACAGCGCTGTACAATGGAGTAAATAAACCATAAAAATTGTAAATAACATAACAAGTCTCTTTAATATTATTATTATTTATAAAGCGCCAACATATTCCACAGCGCTGTACAATGGAGTAAATAAACCATACAAATGGTAAATAACATAACAAGTCTCTTTAATATTATTATTATTATTTATAACGCGCCAACATTTTCCACAGCGCTGTACAATGGAGGAAATAAACCATACAAATGGTACATAACATAACAAGTCTCTTTAATATTATTATTATTATTTATAAAGCGCCAACATATTCCACAGCGCTGTACAATGGAGGAAATAAACCATACAAATGGTATATAACATAACAAGTCTCTTCAATATTATTATTATTATTTATAAAGCGCCAACATATTCCTCAGCGCTGTACAATGGAGTAAATAAACCATACAAATGGTACATAACATAACAAGTCTCTTTAATATTATTATTATTATTTATAAAGCGCCAACATATTCCACAGCGCTGTACAATGGGGTAAATAAACCATACAAATGGGAAATAACATAACAAGTCTCTTTAATATTATTATTATTTATAAAGCGCCAACATATTCCACAGCGCTGTACAATGGAGTAAATAATCCATACAAATGGTAAATAACATAACAAGTCTCTTTAATATTATTATTATTATTTATAAAGCGCCAACATATTCCACAGCGCTGTACAATGGAGTAAATAATCCATACAAATGGTAAATAACATAACAAGTCTCTTTAATATTATTATTATTTATCAAAGCGCCAACATATTCCACAGCGCTGTACAATGGAGGAAATAAACTATACACATGGTAAATAGCTTAACAAGTCTCTATAACATTATTATTATTTATAAAGCGCCAACATATTCCACAGCGCTGTACAATGGAGTAAATAAACCATACAAATGGGAAATAACATAACAAGTCTATTTAATATTATTATTATTTATAAAGCGCCAACATATTCCACAGCGCTGTACAATGGAGGAAATAAACCATACAAATGGTAAATAACATAACAAGTCTCTTTAATATTATTATTATTATTTATAAAGCGCCAACATTTTCCACAGCACTGTACAATGGAGTAAATAAACCATACAAATGGTACATAACATAACAAGTCTCTTTAATATTATTATTATTTATAAAGCGCCAACATATTCCACAGCGCTGTACAATGGAGGAAATAAACCAGACAAATGGTATATAACATAACAAGTCTCTTTAATATTATTATAACTATTAAAGCGCCAACATATTCCACAGCGCTGTACAATGAAGTAAATAAACCATACAAATGGTAAATAACATAACAAGTCTCTGCAATATTATTATTATTATTTATAAAGCGCCAACATATTCCACAGCGCTGTACAATGGAGTAATTAAACCATACAAATGGTGCATAACATAACAAGTCTCTTTAATATTATTATAATTATTTATAAAGCGCCAACATATTCCACAGCGCTGTACAATGGAGTAAATAAACTATACAAATGGTACATAACATAACAAGTCTCTTTAATATTATTATTATTATTTATAAAGCACCAACATATTCCACAGCGCTGTACAATGGAGGAAATAAACCATACAAATGGTAAATAACATAACAAGTCTATTTAATATTATTATTATTTATAAAGCGCCAACATATTCCACAGCGCTGTACAATGGAGGAAATAAACCATACAAATGGTAAATAACATGACAAGTCTCTTTAATATTATTATTATTATTTATAAAGTGCCAACATTTTCCACATCGCTGTACAATGGAGTAAATAAACCAGACAAATGGTAAATAACATAACAAGTCTCTTTAATATTATTATTATTATTTATAAAGTGCCAACATTTTCCACAGCGCTGTACAATGGAGTAAATAAACCATACAAATGGGACATAACATAACAAGTCTCTTTAATATTATTATTATTATTATTTATAAAGCACCAACATATTCCACAGCGCTGTACGATGGAGTAAATAAACCATACAAATGGTAAATAACATAACAAGTCTATTTAATATTATTATTATTTATAAAGCGCCAACATATTCCACAGCGCTGTACAATGGAGGAAATAAACCATACAAATGGTAAATAACATAACAAGTCTTTTTAATATTATTATTATTATTTATAAAGTGCCAACATTTTCCACATCGCTGTACAATGGAGTAAATAAACCAGACAAATGGTAAATAACATAACAAGTCTCTTTAATATTATTATAACTATTAAAGCGCCAACATATTCCACAGCGCTGTACAATGGAGTAAATAAACCATACAAATGGGAAATAACATAACAAGTCTCTTTAATATTATTATTATTTATCAAAGCGCCAACATATTCCACAGCGCTGTACAATGGAGGAAATAAACTATACACATGGTAAATAGCTTAACAAGTCTCTATAACATTATTATTAATTATAAAGCGCCAACATATTCCACAGCGCTGTACAATGGAGTAAATAAACCATACAAATGGTAAATAACATAACAAATCTCTTTAATATTATTATTATTTATAAAGCGCCAACATATTCCACAGCGCTGTACAATGGAGTAAATAAACCATACAAATGGTACATAACATAACAAGTCTCTTTAATATTATTATTATTATTTATAAAGCGCCAACATATTCCACAGCGATGTACAATGGGGTAAATAAACCATACAAATGGGAAATAACATAACAAGTCTCTTTAATATTATTATTATTTATAAAGCGCCAACATATTCCACAGCGCTGTACAATGGAGGAAATAAACTATACACATGGTAAATAGCTTAACAAGTCTCTATAACATTATTATTATTTATAAAGCGCCAACATATTCCACAGCGCTGTACAATGGAGTAAATAAACCATTCAAATGGTAAATAACATAACAAATCTCTTTAATATTATTATTATTTATAAAGCGCCAACATATTCCACAGCGCTGTACAATGGAGGAAATATCCATAGAAATAGTACATAACATAACAAGTCTCTTTAATATTATTATTATTATTTATAAAGCGCCAGCATATACCACAGCGCTGTACAATGGAGTAAATAAACCATTCAAATGGGAAATAACATAACAAGTCTCTTTAATATTATTATTTATATAGCGCCAACATATTTCACAGCGCTGTACAATGGAGGAAATAAACCATACAAATGGTATATAACATAACAAGTCTCTTTAATATTATTATTATTATTTATAAAGCGTCAACATATTCCACAGCGCTGTACAATGGAGTAAATAAACCATACAAATGGTAAATAACATAACAAGTCTCTTCAATATTATTATTATTATTTATAAAACGCCAACATATTCCACAGCGCTGTACAATGGAGTAAATAAACCATACAAATGGTACATAACATAACAAGTCTCTTTAATATTATTATTATTATTTATAAAGCACCAACATATTCCACAGCGCTGTACAATGGAGTAAATAAACCATACAAATGGTAAATAACATAACAAGTCTATTTAATATTATTATTATTTATAAAGCGCCAACATATTCCACAGCGCTGTACAATGGAGGAAATAAACCATACAAATGGTAAATAACATAACAAGTCTCTTTAATATTATTATTATTATTTATAAAGCGCCAACATTTTCCACAGCACTGAACAATGGAGTAAATAAAACATACAAATGGTACATAACATAACAAGTCTCTTTAATATTATTATTATTTATCAAAGCGCCAACATATTCCACAGCGCTGTACAATGGAGTAAATAAACCATACAAATGGGAAATAACATAACAAGTCTCTTTAATATTATTATTATTTATAAAGCGCCAACATATTCCACAGCGCTGTACAATGGAGGAAATAAACCAGACAAATGGTATATAACATAACAAGTCTCTTTAATATTATTATAACTATTAAAGCGCCAACATATTCCACAGCGCTGTACAATGGAGTAAATAAACCATACAAATGGTAAATAACATAACAAGTCTCTGCAATATTATTATTATTATTTATAAAGCGCCAACATATTCCACAGCGCTGTACAATGGAGTAATTAAACCATACAAATGGTACATAACATAACAAGTCTCTTTAATATTATTATAATTATTTATAAAGCGCCAACATATTCCACAGCGCTGTACAATGGAGTAAATAAACTATACAAATGGTACATAACATAACAAGTCTCTTTAATATTATTATTATTATTTATAAAGCACCATCATATTCCACAGCACTGTACAATGTAGTAAATAAACCATACAAATGGGAAATAACATAACAAGTCTCTTTAATATTATTATTATTATTTATAAAGCGCCAACATATACCACAGCGCTGTACAATGGAGTAAATAAACCATACAAATGGTAAATAACATAACAAGTATCTTTATTATTATTATTATTATTATTATTTATAAAGCGCCAACATATTCCACAGCGCTGTACAATGGAGTAAATAAACCATACAAATGGGAAATAACATAACAAGTCTCTTTATTATTATTATTATTATTATTATTATTTATAAAGCGCCAACATATTCCACAGCGCTGTACAATGGAGTAAATAAACCATACAAATGGGAAATAACATAACAAGTCTCGTTAATACTATTATTATTTATAAAGTGCCAACATATTCCACAGCGCTGTACAATGGAGTAAATAAACCACACAACTGGTAAATAACATAACAAGTCTCTTTAATATTATTATTATTATTATTTATAAAGCGCTAACATATTCCACAGCGCTGTACAATGGAGTAAATAAACCATACAAATGGGAAATAACATAACAAGTATCTTTATTATTATTATTATTATTATTATTATTATTATTTATAAAGCGCCAACATATTCCACAGCGCTGTACAATCGAGTAAATAAACCATACAAATGGGAAATAACATAACAAGTATCTTTATTATTATTATTATTATTATTATTTATAAAGCGCCAACATATTCCACAGCGTAGTACAATAGAGTAAATAAACCATACAAATGGGAAATAACATAACAAGTCTCTTTATTATTATTATTATTATTTATAAAGCGCCAACATATTCCACAGCGCTGTACAATGGAGTAAATAAACCATACAAATGGGAAATAACATAACAAGTCTCGTTAATACTATTATTATTTATAAAGTGCCAACATATTCCACAGCGCTGTACAATGGAGTAAATAAACCATACAAATGGGAAATAACATAACAAGTCTCTTTAATATTATTATTATTATTTATAAAGCGCCAACATATTCCACAGCACTGTACAATGTAGTAAATAAACCATACAAATGGTACATAACATAACAAGTCTCTTTAATATTATTATTATTATTATTTATAAAGCGCTAACATATTCCACAGCGCTGTACAATCGAGTAAATAAACCATACAAATGGGAAATAACATAACAAGTATCTTTAATATTATTATTATTATTATTATTTATAAAGCGCCAACATATTCCACAGCGCTGTACAATGGAGGAAATAAACCATACAAATGGGAAATAAAATAACAAGTCTCTTTAATATTATTATCATTATTTATAAAACGCCAACATATACCACAGCGCTGTACAATGGAGTAAATAAACCACACAGATGGGAAATACCATAACAAGTCTCTTTAATATTATTATTATTATTTATAAAGCACCAACATATTCCACAGCGCTGTACAATGAAGTAAATAATCCATACAAATGGTAAATAACATAACAAGTCTCTTTAATATTATTACTATTTATAAAGCCCCAACATATTCCACAGCGCTGTACAATGGAGTAAATAAACCATACAAATGGTAAATAACATAACAAGTCTCTTTAATATTATTATTATTTATAAAGCGCCAACATATTCCACAGCGCTGTACAATGGAGGAAATAAACCATACAAATGGTATATAACATAACAAGTCTCTTTAATATTATTATTATCATTTATTAAGCGTCAACATATTCCACAGCGCTGTACAATGGAGTAAATAAACCATACAAATATTAAATAACATAACAAGTCTCTTTAATAGTATTATTATTATTTATAAAGCACCAACATATTCCACAGCGCTGTACAATGGAGTAAATAAACCATACAAATGTTAAATAATATAACAAGTCTCTTTAATATTATTATTATTTATCAAAGCGCCAACATATTCCACAGCGCTGTACAATGGAGTAAATAAACCATACAAATGGGAAATAACATAACAAGTCTCTTTAATATTATTATTATTTAAAAAGTGCCAACATATTCCACAGCGCTGTACAATGGAGTAAATAAACCATACAAATGGGAAATAACATAAGTCTTTTTAATATTATTATTATTATTTATAAAGCGCCAACATAATCCACAGCGCTGTTCAATGGAGTAAATAAACCATACAAATGGTAAATAACATAACAAGTCTCTTTAATATTATTATTATTATTTATAAAGTGTCAACGTATTCCACAGCGCTGTACAATGGAGTAAATATACTATACACATGGTAAATAGCATAACAAGTCTCTTTAATATTATTATTATTTTTTATAAAGCGCCAGCATATTCCACAGCTCTGTACAATGGAGTAAATAAACCATACAAATGGTAAATAACATAACAAGTCTCTTTAATATTATTATTATTATTTATAAAGCGCCAACATATACCACAAGGCTGTACAATGGAGTAAATAAACTATACACGTGGTAAATAGCATAACAAGTTTCTTTAATATTATTATTATTTGTTATAAAGCGCCAGCATATTCCACAGCGCTGTACAATGGAGGAAATAAACCATAGAAATGGTACATATCATAACAAGTCTCTTTAATATTATTATTATTTAAAAAGTGCCAACATATTCCACAGCGCTGTACAATTGAGTAAATAAACCATACAAATGGGAAATAACATAAGTCTTTTTAATATTATTATTATTATTTATAAAGCGCCAACATAATCCACAGCGCTGTTCAATGGAGTAAATAAACCATACAAATGGTAAATAACATAACAAGTCTCTTTAATATTATTATTATTATTTATAAAGTGTCAACGTATTCCACAGCGCTGTACAATGGAGTAAATATACTATACACATGGTAAATAGCATAACAAGTCTCTTTAATATTATTATTATTTTTTATAAAGCGCCAGCATATTCCACAGCTCTGTACAATGGAGTAAATAAACCATACAAATGGTAAATAACATAACAAGTCTCTTTAATATTATTATTATTATTTATAAAGCGCCAACATATACCACAAGGCTGTACAATGGAGTAAATAAACTATACACGTGGTAAATAGCATAACAAGTTTCTTTAATATTATTATTATTTGTTATAAAGCGCCAGCATATTCCACAGCGCTGTACAATGGAGGAAATAAACCATAGAAATGGTACATATCATAACAAGTCTCTTTAATATTATTTTTATTTATAAAGCGCCAACATATTCCACAGCGCTGTACAATGGAGTAAATAAACCATACAAATGGTAAAAAATATAACAAGTCTCTTTAATATTATTATTATTTATCAAAGCGCCAACATGTTCCACAGCGCTGTACAATGGAGTAAATAAACCATACAAATGGTACATAGCATAACAAGTCTCTTTAATTTTATTATTATTTATAAAGCGCCAACATATTCCACAGCGCTCTACAATGGGGTAAATAAACCATACAAATGGTAAATAACATAATAAGTCTCTTTAATATTATTATTATTTAGCAAAGCGCCAACATATTCCACAGCGCTGTACAATGGAGTAAATAAACCATACAAATGGTACATAACATAACAAGTCTCTTTAATATTATTATTATTTATAAAGTGCCAACATATTCCACAGCGCTGTACAATGGAGTAAATAAACCATACAAATGGTAAATAACATAACAAGTCTTTTTAATATTATTATTATTATTTATAAAGCGCCAACATATACCACAGCACTGTACAATGTAGTAAATAAACCATACAAATGGGAAATAACATAACAAGTCTCTTTAATATTATTATTATTATTTATAAAGCGCCAACATATACCACAGCGCTGTACAATGGAGTAAATAAACCATACAAATGGTAAATAACATAACAAGTATCTTTATTATTATTATTATTATTATTATTTATGAAGCGCCAACATATTCCACAGCGCTGTAAAATGGAGTAAATAAACCATACAAATGGGAAATAACATAACAAGTCTCTTTATTATTATTATTATTATTATTATTATTTATAAAGCGCCAACATATTCCACAGCGCTGTACAATGGAGTAAATAAACCATACAAATGGGAAATAACATAACAAGTCTCGTTAATACTATTATTATTTATAAAGTGCCAACATATTCCACAGCGCTGTACAATGGAGTAAATAAACCACACAACTGGTAAATAACATAACAAGTCTCTTTAATATTATTATTATTATTATTTATAAAGCGCTAACATATTCCACAGCGCTGTACAATGGAGTAAATAAACCATACAAATGGGAAATAACATAACAAGTATCTTTATTATTATTATTATTATTATTATTATTTATAAAGCGCCAACATATTCCACAGCGCTGTACAATCGAGTAAATAAACCATACAAATGGGAAATAACATAACAAGTATCTTTATTATTATTATTATTATTATTATTATTTATAAAGTGCCAACATATTCCACAGCGCTGTACAATAGAGTAAATAAACCATACAAATGGGAAATAACATAACAAGTCTCTTTATTATTATTATTATTATTTATAAAGCGCCAACATATTCCACAGCGCTGTACAATGGAGTAAATAAACCATACAAATGGGAAATAACATAACAAGTCTCGTTAATACTATTATTATTTATAAAGTGCCAACATATTCCACAGCGCTGTACAATGGAGTAAATAAACCATACAAATGGAAAATAACATAACAAGTCTCTTTAATATTATTATTATTATTATTTATAAAGCGCTAAAATATTCCACAGCGCTGTACAATCGAGTAAATAAACCATACAAATGGGAAATAACATAACAAGTCTCTTTAATATTATTATTATTATTATTATTTATAAAGCGCCAACATATTCCACAGCGCTGTACAATGGAGGAAATAAACCATACAAATGGGAAATAAAATAACAAGTCTCTTTAATATTATTATCATTATTTATAAAACGCCAACATATACCACAGCGCTGTACAATGGAGTAAATAAACCACACAGATGGGAAATACCATAACAAGTCTCTTTAATATTATTATTATTATTTATAAAGAGTCAACATATTCCACAGCGCTGTACAATGGAGTAAATAAACCATACAAATGGCAAATAACATAACAAGTCTCTTTAATATTATTATTGTTATTTATAAAGAGTCAACATATTCCACAGCGATGTACAATGGAGTAAATAAACCATACAAATGGTAAATAACATAACAAGTCTCTTTAATATAATTATTATTATTTATAAAGCGCCAACGTATTCCACAGCGCTGTACAATGAAGTAAATAAACTATACACATGGTAAAAAGCATAACAAGTCTCTTTAATATTATTATTTATATAGCGCCAACATATTCCACAGCGCTGTACAATGGAGGAAATAAACCATACAAATGGTATATAACATAACAAGTCTCTTTAATATTATTATAACTATTAAAGCGCCAACATATTCCACAGCGCTGTACAATGGAGTAAATAAACCATACAAATGATAAATAACATAACAAGTCTCTTCAATATTATTATTATTATTTATAAAGCGCCAACATATTCCACAGCGCTGTACAATGGAGTAAATAAACCATACAAATGGTACATAACATAACAAGTCTCTTTAATATTATTATAATTATTTATAAAGCGCCAACATATTCCACAGCGCTGTACAATGGAGGAAATAAACCATACAAAGGGTATATAACAGAACAAGTCTCTTTAATATTATTATTATTATTTATAAAGCGCCAACATATTCCACAGCGCTGTGCAATGGAGGAAATAAACCATACAAATGGGAAATAACATAACAAGTCTCTTTAATATTATTATTATTATTTATAAAGCTGTGCAATGGGGTAAATAAACCATACAAATGGTAAATAACATAACAAGTCTCTTTAATATTATTATTATTATTTATAAAGCGCCAACATTTTCCACAGCGCTGTACAATGGAGTAAATAAACCATACAAATGGTACATAACATAACAAGTCTCTTTAATATTATTATCATTTATAAAGCGCCAACATATTCCACAGCGCTGTACAATGGAGGAAATAAACCATACAAATGGTATATAACATAACAAGTCTCTTTAATATTATTATAACTATTAAAGCGCCAACATATTCCACAGCGCTGTACAATGGAGTAAATAAACCATACAAATGGTAAATAACATAACAAGTCTCTTCAATATTATTATTATTATTTATAAAGCGCCAACATATTCCACAGCGCTGTACAATGGAGTAAATAAACCATACAAATGGGAAATAACATAACAAGTCTCTTTAATATTATTATTATTTATAAAGCGCCAACATATTCCACAGCGCTGTACAATGGAGTAAATAAACCATACAAATGTTACATAACATAACAAGTCTCTTTAATATTATTATAATTATTTATAAAGCGCCAACATATTCCACAGCGCTGTACAATGGAGTAAATAAACCATACAAATGGTACATAACATAACAAGTCTCTTTAATATTATTATTATTATTTATAAAGCGCCAACATATTCCACAGCGCTGTACAATGGAGGAAATAAACCATACAAATGGTATATAACATAACAAGTCTCTTTAATATTATTATCATTATTAAAGCGCCAACATATTCCACAGCACTGTACAATGGAGGAAATAAACCATACAAATGGTACATAACATAACAAGTCTCTTTAATATTATTATTATTTATAAAGCGCCAACATATTCCACAGCGCTGTACAATGGAGGAAATAAACCATGCAAATGGTATATAACATAACAAGTCTCTTTAATATTATTATAACTATTAAAGCGCCAACATATTCCAAAACGCTGTACAATGGAGTAAATAAACCATACAAATGGTAAATAACATAACAAGTCTCTTCAATATTATTATTATTATTTATAAAGCGCCAACATATTCCACAGCGCTGTACAATGGAGTAAATAAACCATACAAATGGTACATAACATAACAAGTCTCTTTAATATTATTATAATTATTTATAAAGCGCCAACATATTCCACAGCGCTGTACAATGGAGTAAATAAACCATACAAATGGTACATAACATAGCAAGTCTCTTTAATATTATTAGTATTATTTATAAAGCGCCAACATATTCCACAGCGCTGTACAATGGAGGAAATAAACCATACAAATGGTATATAACATAACAAGTCTCTTTAATAATATTATCATTATTAAAGTGCCAACATATTCCACAGCGCTGTACAATGGAGGAAATAAACCATACAAATGGTAAATAACATAACAAGTCTCTTTAATATTATTATTATTCTTTATAAAGCGCCAACATATTCCACAGCGCTGTACAATGGAGTAAATAAACCATACAAATTGTAAATAACATAACAAGTCTCTTTAATATTATTATTATTTATAAAGCGCCAACATATTCCACAGCGCTGTACAATGGAGGAAATAAATCCATACAAATGGTATATAACATAACAAGTCTCATTAATATTATTATTATTATTTATAAAGCGTCAACATATTCCACAGCGCTGTACAATGGAGTAAATAAACCATACAAATGGGAAATAACATAACAAGTCTCTTTAATAGTATTATTATTATTTATAAAGCACCAACATATTCCACAGCGCTGTACAATGGAGTAAATAAACCATACAAATGGTAAATAATATAACAAGTCTCTTTAATATTATTATTATTTATCAAAGCGCTAACATAATCCACAGCGCTGTACAATGGAGTAAATAAACCATACAAATGGTAAATAACATAATAAGTCTCTTTAATATTATTATTATTTATAAAGAACCAACATATTCCACAGCGCTGTACAATGGAATAAATAAACCATACAAATGGGAAATAACATAACAAGTCTCTTTAATATTATTATTATTTATCAAAGCGCCAACATATTCCACAGCGCTGTACAATGGAGTAAATAAACCATACAAATGGGAAATAACAGAACAAGTCTCTTTAATATTATTATTATTATTATTTATAAAGCGCCAACATATTCCACAGCGCTGTACAATGGAGTAAATAAACCATACAAATAGGAAATAACATAACAAGTCTCTTTATTATTAATTTTATTATTTATAAAGCGCCAACATATACCACAGTGCTGTACAATGGAGTAAATAAACCTTACAAATGGCAAATAACATTATAAGTCTCTTTAATATTATTATTATTATTTATAAAGCGCCAACATATTCCACAGCGCTGTACAATGGAGTAAATAAACCATACAAATGGTACATAACATAACAAGTCTCTTTATTATTATTATTATTATTATTTATAAAGCGCCAACATATTTTACAGCGCTGTACAATGGAGTAAATAAACCATACAAATGGGAAATAACATAACAAGTCTCTTTAATATTATTATTATTTTTATTTATAAAGCGCCAACATATTCCACAGCGCTGTACAATGGAGTAAATTAACTATACACATGGTAAACAGCATAACAAGTCTCTTTAATATTATTATTTATATAGCGCCAACATATTCCACAGCGCTGTAAAATGGAGTAAATTAACCATTCAAATGGTAAGTAACATAACAAGTCTCTTTAATATTATTATTATTATTTATAAAGTGCCTGCATATTCCACAGCGCTGTACAATGGAGTAAATAAACCATACAAATGTACATAACATAACAAGTCTCTTTAATATTATTATTATTATTTATAAAGCGCCAACATATTCCACAGCGCTGTACAATGGAGTAAATAAACCATACAAATGGTACATAACATAACAAGTCTCTTTAATATTATTATAATTATTTATAAAGCGCCAACATATTCCACAGCGCTGTACAATGGAGTAAATAAACCATACAAATGGGAAATAACATAATAAGTCTCTTTAATATTATTATTATTTAAAAAGTGCCAACATATTCCACAGCGCTGTACAATGGAGTAAATAAACCATACAAATGGGAAATAACATAAGTCTTTTTAATATTATTATTATTATTTATAAAGCGCCAACATAATCCACAGCGCTGTACAATGGAGTAAATAAACCATACAAATGGTACATAACATAACAAGTCTCTTTAATATTATTATTATTATTTATAAAGTGTCAACATATACCACAGCGCTGTACAATGGAGTAAATAAACCTTACAAATGGTAAATAACATAACAAGTCTCTTTAATATTATTATTATTATTTATAAAGTGTCAACATATACCACAGCGCTGTACAATGGAGTAAATAAACCTTACAAATGGTAAATAACATAACAAGTCTCTTTAATATTATTATTATTATTTATAAAGCGCCAACATATACCACAAGGCTGTACAATGGAGTAAATAAACTATACACGTGGTAAATAGCATAACAAGTTTCTTTAATATTATTATTATTTGTTATAAAGCGCCAGCATATTCCACAGCGCTGTACAATGGAGGAAATAAACCATAGAAATGGTACATATCATAACAAGTCTCTTTAATATTATTTTTATTTATAAAGCGCCAACATATTCCACAGCGCTGTACAATGGAGTAAATAAACCATACAAATGGTAAATAATATAACAAGTCTCTTTAATATTATTATTATTTATAAAGCGCCAACATATTCCACAGCGCTCTACAATGGGGTAAATAAACCATACAAATGGTAAATAACATAACAAGTCTCTTTAATATTATTATTATTATTTATAAAGCGCCAACATATACCACAAGGCTGTACAATGGAGTAAATAAACTATACACGTGGTAAATAGCATAACAAGTTTCTTTAATATTATTATTATTTGTTATAAAGCGCCAGCATATTCCACAGCGCTGTACAATGGAGGAAATAAACCATAGAAATGGTACATATCATAACAAGTCTCTTTAATATTATTTTTATTTATAAAGCGCCAACATATTCCACAGCGCTGTACAATGGAGTAATTAAACCATACAAATGGTACATAGCATAACAAGTCTCTTTAATATTATTATTATTTATAAAGCGCCAACACATTCCACAGCGCTCTACAATGGGGTAAATAAACCATACAAATGGTAAATAACATAATAAGTCTCTTTAATATTATTATTATTTAGCAAAGCGCCAACATATTCCACAGCGCTGTACAATGGAGTAAATAAACCATACTAATGTTAAATAACATAACAAGTCTCTTTAATATTATTATTATTTATCAAAGCGACAACATATTCCACAGCGCTGTACAATGGAGTAAATAAACCATACAAATGGTACATAACATAACAAGTCTCTTTAATATTATTATTATTTATAAAGTGCCAACATATTCCACAGCGCTGTACAATGGAGAAAATAAACCATGCAAATTATATATAACATAACAAGTCTCTTTAATATTATTATTATTTATAAAGTGCCAACATATTCCACAGCGCTGTACAATGGAGTAAATAAACCATACAAATGGTAAATAACATAACAAGTCTTTTTAATATTATTATTATTATTTATAAAGCGCCAACATATACCACAGCACTGTACAATGTAGTAAATAAACCATACAAATGGGAAATAACATAACAAGTCTCTTTAATATTATTATTATTATTTATAAAGCGCCAACATATACCACAGCGCTGTACAATGGAGTAAATAAACCATACAAATGGTAAATAACATAACAAGTATCTTTATTATTATTATTATTATTATTATTTATAAAGCGCCAACATATTCCACAGCGCTGTACAATGGAGTAAATAAACCATACAAATGGGAAATAACATAACAAGTCTCTTTATTATTATTATTATTATTATTATTATTTATAAAGCGCCAACATATTCCACAGCGCTGTACAATGGAGTAAATAAACCATACAAATGGGAAATAACATAACAAGTCTCGTTAATACTATTATTATTTATAAAGTGCCAACATATTCCACAGCGCTGTACAATGGAGTAAATAAACCACACAACTGGTAAATAACATAACAAGTCTCTTTAATATTATTATTATTATTTATAAAGCGCTAACATATTCCACAGCGCTGTACAATCGAGTAAATAAACCATACAAATGGGAAATAACATAACAAGTATCTTTATTATTATTATTATTATTATTTATAAAGCGCCAACATGTTCCACAGCGCTGTACAATGGAGTAAATAAACCATACAAATGGTACATAGCATAACAAGTCTCTTTAATATTATTATTATTTATAAAGCGCCAACATATTCCACAGCGCTCTACAATGGGGTAAATAAACCATACAAATGGTAAATAACATAATAAGTCTCTTTAATATTATTATTATTTAGCAAAGCGCCAACATATTCCACAGCGCTGTACAATGGAGTAAATAAACCATACTAATGTTAAATAACATAACAAGTCTCTTTAATATTATTATTATTTATCAAAGCGCCAACATATTCCACAGCCCTGTACAATGGAGTAAATAAACCATACAAATGGTACATAACATAACAAGTCTCTTTAATATTATTATTATTTATAAAGTGCCAACATATTCCACAGCGCTGTACAATGGAGTAAATAAACCATACAAATGGTAAATAACATAACAAGTCTTTTTAATATTATTATTATTATTTATAAAGCGCCAACATATTCCACAGCGCTGTACAATGGAGTAAATAAACCATACAAATGGGAAATAACATAACAAGTCTCGTTAATACTATTATTATTTATAAAGTGCCAACATATTCCACAGCGCTGTACAATGGAGTAAATAAACCATACAAATGGGAAATAACATAACAAGTCTCTTTAATATTATTATTATTATTTATAAAGCGCCAACATATTCCACAGCACTGTACAATGTAGTAAATAAACCATACAAATGGTACATAACATAACAAGTCTCTTTAATATTATTATTATTATTATTTATAAAGCGCTAACATATTCCACAGCGCTGTACAATCGAGTAAATAAACCATACAAATGGGAAATAACATAACAAGTCTCTTTAATATTATTATTATTATTATTATTTATAAAGCGCCAACATATTCCACAGCGCTGTACAATGGAGGAAATAAACCATACAAATGGGAAATAAAATAACAAGTCTCTTTAATATTATTATCATTATTTATAAAACGCCAACATATACCACAGCGCTGTACAATGGAGTAAATAAACCACACAGATGGGAAATACCATAACAAGTCTCTTTAATATTATTATTATTATTTATAAAGAGTCAACATATTCCACAGCGCTGTACAATGGAGTAAATAAACCATACAAATGGCAAATAACATAACAAGTCTCTTTAATATTATTATTGTTATTTATAAAGAGTCAACATATTCCACAGCGCTGTACAATGGTGTAAATAAACCATACAAATGGTAAATAACATAACAAGTCTCTTTAATATAATTATTATTATTTATAAAGCGCCAACGTATTCCACAGCGCTGTACAATGAAGTAAATAAACTATACACATGGTAAATAGCATAACAAGTCTCTTTAATATTATTATTTATATAGCGCCAACATATTCCACAGCGCTGTACAATGGAGGAAATAAACCATACAAATGGTATATAACATAACAAGTCTCTTCAATATTATTATTATTATTTATAAAGCGCCAACATATTCCACAGCGCTGTGCAATGGAGGAAATAAACCATACAAATGGGAAATAACATAACAAGTCTCTTTAATATTATTATTATTATTTATAAAGCTGTACAATGGGGTAAATAAACCATACAAATGGTAAATAACATAACAAGTCTCTTTAATATTATTATTATTATTTATAAAGCGCCAACATTTTCCACAGCGCTGTACAATGGAGTAAATAAACCATACAAATGGTACATAACATAACAAGTCTCTTTAATAATATTATCATTTATAAAGCGCCAACATATTCCACAGCGCTGTACAATGGAGGAAATAAACCATACAAATGGTATATAACATAACAAGTCTCTTTAATATTATTATAACTATTAAAGCGCCAACATATTCCACAGCGCTGTACAATGGAGTAAATAAACCATACAAATGGTAAATAACATAAAAAGTCTCTTCAATATTATTATTATTATTTATAAAGCGCCAACATATTCCACAGCGCTGTACAATGGAGTAAATAAACCATACAAATGGGAAATAACATAACAAGTCTCTTTAATATTATTATTATTTATAAAGCGCCAACATATTCCACAGCGCTGTACAATGGAGTAAATAAACCATACAAATGTTACATAACATAACAAGTCTCTTTAATATTATTATAATTATTTATAAAGCGCCAACATATTCCACAGCGCTGTACAATGGAGTAAATAAACCATACAAATGGTACATAACATAACAAGTCTCTTTAATATTATTATTATTATTTATAAAGCGCCAACATATTCCACAGCGCTGTACAATGGAGGAAATAAACCATACAAATGGTATATAACATAACAAGTCTCTTTAATATTATTATCATTATTAAAGCGCCAACATATTCCACAGCGCTGTACAATGGAGGAAATAAACCATACAAATGGTACATAACATAACAAGTCTCTTTAATATTATTATTATTTATAAAGCGCCAACATATTCCACAGCGCTGTACAATGGAGGAAATAAACCATGCAAATGGTATATAACATAACAAGTCTCTTTAATATTATTATAACTATTAAAGCGCCAACATATTCCAAAACGCTGTACAATGGAGTAAATAAACCATACAAATGGTAAATAACATAACAAGTCTCTTCAATATTATTATTATTATTTATAAAGCGCCAACATATTCCACAGCGCTGTACAATGGAGTAAATAAACCATACAAATGGTACATAACATAACAAGTCTCTTTAATATTATTATAATTATTTATAAAGCGCCAACATATTCCACAGCGCTGTACAATGGAGTAAATAAACCATACAAATGGTACATAACATAGCAAGTCTCTTTAATATTATTAGTATTATTTATAAAGCGCCAACATATTCCACAGCGCTGTACAATGGAGTAAATAAACCATACAAATGGTACATAACATAGCAAGTCTCTTTAATATTATTAGTATTATTTATAAAGCGCCAACATATTCCACAGCGCTGTACAATGGAGGAAATAAACCATACAAATGGTATATAACATAACAAGTCTCTTTAATAATATTATCATTATTAAAGTGCCAACATATTCCACAGCGCTGTACAATGGAGGAAATAAACCATACAAATGGTAAATAACATAACAAGTCTCTTTAATATTATTATTATTTTATATAAAGCGCCAACATATTCCACAGCGCTGTACAATGGAGTAAATAAACCATACAAATGGTAAATAACATAACAAGTCTCTTTAATATTATTATTTATATAGCGCCAACATATTCCACAGCGCTGTACAATGGAGTAAATAAACCATACAAATGGGAAATAACATAACAAGTCTCTTTAATAGTATTATTATTATTTATAAAGCACCAACATATTCCACAGCGCTGTACAATGGAGTAAATAAACCATACAAATGGTAAATAATATAACAAGTCTCTTTAATATTATTATTATTTATCAAAGCGCTAACATAATCCACAGCGCTGTACAATGGAGTAAATAAACCATACAAATGGTAAATAACATAACAAGTCTCTTTAATATTATTATTATTTATAAAGAACCAACATATTCCACAGCGCTGTACAATGGAGTAAATAAACCACACAACTGGTAAATAACATAACAAGTCTCTTTAATAATATTATCATTATTAAAGTGCCAACATATTCCACAGCGCTGTACAATGGAGGAAATAAACCATACAAATGGTAAATAACATAACAAGTCTCTTTAATATTATTATTATTCTTTATAAAGCGCCAACATATTCCACAGCGCTGCACAATGGAGTAAATAAACCATACAAATGGTAAATAACATAACAAGTCTCTTTAATATTATTATTATTTATAAAGCGCCAACATATTCCACAGCGCTGTACAATGGAGGAAATAAACCATACAAATGGTATATAACATAACAAGTCTCTTTAATATTATTATAACTATTAAAGCGCCAACATATTCCACAGCGCTGTACAATGGAGTAAATAAACCATACAAATGTTAAATAACATAACAAGTCTCTTTAATATTATTATTATTTTATATAAAGCGCCAACATATTCCACAGCGCTGTACAATGGAGTAAATAAACCATACAAATGGTAAATAACATAACAAGTCTCTTTAATATTATTATTTATATAGCGCCAACATATTCCACAGCGCTGTACAATGGAGGAAATAAATCCATACAAATGGTATATAACATAACAAGTCTCATTAATATTATTATTATTATTTATAAAGCGTCAACATATTCCACAGCGCTGTACAATGGAGTAAATAAACCATACAAATGGGAAATAACATAACAAGTCTCTTTAATAGTATTATTATTATTTATAAAGCACCAACATATTCCACAGCGCTGTACAATGGATTAAATAAACCATACAAATGGTAAATAATATAACAAGTCTCTTTAATATTATTATTATTTATCAAAGCGCTAACATAATCCACATCGCTGTACAATGGAGTAAATAAACCATACAAATGGTAAATAACATAACAAGTCTCTTTAATATTATTATTATTTATAAAGAACCAACATATTCCACAGCGCTGTACAATGGAATAAATAAACCATACAAATGGGAAATAACATAACAAGTCTCTTTAATATTATTATTATTTATCAAAGCGCCAACATATTCCACAGCGCTGTACAATGGAGTAAATAAACCATACAAATGGGAAATAACATAACAAGTCTCTTTAATATTATTATTATTATTATTTATAAAGCGTCAACATATTCCACAGAGCTGTACAATGGAGTAAATAAACCATACAAATGGGAAATAACATGACAAGTCTCTTTATTATTAATATTATTATTTATAAAGCGCCAACATATACCACAGTGCTGTACAATGGAGTAAATAAACCTTACAAATGGCAAATAACATTATAAGTCTCTTTAATATTATTATTATTATTTATAAAGCGCCAACATATTCCACAGCGCTGTACAATGGAGTAAATAAACCATACAAATGGTACATAACATAACAAGTCTCTTTAATATTATTATCATTTATAAAGCGCCAACATATTCCACAGCGCTGTACAATGGAGGAAATAAACCATACAAATGGTATATAACATAACAAGTCTCTTTAATATTATTATAACTATTAAAGCGCCAACATATTCCACAGCGCTGTACAATGGAGTAAATAAACCATACAAATGGTAAATAACATAACAAGTCTCTTCAATATTATTATTATTATTTATAAAGCGCCAACATATTCCACAGCGCTGTACAATGGAGTAAATAAACCATACAAATGGGAAATAACATAACAAGTCTCTTTAATATTATTATTATTTATAAAGCGCCAACATATTCCACAGCGCTGTACAATGGAGTAAATAAACCATACAAATGTTACATAACATAACAAGTCTCTTTAATATTATTATAATTATTTATAAAGCGCCAACATATTCCACAGCGCTGTACAATGGAGTAAATAAACCATACAAATGGTACATAACATAACAAGTCTCTTTAATATTATTATTATTATTTATAAAGCGCCAACATATTCCACAGCGCTGTACAATGGAGGAAATAAACCATACAAATGGTAAATAACATAACAAGTCTCTTTAATATTATTATTATTCTTTATAAAGCGCCAACATATTCCACAGCGCTGTACAATGGAGGAAATAAACCATACAAATGGTACATAACATAACAAGTCTCTTTAATATTATTATTATTTATAAAGCGCCAACATATTCCACAGCGCTGTACAATGGAGGAAATAAACCATGCAAATTATATATAACATAACAAGTCTCTTTAATATTATTATAACTATTAAAGCGCCAACATATTCCAAAACGCTGTACAATGGAGTAAATAAACCATACAAATGGTAAATAACATAACAAGTCTCTTCAATATTATTATTATTATTTATAAAGCGCCAACATATTCCACAGCGCTGTACAATGGAGTAAATAAACCATACAAATGGTACATAACATAACAAGTCTCTTTAATATTATTATAATTATTTATAAAGCGCCAACATATTCCACAGCGCTGTACAATGGAGTAAATAAACCATACAAATGGTACATAACATAGCAAGTCTCTTTAATATTATTAGTATTATTTATAAAGCGCCAACATATTCCACAGCGCTGTACAATGGAGGAAATAAACCATACAAATGGTATATAACATAACAAGTCTCTTTAATAATATTATCATTATTAAAGTGCCAACATATTCCACAGCGCTGTACAATGGAGGAAATAAACCATACAAATGGTAAATAACATAACAAGTCTCTTTAATATTATTATTATTTTATATAAAGCGCCAACATATTCCACAGCGCTGTACAATGGAGTAAATAAACCATACAAATGGTAAATAACATAACAAGTCTCTTTAATATTATTATTTATATAGCGCCAACATATTCCACAGCGCTGTACAATGGAGGAAATAAATCCATACAAATGGTATATAACATAACAAGTCTCATTAATATTATTATTATTATTTATAAAGCGTCAACATATTCCACAGCGCTGTACAATGGAGTAAATAAACCATACAAATGGGAAATAACATAACAAGTCTCTTTAATAGTATTATTATTATTTATAAAGCACCAACATATTCCACAGCGCTGTACAATGGATTAAATAAACCATACAAATGGTAAATAATATAACAAGTCTCTTTAATATTATTATTATTTATCAAAGCGCTAACATAATCCACAGCGCTGTACAATGGAGTAAATAAACCATACAAATGGTAAATAACATAACAAGTCTCTTTAATATTATTATTATTTATAAAGAACCAACATATTCCACAGCGCTGTACAATGGAATAAATAAACCATACAAATGGGAAATAACATAACAAGTCTCTTTAATATTATTATTATTATTATTAATAAAGCGCCAACATATTCCACAGCGCTGTACAATGGAGTAAATAAACCATACAAATGGGAAATAACAGAACAAGTCTCTTTAATATTATTATTATTATTTATAAAGCGCCAACATATTCCACAGCGCTGTACAATGGAGTAAATTAACTATACACATGGTAAATAGCATAACAAGTCTCTTTAATATTATTATTTATATAGCGCCAACATATTCCACAGCGCTGTAAAATGGAGTAAATTAACCATTCAAACGGAAAGTAACATAACAAGTCTCTTTAATATTATTATTATTATTTATAAAGCGCCAACATATACCACAGCGCTGTACAATGGAGTAAATAAACCATACAAATGGTAAATAACATAACAAGTCTCTTTAATATTATTATTATTATTTATAAAGCGCCTGCATATTCCACAGCGCTGTACAATGGAGTAAATAAACCATACAAATGTACATAACATAACAAGTCTCTTTAATATTATTATTATTATTTATAAAGCGCAAACATATTCCACAGCGCTGTACAATGGAGTAAATAATCCATACAAATGGTAAATAACATAAATAGTCTCTTTAATATTATTATTATTTATATAGAACCAACATATTCCACAGCGCTGTACAATGGATTAAATAAACCATACAAATGGTAAATAATATAACAAGTCTCTTTAATATTATTATTATTTATCAAAGCGCTAACATAATCCACAGCGCTGTACAATGGAGTAAATAAACCATACAAATGGTAAATAACATAACAAGTCTCTTTAATATTATTATTATTTATAAAGAACCAACATATTCCACAGCGCTGTACAATGGAATAAATAAACCATACAAATGGGAAATAACATAACAAGTCTCTTTAATATTATTATTATTTATCAAAGCGCCAACATATTCCACAGCGCTGTACAATGGAGTAAATAAACCATACAAAAGGGAAATAACATAACAAGTCTCTTTAATATTATTATTATTATTATTTATAAAGCGTCAACATATTCCACAGAGCTGTACAATGGAGTAAATAAACCATACAAATGGGAAATAACATAACAAGTCTCTTTATTATTAATATTATTATTTATAAAGCGCCAACATATACCACAGTGCTGTACAATGGAGTAAATAAACCTTACAAATGGCAAATAACATTATAAGTATCTTTAATATTATTATTATTATTTATAAAGCGCCAACATATTCCACAGCGCTGTACAATGGAGTAAATAAACCATACAAATGGTACATAACATAACAAGTCTCTTTAATATTATTATCATTTATAAAGCGCCAACATATTCCACAGCGCTGTACAATGGAGGAAATAAACCATACAAATGGTATATAACATAACAAGTCTCTTTAATATTATTATAACTATTAAAGCGCCAACATATTCCACAGCGCTGTACAATGGAGTAAATAAACCATACAAATGGTAAATAACATAACAAGTCTCTTCAATATTATTATTATTATTTATAAAGCGCCAACATATTCCACAGAGCTGTACAATGGAGTAAATAAACCATACAAATGGGAAATAACATAACAAGTCTCTTTAATATTATTATTATTTATAAAGCGCCAACATATTCCACAGCGCTGTACAATGGAGTAAATAAACCATACAAATGGTACATAACATAACAAGTCTCTTTAATATTATTATTATTATTTATAAAGCGCCAACATATTCCACAGCGCTGTACAATGGAGGAAATAAACCATACAAATGGTATATAACATAACAAGTCTCTTTAATATTATTATCATTATTAAAGCGCCAACATATTCCACAGCGCTGTACAATGGAGGAAATAAACCATACAAATGGTACATAACATAACAAGTCTCTTTAATATTATTATTATTTATAAAGCGCCAACATATTCCACAGCGCTGTACAATGGAGGAAATAAACCATGCAAATTATATATAACATAACAAGTCTCTTTAATATTATTATAACTATTAAAGCGCCAACATATTCCAAAACGCTGTACAATGGAGTAAATAAACCATACAAATGGTAAATAACATAACAAGTCTCTCAATATTATTATTATTATTTATAAAGCGCCAACATATTCCACAGCGCTGTACAATGGAGTAAATAAACCATACAAATGGTACATAACATAACAAGTCTCTTTAATATTATTATAATTATTTATAAAGCGCCAACATATTCCACAGCGCTGTACAATGGAGTAAATAAACCATACAAATGGTACATAACATAGCAAGTCTCTTTAATATTATTAGTATTATTTATAAAGCGCCAACATATTCCACAGCGCTGTACAATGGAGGAAATAAACCATACAAATGGTATATAACATAACAAGTCTCTTTAATAATATTATCATTATTAAAGTGCCAACATATTCCACAGCGCTGTACAATGGAGGAAATAAACCATACAAATGGTAAATAACATAACAAGTCTCTTTAATATTATTATTATTCTTTATAAAGCGCCAACATATTCCACAGCGCTGTACAATGGAGTAAATAAACCATACAAATGGTAAATAACATAACAAGTCTCTTTAATATTATTATTATTTATAAAGCACCAACATATTCCACAGCGCTGTACAATGGAGGAAATAAACCATACAAATGGTATATAACATAACAAGTCTCTTTAATATTATTATAACTATTAAAGCGCCAACATATTCCACAGCGCTGTACAATGGAGTAAATAAACCATACAAATGTTAAATAACATAACAAGTCTCTTTAATATTATTATTATTTTATATAAAGCGCCAACATATTCCACAGCGCTGTACAATGGAGTAAATAAACCATACAAATGGTAAATAACATAACAAGTCTCTTTAATATTATTATTTATATAGCGCCAACATATTCCACAGCGCTGTACAATGGAGGAAATAAATCCATACAAATGGTATATAACATAACAAGTCTCTTTAATATTATTATAACTATTAAAGCGCCAACATATTCCACAGCGCTGTACAATGGAGTAAATAAACCATACAAATGTTAAATAACATAACAAGTCTCTTTAATATTATTATTATTTTATATAAAGCGCCAACATATACCACAGCGCTGTACAATGGAATAAATAAACCATACAAATGGGAAATAACATAACAAGTCTCTTTATTATTAATATTATTTATCAAAGCGCCAACATATTCCACAGCGCTGTACAATGGAGTAAATAAACCATACAAATGGGAAATAACATAACAAGTCTCTTTAATATTATTATTATTATTATTTATAAAGCGTCAACATATTCCACAGAGCTGTACAATGGAGTAAATAAACCATACAAATGGGAAATAACATAACAAGTCTCTTTATTATTAATATTATTATTTATAAAGCGCCAACATATACCACAGTGCTGTACAATGGAGTAAATAAACCTTACAAATGGCAAATAACATTATAAGTCTCTTTAATATTATTATTATTATTTATAAAGCGCCAACATATTCCACAGCGCTGTACAATGGAGTAAATAAACCATACAAATGGTACATAACATAACAAGTCTCTTTAATATTATTATCATTTATAAAGCGCCAACATATTCCACAGCGCTGTACAATGGAGGAAATAAACCATACAAATGGTATATAACATAACAAGTCTCTTTAATATTATTATAACTATTAAAGCGCCAACATATTCCACAGCGCTGTACAATGGAGTAAATAAACCATACAAATGGTAAATAACATAACAAGTCTCTTCAATATTATTATTATTATTTATAAAGCGCCAACATATTCCACAGAGCTGTACAATGGAGTAAATAAACCATACAAATGGGAAATAACATAACAAGTCTCTTTAATATTATTATTATTTATAAAGCGCCAACATATTCCACAGCGCTGTACAATGGAGTAAATAAACCATACAAATGGTACATAACATAACAAGTCTCTTTAATATTATTATTATTATTTATAAAGCGCCAACATATTCCACAGCGCTGTACAATGGAGGAAATAAACCATACAAATGGTATATAACATAACAAGTCTCTTTAATATTATTATCATTATTAAAGCGCCAACATATTCCACAGCGCTGTACAATGGAGGAAATAAACCATACAAATGGTACATAACATAACAAGTCTCTTTAATATTATTATTATTTATAAAGCGCCAACATATTCCACAGCGCTGTACAATGGAGGAAATAAACCATGCAAATTATATATAACATAACAAGTCTCTTTAATATTATTATAACTATTAAAGCGCCAACATATTCCAAAACGCTGTACAATGGAGTAAATAAACCATACAAATGGTAAATAACATAACAAGTCTCTTCAATATTATTATTATTATTTATAAAGCGCCAACATATTCCACAGCGCTGTACAATGGAGTAAATAAACCATACAAATGGTACATAACATAACAAGTCTCTTTAATATTATTATAATTATTTATAAAGCGCCAACATATTCCACAGCGCTGTACAATGGAGTAAATAAACCATACAAATGGTACATAACATAGCAAGTCTCTTTAATATTATTAGTATTATTTATAAAGCGCCAACATATTCCACAGCGCTGTACAATGGAGGAAATAAACCATACAAATGGTATATAACATAACAAGTCTCTTTAATAATATTATCATTATTAAAGTGCCAACATATTCCACAGCGCTGTACAATGGAGGAAATAAACCATACAAATGGTAAATAACATAACAAGTCTCTTTAATATTATTATTATTCTTTATAAAGCGCCAACATATTCCACAGCGCTGTACAATGGAGTAAATAAACCATACAAATGGTAAATAACATAACAAGTCTCTTTAATATTATTATTATTTATAAAGCGCCAACATATTCCACAGCGCTGTACAATGGAGGAAATAAACCATACAAATGGTATATAACATAACAAGTCTCTTTAATATTATTATAACTATTAAAGCGCCAACATATTCCACAGCGCTGTACAATGGAGTAAATAAACCATACAAATGTTAAATAACATAACAAGTCTCTTTAATATTATTATTATTTTATATAAAGCGCCAACATATTCCACAGCGCTGTACAATGGAGTAAATAAACCATACAAATGGTAAATAACATAACAAGTCTCTTTAATATTATTATTTATATAGCGCCAACATATTCCACAGCGCTGTACAATGGAGGAAATAAATCCATACAAATGGTATATAACATAACAAGTCTCATTAATATTATTATTATTATTTATAAAGCGTCAACATATTCCACAGCGCTGTACAATGGAGTAAATAAACCATACAAATGGGAAATAACATAACAAATCTCTTTAATATTATTATTATTATTTATAAAGCACCAACATATTCCACAGCGCTGTACAATGGATTAAATAAACCATACAAATGGTAAATAATATAACAAGTCTCTTTAATATTATTATTATTTATCAAAGCGCTAACATAATCCACAGCGCTGTACAATGGAGTAAATAAACCATACAAATGGTAAATAACATAACAAGTCTCTTTAATATTATTATTATTTATAAAGAACCAACATATTCCACAGCGCTGTACAATGGAGTAAATAAACCATACAAATGGGAAATAACATAACAAGTCTCTTTAATATTATTATTATTAATAAAGCGCCAACATATTCCACAGCGCTGTACAATGGAGTAAATAAACCATACAAATGGGAAATAACAGAACAAGTCTCTTTTAATATTATTATTATTATTTATAAAGCGCCAACATATTCCACAGCGCTGTACAATGGAGTAAATTAACTATACACATGGTAAATAGCATAACAAGTCTCTTTAATATTATTATTTATATAGCGCCAACATATTCCACAGCGCTGTAAAATGGAGTAAATTAACCATTCAAACGGAAAGTAACATAACAAGTCTCTTTAATATTATTATTATTATTTATAAAGCGCCAACATATACCACAGCGCTGTACAATGGAGTAAATAAACCATACAAATGGTAAATAACATAACAAGTCTCTTTAATATTATTATTATTATTTATAAAGCGCCTGCATATTCCACAGCGCTGTACAATGGAGTAAATAAACCATACAAATGTACATAACATAACAAGTCTCTTTAATATTATTAATATTATTTATAAAGCGCAAACATATTCCACAGCGCTGTACAATGGAGTAAATAATCCATACAAATGGTAAATAACATAAATAGTCTCTTTAATATTATTATTATTTATATAGAACCAACATATTCCACAGCGCTGTACAATGGAGTAAATAAACCATACAAATGGGAAATAACATAACAAGTCTCTGTAATATTATTATTATTATTATTTATAAAGCGCCAACATATTCCACAGCGCTGTACAATGGAGTAAATAAACCATACAAATGGGAAATAACAGAACAAGTCTCTTTAATATTATTATTATTATTATTTATAAAGCGCCAACATATTCCACAGCGCTGTACAATGGAGTAAATAAACCATACAAATGGGAAATAACAAGTCTCTTTATTATTAATATTATTATTTATAAAGCGCCAACATATACCACAGTGCTGTACAATGGAGTAAATAAACCTTACAAATGGCAAATAACATTATAAGTCTCTTTAATATTATTATTATTATTTATAAAGCGCCAACATATTCCACAGCGCTGTACAATGGAGTAAATAAACCATACAAATGGTATATAACATAACAAGTCTCTTTAATATTATTATTATTATTTATAAAGCGCCAACATATACCACAGCGCTGTACAATGGAGTAAATAAACCATACAAATGGTAAATAACATAACAAGTATCTTTATTATTATTATTATTATTATTATTTATAAAGCGCCAACATATTCCACAGCGCTGTACAATGGAGTAAATAAACCATACAAATGGGAAATAACATAACAAGTCTCTTTATTATTATTATTATTATTATTATTTATAAAGCGCCAACATATTCCACAGCGCTGTACAATGGAGTAAATAAACCATACAAATGGGAAATAACATAACAAGTCTCGTTAATACTATTATTATTTATAAAGTGCCAACATATTCCACAGCGCTGTACAATGGAGTAAATAAACCACACAACTGGTAAATAACATAACAAGTCTCTTTAATAATATTATCATTATTAAAGTGCCAACATATTCCACAGCGCTGTACAATGGAGGAAATAAACCATACAAATGGTATATAACATAACAAGTCTCTGTAATATTATTATTATTATTATTTATAAAGCGCCAACATATTCCACAGCGCTGTACAATGGAGTAAATAAACCATACAAATGGGAAATAACAGAACAAGTCTCTTTATTATTATTATTATTATTATTTATAAAGCGCCAACATATTCCACAGCGCTGTACAATGGAGTAAATAAACCATACAAATGGGAAATAACATAACAAGTCTCTTTATTATTATTATTATTATTATTATTATTATTATTTATAAAGCGCCAACATATTTTACAGCGCTGTACAATGGAGTAAATAAACTATACAAATGGGAAATAACATAACAAGTCTCTTTAATATTATTATTATTATTTATAAAGCGCCTGCATATTCCACAGCGCTGTACAATGGAGTAAATAAACCATACAAATGTACATAACATAACAAGTCTCTTTATTATTATTATTATTATTTATAAAGTGTCAACGTATTCCACAGAGCTGTACAATGGAGTAAATAAACTATACACATGTTAAATAGCATAACAAGTCTCTTTAATATTATTATTATTTATAAAGCGCCAACATATTCCACAGCGCTGTACAATGGTGTAAATAAACCATACAAATGGGAAATAACATAACAAGTCTCTTTAATATTATTATTATTATTTATAAAGCGCCAACATATACCACAGCGCTGTACAATGGAGTAAATAAACCATACAAATGGGAAATAACATAACAAGTCTCTTTAATATCATTATTATTTATAAAGCGCCAACATATTCCACAGTGCTGTACAATGGAGTAAATAAACCATACAAATGGGAAATAACATAACAAGTCTCTTTAATACTATTATTATTTATAAAGTGCCAACATATTCCACAGCGCTGTACAATGGAGTAAATAAACCATACAAATGGGAAATAACATAACAAGTCTCTTTAATATTATTATTATTATTTATAAAGCGCCAACATATTCCACAGCACTGTACAATGTAGTAAATAAACCATACAAATGGTACATAACATAACAAGTCTCTATAATATTATTATTATTTATAAAACACCAACATATACCACAGCGCTGTACAATGGAGTAAATAAACCATACACATGTTATATAATATAACAAGTCTCTATAATATTATTATTATTCATAAAGCACCAACATATACCACAGGGCTGTACAATGGAGTAAATAAACCATACAAATGGTAAATAACATAACAAGTCTCTTTAATATTATTATTATTTATAAAGCGCCAACATATTATACAGCGCTGTACAATGGAGTAAATAAACCATACAAATGGGAAATAACATAACAAGTCTCTTTAATATTATTATTATGATTTATAAAGCGCCAACATATTCCACAGCGCTGTACAATGGAGTAAATTAACTATACACATGGTAAATAGCAAGACAAGTCTCTTTAATATTATTATTTATATAGCGCCAACATATTCCACAGCGCTGTAAAATGGAGTAAATTAACCATTCAAACGGAGAGTAACATAACAAGTCTCTTTAATATTATTATTATTATTTATAAAGTGCCAACATATTCCACAGCGCTGTACAATGGAGTAAATAAACCATACAAATGTACATAACATAACAAGTCTCTTTATTATTATTATTATTATTTATAAAGCTCCAACATATTCCACAGCGCTGTACAATGGAGTAAATAAACCATACAAATGGTACATAACATAACAAGTCTCTTTATTATTATTATTATTATTATTATTATTATTATTATTATTATTTATAAAGCGCCAACATATTTTACAGCGCTGTACAATGGAGTAAATAAACCATACAAATGTACATAACATAACAAGTCTCTTTAATATTATTATTATTATTATTTATAAAGCGCCAACATATTCCACAGCGCTGTACAATGGAGTAAATAATCCATACAAATGGTAAATAACATAAATAGTCTCTTTAATATTATTATTATTTATAAAGAACCAACATATTCCACAGCGCTGTACAATGGAGTAAATAAACCATACAAATGGGAAAGAACATAACAAGTCTCTTTAATATTATTATTATTTATAAAGCGCCAACATATTCCACAGCGCTGTACAATGGAGAAAATAAACCATACAAATGGTACATAACATAACAAGTCTCTTTAATATTATTATTATTTAAAAAGTGCCAACATATTCCACAGCGCTGTACAATGGAGTAAATAAACCATACAAATGGGAAATAACAGAACAAGTCTCTTTAATATTATTATTATTATTATTATTTATAAAGCGCCAACATATTCCACAGCGCTGTACAATGGAGTAAATAAACCATGCAAATTATATATAACATAACAAGTCTCTTTAATATTATTATAACTATTAAAGCGCCAACATATTCCAAAACGCTGTACAATGGAGTAAATAAACCATACAAATGGTAAATAACATAACAAGTCTCTTCAATATTATTATTATTATTTATAAAGCGCCAACATATTCCACAGCGCTGTACAATGGAGTAAATAAACCATACAAATGGTACATAACATAACAAGTCTCTTTAATATTATTATAATTATTTATAAAGCGCCAACATATTCCACAGCGCTGTACAATGGAGTAAATAAACCATACAAATGGTACATAACATAGCAAGTCTCTTTAATATTATTAGTATTATTTATAAAGCGCCAACATATTCCACAGCGCTGTACAATGGAGGAAATAAACCATACAAATGGTATATAACATAACAAGTCTCTTTAATAATATTATCATTATTAAAGTGCCAACATATTCCACAGCGCTGTACAATGGAGGAAATAAACCATACAAATGGTAAATAACATAACAAGTCTCTTTAATATTATTATTATTCTTTATAAAGCGCCAACATATTCCACAGCGCTGTACAATGGAGTAAATAAACCATACAAATGGTAAATAACATAACAAGTCTCTTTAATATTATTATTATTTATAAAGCGCCAACATATTCCACAGCGCTGTACAATGGAGGAAATAAACCATACAAATGGTATATAACATAACAAGTCTCTTTAATATTATTATAACTATTAAAGCGCCAACATATTCCACAGCGCTGTACAATGGAGTAAATAAACCATACAAATGTTAAATAACATAACAAGTCTCTTTAATATTATTATTATTTTATATAAAGCGCCAACATATTCCACAGCGCTGTACAATGGAGTAAATAAACCATACAAATGGTAAATAACATAACAAGTCTCTTTAATATTATTATTTATATAGCGCCAACATATTCCACAGCGCTGTACAATGGAGGAAATAAATCCATACAAATGGTATATAACATAACAAGTCTCATTAATATTATTATTATTATTTATAAAGCGTCAACATATTCCACAGCGCTGTACAATGGAGTAAATAAACCATACAAATGGGAAATAACATAACAAATCTCTTTAATATTATTATTATTATTTATAAAGCACCAACATATTCCACAGCGCTGTACAATGGATTAAATAAACCATACAAATGGTAAATAATATAACAAGTCTCTTTAATATTATTATTATTTATCAAAGCGCTAACATAATCCACAGCGCTGTACAATGGAGTAAATAAACCATACAAATGGTAAATAACATAACAAGTCTCTTTAATATTATTATTATTTATAAAGAACCAACATATTCCACAGCGCTGTACAATGGAGTAAATAAACCATACAAATGGGAAATAACATAACAAGTCTCTTTAATATTATTATTATTAATAAAGCGCCAACATATTCCACAGCGCTGTACAATGGAGTAAATAAACCATACAAATGGGAAATAACAGAACAAGTCTCTTTAATATTATTATTATTATTTATAAAGCGCCAACATATTCCACAGCGCTGTACAATGGAGTAAATTAACTATACACATGGTAAATAGCATAACAAGTCTCTTTAATATTATTATTTATATAGCGCCAACATATTCCACAGCGCTGTAAAATGGAGTAAATTAACCATTCAAACGGAAAGTAACATAACAAGTCTCTTTAATATTATTATTATTATTTATAAAGCGCCAACATATACCACAGCGCTGTACAATGGAGTAAATAAACCATACAAATGGTAAATAACATAACAAGTCTCTTTAATATTATTATTATTATTTATAAAGCGCCTGCATATTCCACAGCGCTGTGCAATGGAGTAAATAAACCATACAAATGTACTTAACATAACAAGTCTCTTTAATATTATTATTATTATTTATAAAGCGCAAACATATTCCACAGCGCTGTACAATGGAGTAAATAATCCATACAAATGGTAAATAACATAAATAGTCTCTTTAACCCCTTAACGACAGATGACGTGCCAGGCACGTCACGGCAAATCGAGGACTTGCCGACAGGTGACGTGCCTGGCACGTCATGCACTAAACTGAGTAAAGAAAGCGACCAGCGGTCGCTTTCTTTACTCTAACGGTGTTGCTACAATGCCTCTAGGTAGAGGCATTGTGCAACACCCCCCAAAAGTGCAGGGGCGCGCTACGATCACTCCACGGAGTGATCGTAGCAGCCATTTAAAAATGGCTGCGCCCACTGCACACATGTGCTTAGAAAGCGAACGATCGTTCGCTTTCTAAGCATCTGCGGTGTTTCTAAAGTGCCTCGCTAGCGAGGCACTTAGTAACACCTTGATGCTCCCCAGAGCCGATGGTGGTCGCTCTCCTGAGCGACCCCATCGGCTCAGTAGAAGGGAACGCTGCCTATACAGGCAGCGCTTCCCTTCTAATGGCAAGAGCATCGGAAGTGAAAGTATTTCACTTCCGATGCTCTAGGGGGAGCCAATCGATGCCGGCACAACAGATCTATGTGATCTGTGTGCAGGCATGTATGATAAGTGCTCTGATGAGCACTTATCATACTGTCAAAGGCAATATTAGCAAATATTGCCTTTGACAAGTATTGATCTGCCTCCCTCACCTTACTAGTTATAGTAAGGGAGAGAGACAGATCAGATAAAGTAAAAAAATAAAATAAAATAATAAAACAAATATTTAATAAAATTTTAAACACCAAGGGCTTTTATAAAAGCCATTTAACCCCTTCCCTGCCATTGATCGCTGTGTACGCAGTGATCATACACAGCAGCACATTTTTTGCTGTCTGTGCATTTTTTAGGGGTTAATTTTTTTTACTGTAATTCATTACAGTATAAAAAAAAGCTCTTTTAAGAGAGATTAACCCCTTTCTTGCTGTAGATCACTGCCTAAGCAGAGATCTGACGCAAATGCAGCAATCTTGCTGCAGAAGCATTTTTAATTTTTTTAAAACTTTTTTATTACACCCGTCACGTGTTAATTATACCCGCTAGGGGACTACGTTTAACGTAATTTTTTTTTTTAAATAAGAGCTATTAACCCCTTCCTTGCCGTATATCACTTCCTAAGCAGCACATATGGTCACTGCCTAAGCAGTGCATATGGTCACTGCCTAAGCAGCGCATATGGAGCAATCTAGTCGCAGAAGGATTTTTTTTTTGCTATCAGCATTTTTTTTGTCAGACTCGCTAGGGGTTAATTATACCCACTAGGGGATTACGTGTATTCCTTTTGAAGCTGTCTGAACACGTGTATAGCGATCAGTAACAGCCGATCAGTGGCAAAGGTGGTTTGGTGATTTCTCAGATGAGCATCACCATTCGTCTGGTTCGATCAATATTGGTAAATATTGTTCTGACCCATATGGATCTGCCTCCCTCTCCTCACTTGAGTTTTAGTGAGGGAAAGAGACAGATCTGTATAACATAATTTTTTAATTGTAATAAATTAAATAAAATGTTAAAAAAATTGTGAGTCCCAAGGGCTTTTATAAAAGCCATACCCTTTGTATAGTGTAGTGTATTAACCCCTTCCCTGCCACTGATCACTGCACAGCAGAAATTTTTTTCTTGTCTGTGCATTTTTAGGGGTTAATTTTTTTGTACAGTACTACAAAGGCTCTTATAAGAGCTATTAACCCCTTCCTTGCTCTACATGTTCAAATTCCAAGTTTGAAAATCAAAAAGCGCACCTCTCAAATGTAGCCTTTCAACACCCAACAAAGCTGACAAAGCTATGCATGGGTGGTATCCCTGTGCTCGGGAGATGTTGCTGAACATATATTGTGGTATTGTTTGTCAGTGACACATACCGAAATATGTGAATTTGTGTCTAAAGTACAATGTATGTGGGAAAAAATACACAATAAAATGACTACCACAAACTTTGACAAAGGCTGGTGGTAGAATTGGTGCATGGAAAGTGTTAAAATAACACCATTTAAAATAGCCTAGGGTGTCTACTTTTACAAAATATATACTTTTTGGGGTAAAATACACTGTCCTACTTTAAAAAAAAGTCCCAAATGAAAGATGGGCTCAGGCTGGCTACACGTCAATATTCCAAGTTGAAAATGCGCACCTTCACAATGTGGCCCTTTTAGCCCCCAAACAACCCAACAAACCTATGCATGGGTGGTATCCCTGTACTCAAGAGATGTTGCTGAACACTTATTGGGGTGTTATTTGGCAGTGACACATACCAAAATCTGTAAATTCATGTCTGAAGTACAAGGTTTGTGAAAAAAAAACACAAAAAAATGACTACCACAAACTTTGACAAAGGCTGGTGGTAGAATTAGTGCATGGAAAGTGTAAAAATACCACCATTTGAGATAGCCTAGGGTGTCTACTTTAAAAAAATATATGGGTTGATGTGGTAAAATACACTGGCTGGTTTCAAATATGTCCCAAATGGGACATGGGTGCAGGCTGTCTGCATGTCAAAATTTCAAATTGGAAAACCAAAAACTTCACCTCCCAAATTTGGCCTTTTACCCCCCAAACAATCCAACAAACCTATGCATGGGGGGTATCCCTGTACTCAAGAGATGTTTCTGAACACTTATTGGGGTGTTATTTGGCAGTGACACATACCAAAATCTGTAAATTTATGTCTGAAGTACAAGGTTTGTGAAAAAAAAACACAAAAAAATTACTACCACAAACTTTGACAAAGGCTGGTGGTAGAAATAGTGCATGGAAAGTGTTAAAATACCACCATTTGAGATAGCCTAGGGTGTCTACTTTTAAAAAATATATGGGTTGATGGGGTAAAATACACTGGCTGGTTTCAAATATGTCCCAAATGGGACATGGGTGCAGGCTGTCTGCATGTAAAAATTTCAAGTTGGAAAACAAAAAACTGCACCTCACAAATTTGGCATTTTAGCCCCCAAACAACCCAACAAACCTATGCATGGGTGGTATCCCTGTACTCAGGAGAAATAGTAGAATCTATTTAGCATGTTTTTTCGTTCGCTATTGTCGATGAGGAGAAGTTGTTTCAAATAAAAACAAAGAAATTTGTGTATTTTTTTTTTTTTTACCATATTTTATTATTTTTTTTTAATAATATGATAAGATATGATCAAAAATATGGCATCCATAGAAAGCCCTTTTTGTCCCGATAAAAACAATATATAATATGTGTGGGTACAGCAAATGACGAAGAAGAAAATTACTGCTAAACACAAACAGCACAGAAATGTTAAAATAGCCATTGTCCAGAAAGGACAAAAATGTTTCAAAGGCTCTGTCCTTAAGGGGTTAATATTATTATTATTCATAAAGCACCAACATATTCCACAGCGCTGTACAATGGAGTAAATAAACCATACAAATGGGAAATAACATAACAAGTCTCTTTAATATTATTATTATTATTATTATTTATAAAGCGCCAACATATTCCACAGCGCTGTACAATGGAGTAAATAAACCATACAAATGGGAAATAACAGAACAAGTCTCTTTATTATTATTATTATTATTATTTATAAAGCGCCAACATATTCCACAGCGCTGTACAATGGAGTAAATAAACCATACAAATGGGAAATAACATAACAAGTCTCTTTATTATTATTATTATTATTATTATTATTATTATTATTTATAAAGCGCCAACATATTTTACAGCGCTGTACAATGGAGTAAATAAACTATACAAATGGGAAATAACATAACAAGTCTCTTTAATATTATTATTATTATTTATAAAGCGCCTGCATATTCCACAGCGCTGTACAATGGAGTAAATAAACCATACAAATGTACATAACATAACAAGTCTCTTTATTATTATTATTATTATTTATAAAGTGTCAACGTATTCCACAGAGCTGTACAATGGAGTAAATAAACTATACACATGTTAAATAGCATAACAAGTCTCTTTAATATTATTATTATTTATAAAGCGCCAACATATTCCACAGCGCTGTACAATGGTGTAAATAAACCATACAAATGGGAAATAACATAACAAGTCTCTTTAATATTATTATTATTATTTATAAAGCGCCAACATATACCACAGCGCTGTAATATGGAGTAAATAAACCATACAAATGGGAAATAACATAACAAGTCTCTTTAATATCATTATTATTTATAAAGCGCCAACATATTCCACAGTGCTGTACAATGGAGTAAATAAACCATACAAATGGGAAATAACATAACAAGTCTCTTTAATACTATTATTATTTATAAAGTGCCAACATATTCCACAGCGCTGTACAATGGAGTAAATAAACCATACAAATGGGAAATAACATAAAAAGTCTCTTTAATATTATTATTATTATTTATAAAGCGCCAACATATTCCACAGCACTGTACAATGTAGTAAATAAACCATACAAATGGTACATAACATAACAAGTCTCTATAATATTATTATTATTTATAAAACACCAACATATACCACAGCGCTGTACAATGGAGTAAATAAACCATACACATGTTAAATAATATAACAAGTCTCTATAATATTATTATTATTCATAAAGCACCAACATATACCACAGGGCTGTACAATGGAGTAAATAAACCATACAAATGGTAAATAACATAACAAGTCTCTTTAATATTATTATTATTTATAAAGCGCCAACATATTATACAGCGCTGTACAATGGAGTAAATAAACCATACAAATGGGAAATAACATAACAAGTCTCTTTAATATTATTATTATGATTTATAAAGCGCCAACATATTCCACAGCGCTGTACAATGGAGTAAATTAACTATACACATGGTAAATAGCAAGACAAGTCTCTTTAATATTATTATTTATATAGCGCCAACATATTCCACAGCGCTGTAAAATGGAGTAAATTAACCATTCAAACGGAGAGTAACATAACAAGTCTCTTTAATATTATTATTATTATTTATAAAGTGCCAACATATTCCACAGCGCTGTACAATGGAGTAAATAAACCATACAAATGTACATAACATAACAAGTCTCTTTATTATTATTATTATTATTTATAAAGCTCCAACATATTCCACAGCGCTGTACAATGGAGTAAATAAACCATACAAATGGTACATAACATAACAAGTCTCTTTATTATTATTATTATTATTATTATTATTATTATTATTATTTATAAAGCGCCAACATATTTTACAGCGCTGTACAATGGAGTAAATAAACCATACAAATGTACATAACATAACAAGTCTCTTTAATATTATTATTATTATTATTTATAAAGCGCCAACATATTCCACAGCGCTGTACAATGGAGTAAATAATCCATACAAATGGTAAATAACATAAATAGTCTCTTTAATATTATTATTATTTATAAAGAACCAACATATTCCACAGCGCTGTACAATGGAGTAAATAAACCATACAAATGGGAAAGAACATAACAAGTCTCTTTAATATTATTATTATTTATAAAGCGCCAACATATTCCACAGCGCTGTACAATGGAGAAAATAAACCATACAAATGGTACATAACATAACAAGTCTCTTTAATATTATTATTATTTAAAAAGTGCCAACATATTCCACAGCGCTGTACAATGGAGTAAATAAACCATACAAATGGGAAATAACAGAACAAGTCTCTTTAATATTATTATTATTATTATTATTTATAAAGCGCCAACATATTCCACAGCGCTGTACAATGGAGTAAATAAACCATACAAATGGGAAATAACATAACAAGTCTCTTTATTATTATTATTATTATTTATAAAGCGCCAACATATTCCACAGTGATGTACAATGGAGTAAATAAACCATACAAATGGTACATAACATAACAAGTCTCTTTAATATTATTATTATTATTTATAAAGCGCCAACATATACCACTGCGCTGTACAATGGAGTAAATAAACCATACAAATGGTAAGTAAGATAACAAGTCACTTAAATATTATTATTATTTATAAAGCGCCAACATATTCCACAGCGCTGTACAATGGGGTAAATAAACCATACAAATGGTAAAAACTATAATAAGTCTCTTTAATATTATTATTATTTATCAAAGCGCCAACATATTCCACAACGCTGTACAATGGAGTAAATAAACCATACAAATGGTAAGTAACAGAACAAGTCTCATTAATATTATTATTATTATTTACAAAGCGCCAACATATACAACAGCGCTGTACAATGGAGTAAATAAACCATACAAATGGTAAATAACATAACAAGTCTCTTTAATATTATTATTATTTATAAAGTGCCAACATATTCCTCAGCGCTGTACAATGGAGTAAATTAACCATACAAATGGTACATAACATAACAAGTCTCTTTAATATTATTATTATTATTATTTATAAAGCGTCAACGTATTCCACAGCGCTGTACAATGGAGTAAATAAACCATACAAATGGTACATAACATAACAAGTCTCTTTAATATTATTATTATTATTTATAAAACGCCAACATATACCACAGCGCTGTACAATGGAGTAAATAAACCATACAAATGGTAAATAACATAACAAGTCTCTTTAATATTATAATTATTATTTATAAAGCGCCAACATATACCACAGCGCTGTACAATGGAGTAAATAAACCATACAAATGGGAAATAACATAACAAGTCTCTTTAATACTATTATTATTTATAAAGTGCCAACATATTCCACAGCGCTGTACAATGGAGTAAATAAACCATACAAATGGGAAATAACATAACAAGTCTCTTTAATATTATTATTATTATTTATAAAGCGCCAACAGATACCACAGCGCTGTACAATGGAGTAAATAAACCATACAAATGGGAAATAACATAACAAGTCTCTTTAATATAATTATTATTTATAAAGCGGCAACATATTCCACAGTGCTGTACAATGGAGTAAATAAACCATACAAATGGGAAATAACATAACAAGTCTCTTTAATATTATTATTATTATTTATAAAGCGCCAACATATTCCACAGCACTGTACAATGTAGTAAATAAACCATACAAATGGTACATAACATAACAAGTCTCTATAATATTATTATTATTTATAAAACACCAACATATACCACAGTGCTGTACAATGGAGTAAATAAACCATACAAATGGGAAATAACATAACAAGTCTCTTTAATATTATTATTATTATTTATAAAGCGCCAACATATTCCACAGCACTGTACAATGTAGTAAATAAACCATACAAATGGTACATAACATAACAAGTCTCTATAATATTATTATTATTTATAAAACACCAACATATACCACAGCGCTGTACAATGGAGTAAATTAACTATACACATGGTAAATAGCATAACAAGTCTCTTTAATATTATTGTTTATATAGCGCCAACATATTCCACAGCGCTGTAAAATGGAGTAAATAAACCATACAAATGGGAAATAAAATAACAAGTCTCTTTAATATTATTATTATTATTTATAAAGTGCCAGCATATTCCACAGCGCTGTACAATGCAGTAAATAAACCATACAAATGGTAAATAACATAACAAGTCTCTTTAATATTATTATTATTATTTATAAAGCGCCAACATATACCACAAGGCTGTACAATGGAGTAAATAAACTATACACATTGGAAATAACATAACAAGTCTCTTTAATATTATTATTATTATTTATAAAGCGCCAACATATTCCACAGCACTGTACAATGTAGTAAATAAACCATACAAATGGTACATAACATAACAAGTCTCTATAATATTATTATTATTTATAAAACACCAACATATACCACAGCGCTATACAATGGAGTAAATTAACTATACACATGGTAAATAGCATAACAAGTCTCTTTAATATTATTGTTTATATAGCGCCAACATATTCCACAGCGCTGTAAAATGGAGTAAATAAACCATACAAATGGGAAATAAAATAACAAGTCTCTTTAATATTATTATTATTATTTATAAAGTGCCAGCATATTCCACAGCGCTGTACAATGCAGTAAATAAACCATACAAATGGTACATAACATAACAAGTCTCTATAATATTATTATTATTTATAAAACACCAACATATACCACAGCGCTGTACAATGGAGTAAATTAACTATACACATGGTAAATAGCATAACAAGTCTCTTTAATATTATTGTTTATATAGCGCCAACATATTCCACAGCGCTGTAAAATGGAGTAAATAAACCATACAAATGGGAAATAAAATAACAAGTCTCTTTAATATTATTATTATTATTTATAAAGTGCCAGCATATTCCACAGCGCTGTACAATGCAGTAAATAAACCATACAAATGGTAAATAACATAACAAGTCTCTTTAATATTATTATTATTATTAATAAAGCGCCAACATATACCACAAGGCTGTACAATGGAGTAAATAAACTATACACATTGGAAATAACATAACAAGTCTCTTTAATATTATTATTATTATTTATAAAGTGCCAACATATTCCACAGCACTGTACAATGTAGTAAATAAACCATACAAATGGTACATAACATAACAAGTCTCTATAATATTATTATTATTTATAAAACACCAACATATACCACAGCGCTATACAATGGAGTAAATTAACTATACACATGGTAAATAGCATAACAAGTCTCTTTAATATTATTGTTTATATAGCGCCAACATATTCCACAGCGCTGTAAAATGGAGTAAATAAACCATACAAATGGGAAATAAAATAACAAGTCTCTTTAATATTATTATTATTATTTATAAAGCACCAACATATTCCACAGCACTGTACAATGGAGGAAATAAACCATACAAATGGTAAATAACATAACAAGTCTCTTTAATATTATTATTTATATAGCGCCAACATATTCCACAGTGCTGTACAATGGAGGAAATAAACCATAGAAATGGTACATAACATAACAAGTCTCTTTAAAATTATTATTGTTATTTATAAAGCGCCAGCATATTCCACAGCGCTGTACAATGGAGGAAATAAACCATACAAATGGTATATAACATAACAAGTCTCTTTAATAGTATTATTATTATTTATAAAGCACCAACATATTCCACAGCGCTGTACAATGGAGTAAATAAACCATACAAATGGTAAATAATATAACAAGTCTCTTTAATATTATTATTATTTATCAAAGCGCCAACATATTCCACAGCGCTGTACAATGGAGTAAATAAACCATACAAATGGGAAATAACATAAGTCTTTTTAATATTATTATTATTATTTATAAAGCGCCAACATAATCCACAGCGCTGTACAATGGAGTAAATAAACCATACAAATGGTAAATAACATAACAAGTCTCTTTAATATTATTATTATTATTTATAAAGCGCCAACATATACCACAAGGCTGTACAATGGAGTAAATAAACTATACACATTGTAAATAGCATAACAAGTTTCTTTAACCCTTTAAGGACCAGGGATTTTCCTGGGCCAAGGACCAGAGCGTTTTTCAATTTTTAATACGCGGTTTTTGAAACATAAATTTCCTCTCTCTCATTTAGCGTACCCATACAAGTTATATGTTGTTTTTTAGAGGACAGTTAGAGCTTTCTTTTGATACCCTATACATAAAAATGATTTACATTTTAGTATTAAAAAATACATAGAAAAGAGGAAATTTTTGAGGAAAAAAAAGTTTTTCCCCATTATTTTCCCAATAATAAGCTACATAACTAGTGCAACACTAACCCACTTATCCCCCCTAATTAACTAACTAATAAAAAAGAAAAATATTGGTTCCCAAACCCCACATAACAAAAAAGACAGAAAAAAACTCTGAAGAGTGCGATGTCAGATCAGTAAAAATCATGCAACAGGCATGCAGGGGTTAAATTTTATTAAATAAATATATTAAAATTACCTTTATTTATTCAAAAAAACTTTATAAATTGTAAAAATAAAAAAATCTGTTAAAAAAAAAACTAAATGAGGGCCATAAAGTGGAAGGAAACTGATCACAGTTAAAAACTGTGATCAGCAATGAAAGGGTTAATTTTTTTTTTTTTTTTTTTACCTATGTGTGTATAATTAATTTCTTTTTACTTACATGTCACTCTCTGTGCTTCACTATAAGAATGTGAAGCACAGGGAGTGAATTAGAGGCAAAGTCAGTGTGTGAACACACTGACTTTGCCATCTAATTTGCATGTTATCGCGGTGATGACTAAATCACCGCGATCACATGCCCGGAAACTGACCGATCGGGTCCAGGAGCTTTGCCTCGGGTGCGGGGCTTAGTCCTGGACCCGTTGCAGACTAGCTGGCGGTGCCCACGGAGCGCACCGCCGGCTAGACTGCATGACGAGTTAACTCGTCATAAGGTCGCTAACGCTGCGGCTCTTATGACGAGTTAACTCGTCATAAGGTCGGGAAGGGGTTAATATTATTATTATTTGTTATAAAGCGCCAGCATATTCCACAGCGCTGTACAATGGAGGAAATAAACCATAGAAATGGTACATATCATAACAAGTCTCTTTAATATTATTTTTATTTATAAAACGCCAACATATTCCACAGCCCTGTACAATGGAGTAATTAAACCATACAAATGGTAAATAATATAATAAGTCTCTTTAATATTATTATTATTTATCAAAGCGCCAACATGTTCCACAGCGCTGTACAATGGAGTAAATAAACCATACAAATGGTAAATAACATAATAAGTCTCTTTAATATTATTATTATTATTAAAACGCCAACATATCCACAGCGCTCTACAATGGGGTAAATAAACCATACAAATGGTAAATAACATAATAAGTCTCTTTAATATTATTATTATTTAGCAAAGCGCCAACATATTCCACAGCGCTGTACAATGGAGTAAATAAACCATACTAATGTTAAATAACATAACAAGTCTCTTTAATATTATTATTATTTATCAAAGCGCCAACATGTTCCACAGCGCTGTACAATGGAGTAAATAAACCATACAAATGGTAAATAACATAATAAGTCTCTTTAATATTATTATTATTATTAAAACGCCAACATATCCACAGCGCTCTACAATGGGGTAAATAAACCATACAAATGGTAAATAACATAATAAGTCTCTTTAATATTATTATTATTTAGCAAAGCGCCAACATATTCCACAGCGCTGTACAATGGAGTAAATAAACCATACTAATGTTAAATAACATAACAAGTCTCTTTAATATTATTATTATTTATCAAAGCGCCAACATATTCCACAGCGCTGTACAATGGAGTAAATAAACCATACAAATGGTACATAACATAACAAGTCTCTTTAATATTATTATTATTATTTATAAAGCGCCAACATATACCACAAGGCTGTACAATGGAGTAAATAAACTATACACATTGTAAATAGCAGAACAAGTTTCTTTAATATTATTATTATTTGTTATAAAGCGCCAGCATATTCCACAGCGCTGTACAATGGAGTAAATAAACCATACAAATGGTACATAACATAACAAGTCTCTTTAATATTATTATTATTATTTATAAAACGCCAACATATACCACAGCGCTGTACAATGAAGTAAATAAACCATACAAATGGGAAATAACATATCAAGTCTCTTTAATATTATTATTATTTATAAAGCGCCAACATATTCCACAGCGCTGTACAATGGAGTAAATAAACCATACAAATGGGAAATAACATAACAAGTCTCTTTAATATTATTATTATTATTATTTATAAAGCGCCAACATATACCACAAGGCTGTACAATGGAGTAAATAAACTATACACATTGTAAATAGCATAACAAGTTTCTTTAATATTATTATTATTTGTTATAAAGCGCCAGCATATTCCACAGCGCTGTACAATGGAGGAAATAAACCATAGAAATGGTACATATCATAACAAGTCTCTTTAATATTATTTTTATTTATAAAACGCCAACATATTCCACAGCCCTGTACAATGGAGTAAATAAACCATACAAATGGTAAATAATATAATAAGTCTCTTTAATATTATTATTATTTATCAAAGCGCACACATGTTCCACAGCGCTGTACAATGGAGTAAATAAACCATACAAATGGTAAATAACATAATAAGTCTCTTTAATATTATTATTATTATTAAAACGCCAACATATCCACAGCGCTCTACAATGGGGTAAATAAACCATACAAATGGTAAATAACATAATAAGTCTCTTTAATATTATTATTATTTAGCAAAGCGCCAACATATTCCACAGCGCTGTACAATGGAGTAAATAAACCATACTAATGTTAAATAACATAACAAGTCTCTTTAATATTATTATTATTTATCAAAGCGCCAACATATTCCACAGCGCTGTACAATGGAGGAAATAAACCATAGAAATGGTACATAACATAACAAGTCTCTTTAAAATTATTATTGTTATTTATAAAGCGCCAGGATATTAAACAGCGCTGTACAATGGAGGAAATAAACCATACAAATGGTATATAACATAACCAGTCTCTTTAATATTATTATTATTATTTATTAAGCGTCAACATATTCCACAGCGCTGTACAATGGAGTAAATAAACCATACAAATGGTAAATAACATAACAAGTCTCTTTAATAGTATTATTATTATTTATAAAGCACCAACATATTCCACAGCGCTGTACAATGGAGTAAATAAACCATACAAATGGTAAATAATATAACAAGTCTCTTTAATATTATTATTATTTATCAAAGCGCCAACATATTCCACAGCGCTGTACAATGGAGTAAATAAACCATACAAATGGGAAATAACATATGTCTTTTTAATATTATTATTATTATTTATAAAGCGCCAACATAATCCACAGCGCTGTACAATGGAGTAAATAAACCATACAAATGGTAAATAACATAACAAGTCTCTTTAATATTATTATTATTATTTATAAAGCGCCAACATATACCACAAGGCTGTACAATGGAGTAAATAAACTATACACATTGTAAATAGCATAACAAGTTTCTTTAATATTATTATTATTTGTTATAAAGCGCCAGCATATTCCACAGCGCTGTACAATGGAGGAAATAAACCATAGAAATGGTACATATCATAACAAGTCTCTTTAATATTATTTTTATTTATAAAACGCCAACATATTCCACAGCCCTGTACAATGGAGTAAATAAACCATACAAATGGTAAATAATATAATAAGTCTCTTTAATATTATTATTATTTATCAAAGCGCCAACATGTTCCACAGCGCTGTACAATGGAGTAAATAAACCATACAAATGGTAAATAACATAATAAGTCTCTTTAATATTATTATTATTATTAAAACGCCAACATATCCACAGCGCTCTACAATGGGGTAAATAAACCATACAAATGGTAAATAACATAATAAGTCTCTTTAATATAATTATTATTTAGCAAAGCGCCAACATATTCCACAGCGCTGTACAATGGAGTAAATAAACCATACTAATGTTAAATAACATAACAAGTCTCTTTAATATTATTATTATTTATCAAAGCGCCAACATATTCCACAGCGCTGTACAATGGAGTAAATAAACCATACAAATGGTACATAACATAACAAGTCTCTTTAATATTATTATTATTATTTATAAAGCGCCAACATATACCACAAGGCTGTACAATGGAGTAAATAAACTATACACATTGTAAATAGCAGAACAAGTTTCTTTAATATTATTATTATTTGTTATAAAGCGCCAGCATATTCCACAGCGCTGTACAATGGAGTAAATAAACCATACAAATGGTACATAACATAACAAGTCTCTTTAATATTATTATTATTATTTATAAAACGCCAACATATACCACAGCGCTGTACAATGAAGTAAATAAACCATACAAATGGGAAATAACATATCAAGTCTCTTTAATATTATTATTATTTATAAAGCGCCAACATATTCCACAGCGCAGTACAATGGAGTAAATAAACCATACAAATGGTAAATAACATAACAAGTATCTTTATTATTATTATTATTATTATTATTATTATTTATAAAGCGCCAACATATTCCACAGCGCTGTACAATGGAGTAAATAAACCATACAAATGGGAAATAACATAACAAGTCTCTTTAATATTATTATTATTATTTATAAAGCGCCAACATATACCACAGCGCTGTACAATGAAGTAAATAAACCATACAAATGGTAAATAACATAACAAGTATCTTTATTATTATTATTATTATTATTATTATTATTATTTATAAAGCGCCAACATATTCCACAGCGCTGTACAATGGAGTAAATAAACCATACAAATGGGAAATAACATAACAAGTCTCTTTATTATTATTATTATTATTATTATTATTATTATTATTATTATTATTTATAAAGCGCCAACATATTCCACAGCGCTGTACAATGGAGTAAATAAACTATACAAATGGGAAATAACATAGCAAGTCTCTTTAATATTATTATTATTTAGCAAAGCGCCAACATATTCCACAGCGCTGTACAATGGAGTAAATAAACCATGCTAATGGTAAATAACATAACAAGTCTCTTTAATATTATTATTATTTATCAAAGCGCCAACATATTCCACAACGCTGTACAATGGAGTAAATAAACCATACAAATGGGAAATAACATAACAAGTCTCTTTAATATTATTATTATTATTTATCAAAGCGCCAACATATTCCACAACGCTGTACAATGGAGTAAATAAAACATACTAATGGTAAATAACATAACAAGTCTCTTTAATATTATTATTATTTATAAAGCGCCAACATATTCCACAGCGCAGTACAATGGAGTAAATAAACCATACAAATGGTAAATAACATAACAAGTCTTTTTAATATTATTATTATTATTATTTATAAAGCGCCAACATATACCACAGCGCTGTACAATGTAGTAAATAAACCATACAAATGGGAAATAACATAACAAGTCTCTTTAATATTATTATTATTATTTATAAAGCGCCAACATATACCACAGCGCTGTACAATGAAGTAAATAAACCATACAAATGGTAAATAACATAACAAGTATCTTTATTATTATTATTATTATTATTATTATTATTATTATTTATAAAGCACCAACATATTCCACAGCGCTGTACAATGGAGTAAATAAACCATACAAATGGGAAATAACATAACAAGTCTCTTTATTATTATTATTATTATTATTATTATTTATAAAGCGCCAACATATTCCACAGCGCTGTACAATGGAGTAAATAAACCATAAAAATGGGAAATAACATAACAAGTCTCTTTAATATTATTATTATTTATAAAGAACCAACATATTCCACAGCGCTGTACAATGGAAGTAAATAAACCATAAAAATGGGAAATAACATAACAAGTCTCTTTAATATTATTATTATTTAAAAAGCGCCAACATATTCCACAGCGCTTTACAATGGAGTAAATAAACCATACAAATGGGAAATAACATAACAAGTCTCTTTAATATTATTATTATTTATCAAAGTGCCAACATATTCCACAGCGCTTTACAATGGAGTAAATAAACCATACAAATGGTACATAACATAACAAGTCTCTTTAATATTATTATTATTATTTATAAAGCACCAACATATTCCACAGCGCTGTACAATGGAGGAAATAAACCATACAAATGGTATATAACATAACAAGTCTCTTTAATATTATTATCATTATTAAAGCGCCAACATATTCCACAGCGCTGTACAATGGAGTAAATAAACCATACAAATGGTAAATAACATAACAAGTCTCTTTAATATTATTATTTATATAGCGCCAACATATTCCACAGCGCTGTACAATGGAGGAAATAAACCATACAAATGGTATATAACATAACAAGTCTCTATAATATTATTATTATTATTTATTAAGCGTCAACATATTCCACAGCGCTGTACAATGGAGTAAATAAACCATACAAATTGTAAATAACATAACAAGTCTCTTTAATATTATTATTTATATAGCGCCAACATATTCCACAGCGCTGTACAATGGAGGAAATAAACCATAGAAATGGAACATAACATAACAAGTCTCTTTAATATTATTATTATTATTTATAAAGCGCCAGCATATTCCACAGCGCTGTACAATGGAGGAAATAAACCATACAAATGGTATATAACATAACAAGTCTCTTTAATATTATTATTATTATTTATTAAGCGTCAACATATTCCACAGCGCTGTACAATGGAGTAAATAAACCATACAAATGGTATATAACATAACAAGTCTCTTTAATATTATTATTATTATTTATAAAGCGCCTGCATATTCCACAGCGCTGTACAATGGAGTAAATAAACCATACAAATGGTACATAACATAACAAGTCTCTTTAATATTATTATTATTTATAAAGCGCCAAAATATTCCACAGCGCTGTACAATGGAGTAAATAATCCATACAAATGGTAAATAAGATAACAAGTCTCGTTAATATTATTATTATTTATAAAGCGCCAACATATACCACAGCGCTGTACAATGGAGTAAATAAACCATAAAAATGGTACATAACATAACAAGTCTCTTTAATATTATTATTATTTATAAAGAACCAACATATTCCACAGCGCTGTACAATGGAGTAAATAAACCATACAAATGGGAAATAACATAACAAGTCTCTTTAATAATATTATTATTTAAAAAGTGCCAACATATTCCACAGCGCTGTACAATGTAGTAAATAAACCATACAAATGGGAAATAACATAAGTCTTTTTAATATTATTATTATTATTTATAAAGCGCCAACATAATCCACAGCGCTGTACAATGGAGTAAATAAACCATACAAATGGTAAATAACATAACAAGTCTCTTTAATATTATTATTATTATTTATAAAGTGTCAACGTATTCCACAGCGCTCTACAATGGAGTAAATAAACTATACACATGGTAAATAGCATAACAAGTCTCTTTAATATTATTATTATTTTTTATAAAGCGCCAGCATATTCCACAGCTCTGTACAATGGAGTAAATAAACCATACAAATGGTAAATAACATAACAAGTCTCTTTAATATTATTATTATTATTTATAAAGCGCCAACATATACCACAAGGCTGTACAATGGAGTAAATAAACTAAACACATGGTAAATAGCATAACAAGTTTCTTTAATATTATTATTATTTGTTATAAAGCGCCAGCATATTCCACAGCGCTGTACAATGGAGGAAATAAACCATAGAAATGGTACATATCATAACAAGTCTCTTTAATATTATTTTTATTTATAAAGCGCCAACATATTCCACAGCGCTGTACAATGGAGTAAATAAACCATATAAATGGTAAATAATATAACAAGTCTCTTTAATATTATTATTATTTATCAAAGCGCCAACATGTTCCACAGCGCTGTACAATGGAGTAAATAAACCATACAAATGGTAAATAACATAATAAGTCTCTTTAATATTATTATTATTATTAAAGCGCCAACATATCCACAGCGCTCTACAATGGGGTAAATAAACCATACAAATGGTAAATAACATAATAAGTCTCTTTAATATTATTATTATTTAGCAAAGCGCCAACATATTCCACATCGCTGTACAATGGAGTAAATAAACCATACAAATGGTACATAACATAACAAGTCTCTTTAATATTATTATTATTTATAAAGCGCCAACATATTCCACAGCGCTGTACAATGGAGTAAATAAACCATACAAATGGTATATAACATAACAAGTCTCTTTAATATTATTATTATTATTTATAAAGCGTCAACATATTCCACAGCGCTGTACAATGGAGTAAATAAACCATACAAATGGGAAATAACATAACAAGTCTCTTTAATATTATTATTATTATTTATAAAGCGCCTGCATATTCCACAGCGCTGTACAATGGAGTAAATAAACCATACAAATGGTACATAACATAACAAGTCTCTTTAATATTATTATTATTTATAAAGCGCCAAAATATTCCACAGCGCTGTACTATGGAGTAAATAATCCATACAAATGGTAAATAACATAACAAGTCTCTTTAATATTATTATTATTTATAAAGCGCCAACATATACCACAGCGCTGTACAATGGAGTAAATAAACCATAAAAATGGTACATAACATAACAAGTCTCTTTAATATTATTATTATTTATAAAGAACCAACATATTCCACAGCGCTGTACAATGGAGTAAATAAACCATACAAATGGGAAATAACATAACAAGTCTCTTTAATAATATTATTATTTAAAAAGTGCCAACATATTCCACAGCGCTGTACAATGTAGTAAATAAACCATACAAATGGGAAATAACATAAGTCTTTTTAATATTATTATTATTATTTATAAAGCGCCAACATAATCCACAGCGCTGTACAATGGAGTAAATAAACCATACAAATGGTAAATAACATAACAAGTCTCTTTAATATTATTATTATTATTTATAAAGTGTCAACGTATTCCACAGCGCTCTACAATGGAGTAAATAAACTATACACATGGTAAATAGCATAACAAGTCTCTTTAATATTATTATTATTTTTTATAAAGCGCCAGCATATTCCACAGCTCTGTACAATGGAGTAAATAAACCATACAAATGGTAAATAACATAACAAGTCTCTTTAATATTATTATTATTATTTATAAAGCGCCAACATATACCACAAGGCTGTACAATGAAGTAAATAAACTAAACACATGGTAAATAGCATAACAAGTTTCTTTAATATTATTATTATTTGTTATAAAGCGCCAGCATATTCCACAGCGCTGTACAATGGAGGAAATAAACCATAGAAATGGTACATATCATAACAAGTCTCTTTAATATTATTTTTATTTATAAAGCGCCAACATATTCCACAGCGCTGTACAATGGAGTAAATAAACCATATAAATGGTAAATAATATAACAAGTCTCTTTAATATTATTATTATTTATCAAAGCGCCAACATGTTCCACAGCGCTGTACAATGGAGTAAATAAACCATACAAATGGTAAATAACATAATAAGTCTCTTTAATATTATTATTATTATTAAAGCGCCAACATATCCACAGCGCTCTACAATGGGGTAAATAAACCATACAAATGGTAAATAACATAATAAGTATCTTTAATATTATTATTATTTAGCAAAGCGCCAACATATTCCACATCGCTGTACAATGGAGTAAATAAACCATACAAATGGTACATAACATAACAAGTCTCTTTAATATTATTATTATTTATAAAGCGCCAACATATTCCACAGCGCTGTACAATGGAGTAAATAAACCATACAAATGGTAAATAACATAACAAGTCTTTTTAATATTATTATTATTATTTATAAAGCGCCAACATATACCACAGCGCTGTACAATGTAGTAAATAAACCATACAAATGGGAAATAACATAACAAGTCTCTTTAATATTATTATTATTATTTATAAAGCGCCAACATATACCACAGCGCTGTACAATGGAGTAAATAAACCATACAAATGGTAAATAACATAACAAGTATCTTTATTATTATTATTATTATTATTTATAAAGCGCCAACATATTCCACAGCGCTGTACAATGGAGTAAATAAACCATACAAATGGGAAATAACATAACAAGTCTCTTTATTATTATTATTATTATTATTATTATTATTTATAAAGCGCCAACATATTCCACAGCGCTGTACAATGGAGTAAATAAACCATACAAATGGGAAATAACATAACAAGTCTCGTTAATACTATTATTATTTATAAAGTGCCAACATATTCCACAGCGCTGTACAATGGAGTAAATAAACCACACAAATGGTAAATAACATAACAAGTCTCTGTGATATTATTATTATTATTTATAAAGCGCCAACATATTCCACAGCTCTGTATAATGGAGTAAATAAACCATACAAATGGGAAATAACATAACAAGTCTCTTTAATATTATTATTATTATTATTTATAAAGCGCCAACATATTCCACAGCGCTTTACAATCGAGTAAATAAACCATACAAATGGGAAATAAAATAACAAGTCTCTTTAATATTATTATCATTATTTATAAAGAGTCAACATATTCCACAGTGCTGTACAATGGAGTGAATAAACCATACAAATGGTAAATAACATAACAAGTCTCTTTAATATAATTATTAATATTTATAAAGCGCCAACGTATTCCACAGCGCTGTACAATGAAGTAAATAAACTATACACATGGTAAATAGCATAACAAGTCTCTTTAATATTATTATTTATATAGCGCCAACATATTCCACAGCGCGTACAATGGAGTAAATAAACCATACAAATGGTACATAACATAACAAGTCTCTTTAATATTATTATTATTATTTATAAAGCGCCAGCATATTCCACAGCGCTGTACAATGGAGGAAATAAACCATACAAATGGTATATAACATAACAAGTCTCTTTAATATTATTATTATTATTTATAAAGCGTCAACATATTCCACAGCGCTGTACAATGGAGTAAATAAACCATACAAATGGTACATAACATAACAAGTCTCTTTAATATTATTATTATTATTTATAAAGCGCCAGCATATTCCACAGCGCTGTACAATGGAGGAAATAAACCATACAAATGGTATATAACATAACAAGTCTCTTTAATATTATTATTATTATTTATAAAGCGTCAACATATTCCACAGCGCTGTACAATGGAGTAAATAAACCATACAAATGGTACATAACATAACAAGTCTCTTTAATATTATTATTATTATTTATAAAGCGCCAGCATATTCCACAGCGCTGTACAATGGAGGAAATAAACCATACAAATGGTATATAACATAACAAGTCTCTTTAATATTATTATTATTATTTATAAAGCGTCAACATATTCCACAGCGCTGTACAATGGAGTAAATAAACCATACAAATGGTAAATAACATAACAAGTCTCGTTAATAGTATTATTATTATTTATAAAGCACCAACATATTCCACAGCGCTGTACAATGGAGTAAATAAACCATACTAATGTTAAATAACATAACAAGTCTCTTTAATATTATTATTATTTATCAATGCGCCAACATATTCCACAGCGCTGTACAATGGAGTAAATAAACCATACAAATGGTACATAACATAACAAGTCTCTTTAATATTATTATTATTTTATATAAAGCGCCAACATATTCCACAGCGCTGTACAATGGAGTAAATAAACCATACAAATGGTAAATAACATAACAAGTCTCTTTAATATTATTATTTATATAGCGCCAACATATTCCACAGCGCTGTACAATGGAGGAAATAAACCATAGAAATGGTACATAACATAACAAGTCTCCTTAATATTATTATTATTATTTATAAAGCGCCAGCATATTCCACAGCGCTGTACAATGGAGGAAATAAACCATACAAATGGTATATAACATAACAAGTCTCTTTAATATGATTATTATTATTTATAAAGCGTCAACATATTCCACAGCGCTGTACAATGGAGGAAATAAACCATACAAGTGGTAAATAACATAACAAGTCTCTTTAATATTATTATTATTATTTATAAAGCGCCAGCATATTCCACAGCGCTGTACAATGGAGGAAATAAACCATACAAATGGTATATAACATAACAAGTCTCTTTAATATTATTATTATTATTTATAAAGCGTCAACATATTCCACAGCGCTGTACAATGGAGTAAATAAACCATACAATTGGTAAATAACATAGCAAGTCTCTTTAATAGTATTATTATTATTTATAAAGCACCAACATATTCCACAGCGCTGTACAATGGAGTAAATAAACCATACTAATGTTAAATAACATAACAAGTCTCTTTAATATTATTATTATTTATCAATGCGCCAAGATATTCCACAGCTCTGTACAATGGAGTAAATAAACCATACAAATGGTACATAACATAACAAGTCTCTTTAATATTATTATTATTATTTATAAAGTGCCAACATATTCCACAGCGCTGTACAATGGAGTAAATAATCCATACAAATGGTAAATAACATAACAAGTCTCTTTAATATCATTATTATTTATCAAAGCGCCAACATATTCCACAGCGCTGTACAATGGAGGAAATAAAAAAATAAATGGTAAATAACATAACAAGTCTCTTTAATATTATTATTATTTTATATAAAGCGCCAACATATTCCACAGCGCTGTACAATGGAGTAAATAAACCATACAAATGGTAAATAACATAACAAGTCTCTTTAATATTATTATTATTATTTATAAAGCGCCAACATATACCACAAGGCTGTACAATGGAGTAAATAAACTATACACATTGTAAATAGCATAACAAGTTTCTTTAATATTATTATTATTTGTTATAAAGCGCCAGCATATTCCACAGCGCTGTACAATGGAGGAAATAAACCATAGAAATGGTAAATATCATAACAAGTCTCTTTAATATTATTTTTATTTATAAAACGCCAACATATTCCACAGCTCTGTACAATGGAGTAAATAAACCATACAAATGGTAAATAATATAATAAGTCTCTTTAATATTATTATTATTTATCAAAGCGCCAACATGTTCCACAGCGCTGTACAATGGAGTAAATAAACCATACAAATGGTAAATAACATAATAAGTCTCTTTAATATTATTATTATTATTAAAACGCCAACATATCCACAGCGCTCTACAATGGGGTAAATAAACCATACAAATGGTAAATAACATAATAAGTCTCTTTAATATTATTATTATTTAGCAAAGCGCCAACATATTCCACAGCGCTGTACAATGGAGTAAATAAACCATACTAATGGGAAATAACATAACAAGTCTCTTTATTATTATTATTATTATTTATAAAGCGCCAACATATTCCACAGCGCTGTACAATGGAGTAAATAAACCATACAAATGGGAAATAACATAACAAGTCTCTTTATTATTATTATTATTATTTATAAAGCGCCAACATATTCCACAGTGCTGTACAATGGAGTAAATAAACCATACAAATGGCAAATAACATTATAAGTCTCTTTAATATTATTATTATTATTTATAAAGCGCCAACATATTCCACAGCGCTGTACAATGGAGTAAATAAACCATACAAATGGTACATAACATAACAAGTCTCTTTATTATTATTATTATTATTATTATTATTATTTATAAAGCGCCAACATATTTTACAGCGCTGTACAATGGAGTAAATAAACCATACAAATGGGAAATAACATAACAAGTCTCTTTAATATTATTATTATTATTTATAAAGCGCCTGCATATTCCACAGCGCTGTACAATGGAGTAAATAAACCATACAAATGTACATAACATAACAAGTCTCTTTATTATTATTATTATTATTTATAAAGTGTCAACGTATTCCACAGAGCTGTACAATGGAGTAAATAAACTATACACATGTTAAATAGCATAACAAGTCTCTTTAATATTATTATTATTTATAAAGCGCCAAACATATTCCACAGCGCTGTACAATGGTGTAAATAAACCATACAAATGGGAAATAACATAACAAGTCTCTTTAATATTATTATTATTATTTATAAAGCGCCAACATATACCACAGCGCTGTACAATGGAGTAAATAAACCATACAAATGGGAAATAACATAACAAGTCTCTTTAATATTATTATTATTTATAAAGCGCCAACATATTCCACAGTGCTGTACAATGGAGTAAATAAACCATACAAATGGGAAATAACATAACAAGTCTCTTTAATACTATTATTATTTATAAAGTGCCAACATATTCCACAGCGCTGTACAATGGAGTAAATAAACCATACAAATGGGAAATAACATAACAAGTCTCTTTAATATTATTATTATTATTTATAAAGCGCCAGCATATTCCACAGCGCTGTACAATGGAGGAAATAAACCATACAAATGGTATATAACATAACAAGTCTCTTTAATATTATTATTATTATTTATAAAGCGTCAACATATTCCACAGCGCTGTACAATGGAGTAAATAAACCATACAATTGGTAAATAACATAGCAAGTCTCTTTAATAGTATTATTATTATTTATAAAGCACCAACATATTCCACAGCGCTGTACAATGGAGTAAATAAACCATACTAATGTTAAATAACATAACAAGTCTCTTTAATATTATTATTATTTATCAATGCGCCAAGATATTCCACAGCTCTGTACAATGGAGTAAATAAACCATACAAATGGTACATAACATAACAAGTCTCTTTAATATTATTATTATTATTTATAAAGTGCCAACATATTCCACAGCGCTGTACAATGGAGTAAATAATCCATACAAATGGTAAATAACATAACAAGTCTCTTTAATATCATTATTATTTATCAAAGCGCCAACATATTCCACAGCGCTGTACAATGGAGGAAATAAAAAAATAAATGGTAAATAACATAACAAGTCTCTTTAATATTATTATTATTTTATATAAAGCGCCAACATATTCCACAGCTCTGTACAATGGAGTAAATAAACCATACAAATGGTAAATAACATAACAAGTCTCTTTAATATTATTATTATTATTTATAAAGCGCCAACATATACCACAAGGCTGTACAATGGAGTAAATAAACTATACACATTGTAAATAGCATAACAAGTTTCTTTAATATTATTATTATTTGTTATAAAGCGCCAGCATATTCCACAGCGCTGTACAATGGAGGAAATAAAACATAGAAATGGTAAATATCATAACAAGTCTCTTTAATATTATTTTTATTTATAAAACGCCAACATATTCCACAGCTCTGTACAATGGAGTAAATAAACCATACAAATGGTAAATAATATAATAAGTCTCTTTAATATTATTATTATTTATCAAAGCGCCAACATGTTCCACAGCGCTGTACAATGGAGTAAATAAACCATACAAATGGTAAATAACATAATAAGTCTCTTTAATATTATTATTATTATTAAAACGCCAACATATCCACAGCGCTCTACAATGGGGTAAATAAACCATACAAATGGTAAATAACATAATAAGTCTCTTTAATATTATTATTATTTAGCAAAGCGCCAACATATTCCACAGCGCTGTACAATGGAGTAAATAAACCATACTAATGGGAAATAACATAACAAGTCTCTTTATTATTATTATTATTATTTATAAAGCGCCAACATATTCCACAGCGCTGTACAATGGAGTAAATAAACCATACAAATGGGAAATAACATAACAAGTCTCTTTATTATTATTATTATTATTTATAAAGCGCCAACATATTCCACAGTGCTGTACAATGGAGTAAATAAACCATACAAATGGCAAATAACATTATAAGTCTCTTTAATATTATTATTATTATTTATAAAGCGCCAACATATTCCACAGCGCTGTACAATGGAGTAAATAAACCATACAAATGGTACATAACATAACAAGTCTCTTTATTATTATTATTATTATTATTATTATTATTTATAAAGCGCCAACATATTTTACAGCGCTGTACAATGGAGTAAATAAACCATACAAATGGGAAATAACATAACAAGTCTCTTTAATATTATTATTATTATTTATAAAGCGCCTGCATATTCCACAGCGCTGTACAATGGAGTAAATAAACCATACAAATGTACATAACATAACAAGTCTCTTTATTATTATTATTATTATTTATAAAGTGTCAACGTATTCCACAGAGCTGTACAATGGAGTAAATAAACTATACACATGTTAAATAGCATAACAAGTCTCTTTAATATTATTATTATTTATAAAGCGCCAAACATATTCCACAGCGCTGTACAATGGTGTAAATAAACCATACAAATGGGAAATAACATAACAAGTCTCTTTAATATTATTATTATTATTTATAAAGCGCCAACATATACCACAGCGCTGTACAATGGAGTAAATAAACCATACAAATGGGAAATAACATAACAAGTCTCTTTAATATTATTATTATTTATAAAGCGCCAACATATTCCACAGTGCTGTACAATGGAGTAAATAAACCATACAAATGGGAAATAACATAACAAGTCTCTTTAATACTATTATTATTTATAAAGCGCCAACATATTATACAGCGCTGTACAATGGAGTAAATAAACCATACAAATGGGAAATAACATAACAAGTCTCTTTAATATTATTATTATTATTTATAAAGCGCCAACATATTCCACAGCACTGTACAATGTAGTAAATAAACCATACAAATGGTACATAACATAACAAGTCTCTATAATATTATTATTATTTATAAAACACCAACATATACCACAGCGCTGTACAATGGAGTAAATAAACCATACACATGTTAAATAATATAACAAGTCTCTATAATATTATTATTATTCATAAAGCACCAACATATACCACAGGGCTGTACAATGGAGTAAATAAACCATACAAATGGTAAATAACATAACAAGTCTCTTTAACCCCTTGGCGACACAGGACGGACTAGGTCCGTCCTGTGTGCCGAGGCGTTAGTGACACAGGACGGACCTAGTCCGTCCTGTGTCAAAACGAGCACTGAAAGCGGAGTTTTTCCGCTTTCAGTGCTCTAAGGGCATTGTAACGATGCTTCCGTGTGGAAGCATCGTACAATGCTAAAAAAAATGCCCGTCGGCATTTCGATCGCTCCGGAGAGCGATCGAAATGCCGGTTTTAAAGGCACAGTGCCTTTAAAACGCGGGCATTTAAAAAATGAGCATAGGAAGCGAATCTTTCGCTTCCTATGCTCAGAAAGTGTTTCTGATTGCCTCGCAAGTCGAGGCAATCAGAAACACAAAAAAAAAATGCACGATCTTGGTCACTAAGTGACCAAGATGGCGCTGCCCTTCTAAGGGCAAGAGCACAGGAGGCAGGAAGTACCTGCTTCCTGTGCTCTCTGGCTGTCACACGATTGCCTCTTCACAGAGGCAATCAGTGACTGCCAGGCACACTGACAGGCAGTGGGGATGCTCTCCTGAACATCCCCACTGACTGGTCAGATCAATATTAACTCTATATTGATCTGACCAGTTATGATCTGTCTCCCTCTCCTCACATTTTTTTTAGTGAGGGAGAGAGACAGATCAAAGTTCTAAAAGTAAGTAAAAGTTAAAAAAAACAATAAATACACAACACACAAATAATAAAACAATAAAAAAAAATTTATTAAAGCAATTCCCTGCGTTTAACCCCTTCCCTGCCACTGATCTTGCATAAGCAGTGATCGTGCACATCAGCGCATTTATTTTTGCCGTTTGTGCATTTTTTAGGGGTTAATTTTTTTGTACTGTAATTTATTACAGTACTAAAAAGGCTATTCTAAGAGTTATTAACCCCTTATTTGCCGTCGATCACTGCTTACGCAATGATATTGACGCCAAAGCAATTTTTATCTGTCTGCATATTTTTTTTTTTTTTTACACATACCCGCTAGGGGATTACATGTAAAGTAAAAATATTTGAGTTTTTTTTTTTTAAGCTGCCTGAGCGCATAGCGATCAGTAACAGCGAATTAGTGGCAAAGGCGGTTTGGTGATTTCTCAATTAAGCTCACCATTCGCCCTGGTCAGATCAAAATTAATCGGATCAATATTCACAAATATTGATCTGCCTCCCTCTCCTCACTTACATTTTTGTGACGGAAAGAGACAGATCAGTATTAGTGATATAAAATAACATTTTATAAAATTAGCAGGTTTTATGAAAGTCTTTCACTGTGTATTAACCCCTTCCCTGCCATTCATCACTGTGTAAGCAGTAATCCTGCACAGCAACAGTATGTTTTGCTGTCTGCACTGTTTTATGGATTAATTTATTTGTACTGTAATGTATTACAGTACTAGATAGGCTCTTCTAAGAGCTATTAACCCCTTCTTTGCTCGAGATCACTGCTTACGCACTGATTCTGAGGCCGCGGACTCAGGGTTCGATTTTGACCCTATTCAGCTTTCTGATACATCATCTAGCGATGTATCGGTGGCTGCTGAGCCCTTGCCACAAGTAGTGATGGGGGTCTACCGATAAAAAAATATATGGTTTGGTGGGGGTAAATTACATTGGCTGGCTTCAAAGATATATCCCATAAAGGACACGGACGCAGGTTGACTACATGTCAAAATTCCAAGTTGGAATTTTGAGATGCGCATCTCACAAATGTTGCCTTCTAGCCAAAAACAAACCAACAAACCTATGCATGGGTGCTATCCCTGTACTCGGGAGATGTTGCTGAACACATATTGGGTTGTTGTTTGGCAGTGACATATACCAGAATCTGTGAATTCATGCCTGAAGTACAATGCATGTGGGAAAAAAAACTCCCAAAAAAGTACTACCACAAACTTTTACAAAGGCTGGTGGTAGAATTAGTACCTATACAGTATTAAAATACCACCATTTGAAATACCTTAGGATGTCTATTTTCCAAAAATATATGGTTTGATGGGGTAAAATTCATTGGACGGCTTCAAAAATGTTCCAAATGGAACATGGGCGCAGGCTGACTACATGTCAAAATTCCAGGTTGGAATTGCGCACCCCCTAAATGTGGAATTTTAGACCCAATACAAACCAACAAACCTATGCATGGGGGGTATCCCTGTACTCAGGAGATGTTGCTGAACACATATTGAGGTGTTGGTTGGCAGTGGCAAATACCAGAATCTGAAAATTCCTGCCTGAACTACAATGTGTGTGGGGAAAAAATGCCATCCCATCCCTTTGACATAGGTTGGTGGTAGAATTAGCACTTGGAAAGTGTTAAAATACCACAATTTTAAATACCCTAGGATGTCTAGTTTTCCAAAATATATGGTTTTATGGGGTAAAATACTTTGACAGGCTTCAAAAGTGTCCCAAATGGAACATGGGCGCAGGCTGACTACATGTCAAAATTCCAAGTTGGAAATGCACCCCCCCCTAAACGTGGCCTTTTAGCCCCCAAATAATCTAACTAACCTACACATGGGTGGTATCCCTGTACTCAGGAGATGTTGCTAAACACATATTAAGGTGTTGTTTGGCACTGACACATAATAGGATCTGTGAATTCATGCCCGATGTACAATGAATGTGAAAAACAAATTACTATCCATAACATTGACATAGGCTGGTGGTAGAATTAGTGCATGAAAAGTGTTAAAATACTACCATTTGAAATACCCTAGGGTGTCTAGTTTTCAAAAATATATGGTTTTGTGGGGTAGAATACACTTTTTGGCTTCAAAAATGTCCCAAATGGGACATGGGCGCAGGTTTTCTGCACGTCAGAATTCCAAGTTGGAAAACCAAAAAGCGCACCTCTCAAATGTGGCCTTTTAACCCCCAAATAACCTAACCAACCTATACATGGGTGGTATCCCTGTACTCAGGAGATGTTGCTGAACACATATTGAGGTGTTGTTTGGCACTGACATATAACAGGATCTGTGAATTCATGCCCAAAGTACTATGTATGTGAAAAAAAATTACTATCCATAACATTGACATAGGCTGGTAGTATAATTAGTGCATGGAAAGTGTTAAAATACTACCATTTGAAATACCCTAGGGTGTCTAGTTTTCAAAAATATATGGTTTTGTGGGATAGAATACACTTTTTGGCTTCAAAAATGTCCCAAATGGGACATGGGCGCAGGTTTTCTGCACGTCAGAATTCCAAGTTGGAAAACCAAAAAGCGCACCTCTCAAATGTGGCCTTTTAACCCCCAAATAACCTAACCAACCTATACATGGGTGGTATCCCTGTACTCAGGAGATGTTGCTGAACACATATTGAGGTGTTGTTTGGCACTGACATATAACAGGATCTGTGAATTCATGCCCAAAGTTCAATGTATGTGAAAAAAAATTACTACCCAAAACATTGACATAGGCTGGTAGTATAATTAGTGCATGGAAAGTGTTAAAATACTACCATTTGAAATACCCTAGGGTGTCTAGTTTAAAAAAATATATGGTTTTGTGGGGTAGAATACACTTTCTGGCTTCAAAAATGTCCCAAATGGGACATGGGCACAAGTTTTCTGCATGTCAGAATTCCAAGTTGGAAAACCAAAAGGCGCACCCCCTAAATGTGGCCTTTTAGCCCCAAAACAAACCAACAAACCTATGCATGGGTGGTATCCCTGTACTCAGGAGATGTTGCTGAACACATATTGAGGTGTTATTTGGAAATACCCCTTCACATTTTAAGGTAATGTTTACCTAAATTGCAATATATGTGAAAAATTAAAAAAAAAGATTTTTTGCTGCAAACTTTGGCATAGATTGGTGGTAAAATGGCTACATGAAATGTGTCAAAATACCCCAAGTTAAATGCCCTGAGTTGTCTAGTTTTCAAAAATATGTACATGTTGGGGGTCATTCATGGATTTAGTACAGAAATCAGTGTTACAATGTCACTATCGCTAATTTTGAAAGAAGGGATTTTAAAATAGCTTTGCACCACTTATAGTTCTGGCCCTGTAACATGAATAAAAAAGCACAAAAACATAAAAACATGGGCTATTTCTGAACTCAGGACATATATTAGAAACTTTTTAGCAGTGTTTTTTTGTTGTCTCTTGTACATGAGTATACGATTTTTCAAATAAAAGTCATAAAAAAATAATTTTTTCAATTTTTTTGCCATATTTTATTATTTTTTTTACATCAAATTATATGCTATTATCAAAATAATGGTATCAAAAGAAAGCCCTTCTTATGACGATAAAAACGATATATAGTTTGTGCGGGTACCCTAAATGAGACAGAAATAAATTACAGCAAAACACAAACTGCTCAGAAATGTTAAAACAGCCCATGTCACCAAGCGTCGGACAAGCCAAAAAAGTCATGTCACTAAGGGGTTAATATTATTATTATTTATAAAGCGCCAACATATTATACAGCGCTGTACAATGGAGTAAATAAACCATACAAATGGGAAATAACATAACAAGTCTCTTTAATATTATTATTATGATTTATAAAGCGCCAACATATTCCACAGCGCTGTACAATGGAGTAAATTAACTATACACATGGTAAATAGCAAGACAAGTCTCTTTAATATTATTATTTATATAGCGCCAACATATTCCACAGCGCTGTAAAATGGAGTAAATTAACCATTCAAACGGAGAGTAACATAACAAGTCTCTTTAATATTATTATTATTATTTATAAAGCGCCTGCATATTCCACAGCGCTGTACAATGGAGTAAATAAACCATACAAATGGTACATAACATAACAAGTCTCTTTAATATTATTATTATTTATAAAGCGCCAAAATATTCCACAGCGCTGTACAATGGAGTAAATAATCCATACAAATGGTAAATAACATAACAAGTCTCTTTAATATTATTATTATTTATAAAGCGCCAACATATACCACAGCGCTGTACAATGGAGTAAATAAACCATAAAAATGGTACATAACATAACAAGTCTCTTTAATATTATTATTATTTATAAAGAACCAACATATTCCACAGCGCTGTACAATGGAGTAAATAAACCATACAAATGGGAAATAACATAACAAGTCTCTTTAATAATATTATTATTTAAAAAGTGCCAACATATTCCACAGCGCTGTACAATGTAGTAAATAAACCATACAAATGGGAAATAACATAAGTCTTTTTAATATTATTATTATTATTTATAAAGCGCCAACATAATCCACAGCGCTGTACAATGGAGTAAATAAACCATACAAATGGTAAACAACATAACAAGTCTCTTTAATATTATTATTATTATTTATAAAGTGTCAACGTATTCCACAGCGCTCTACAATGGAGTAAATAAACTATACACATGGTAAATAGCATAACAAGTCTCTTTAATATTATTATTATTTTTTATAAAGCGCCAGCATATTCCACAGCTCTGTACAATGGAGTAAATAAACCATACAAATGGTAAATAACATAACAAGTCTCTTTAATATTATTATTATTATTTATAAAGCGCCAACATATACCACAAGGCTGTACAATGGAGTAAATAAACTAAACACATGGTAAATAGCATAACAAGTTTCTTTAATATTATTATTATTTGTTATAAAGCGCCAACATATACCACAAGGCTGTACAATGGAGTAAATAAACTAAACACATGGTAAATAGCATAACAAGTTTCTTTAATATTATTATTATTTGTTATAAAGCGCCAGCATATTCCACAGCGCTGTACAATGGAGGAAATAAACCATAGAAATGGTACATATCATAACAAGTCTCTTTAATATTATTTTTATTTATAAAGCGCCAACATATTCCACAGCGCTGTACAATGAAGTAAATAAACCATATAAATGGTAAATAATATAACAAGTCTCTTTAATATTATTATTATTTATCAAAGCGCCAACATGTTCCACAGCGCTGTACAATGGAGTAAATAAACCATACAAATGGTAAATAACATAATAAGTCTCTTTAATATTATTATTATTATTAAAGCGCCAACATATCCACAGCGCTCTACAATGGGGTAAATAAACCATACAAATGGTAAATAACATAATAAGTCTCTTTAATATTATTATTATTTAGCAAAGCGCCAACATATTCCACATCGCTGTACAATGGAGTAAATAAACCATACAAATGGTAAATAACATAACAAGTCTCTTTAATATTATTATTATTTATAAAGCGCCAACATATTCCACAGCGCTGTACAATGGAGTAAATAAACCATACAAATGGTAAATAACATAACAAGTCTTTTTAATATTATTATTATTATTTATAAAGCGCCAACATATACCACAGCGCTGTACAATGTAGTAAATAAACCATACAAATGGGAAATAACATAACAAGTCTCTTTAATATTATTATTATTATTTATAAAGCGCCAACATATACCACAGCGCTGTACAATGGAGTAAATAAACCATACAAATGGTAAATAACATAACAAGTATCTTTATTATTATTATTATTATTATTTATAAAGCGCCAACATATTCCACAGCGCTGTACAATGGAGTAAATAAACCATACAAATGGGAAATAACATAACAAGTCTCTTTATTATTATTATTATTATTATTATTATTATTATTATTTATAAAGCGCCAACATATTCCACAGCGCTGTACAATGGAGTAAATAAACCATACAAATGGGAAATAACATAACAAGTCTCGTTAATACTATTATTATTTATAAAGTGCCAACATATTCCACAGCGCTGTACAATGGAGTAAATAAACCACACAAATGGTAAATAACATAACAAGTCTCTGTGATATTATTATTATTATTTATAAAGCGCCAACATATTCCACAGCTCTGTATAATGGAGTAAATAAACCATACAAATGGGAAATAACATAACAAGTCTCTTTAATATTATTATTATTATTATTTATAAAGCGCCAACATATTCCACAGCGCTTTACAATCGAGTAAATAAACCATACAAATGGGAAATAAAATAACAAGTCTCTTTAATATTATTATCATTATTTATAAAATGCCAACATATACCACAGCGCTGTACAATGGAGTAAATAAACCACACAGATGGGAAATACCATAAAAAGTCTCTTTAATATTATTATTATTATTTATAAAGAGTCAACATATTCCACAGTGCTGTACAATGGAGTGAATAAACCATACAAATGGTAAATAACATAACAAGTCTCTTTAATATAATTATTAATATTTATAAAGCGCCAACGTATTCCACAGCGCTGTACAATGAAGTAAATAAACTATACACATGGTAAATAGCATAACAAGTCTCTTTAATATTATTATTTATATAGCGCCAACATATTCCACAGCGCTGTACAATGGAGGAAATAAACCATACAAATGGTACATAACATAACAAGTCTCTTTAATATTATTATTATTATTTATAAAGCGCCAGCATATTCCACAGCGCTGTACAATGGAGGAAATAAACCATACAAATGGTATATAACATAACAAGTCTCTTTAATATTATTATTATTATTTATAAAGCGTCAACATATTCCACAGCGCTGTACAATGGAGTAAATAAACCATACAAATGGTAAATAACATAACAAGTCTCGTTAATAGTATTATTATTATTTATAAAGCACCAACATATTCCACAGCGCTGTACAATGGAGTAAATAAACCATACTAATGTTAAATAACATAACAAGTCTCTTTAATATTATTATTATTTATCAATGCGCCAACATATTCCACAGCGCTGTACAATGGAGTAAATAAACCATACAAATGGTACATAACATAACAAGTCTCTTTAATATTATTATTATTATTTATAAAGCGCCAACATATTCCACAGCGCTGTACAATGGAGTAAATAATCCATACAAATGGTAAATAACATAACAAGTCTCTTTAATATTATTATTATTTTATATAAAGCGCCAACATATTCCACAGCGCTGTACAATGGAGTAAATAAACCATACAAATGGTAAATAACATAACAAGTCTCTTTAATATTATTATTTATATAGCGCCAACATATTCCACAGCGCTGTACAATGGAGGAAATAAACCATAGAAATGGTACATAACATAACAAGTCTCCTTAATATTATTATTATTATTTATAAAGCGCCAGCATATTCCACAGCGCTGTACAATGGAGGAAATAAACCATACAAATGGTATATAACATAACAAGTCTCTTTAATATGATTATTATTATTTATAAAGCGTCAACATATTCCACAGCGCTGTACAATGGAGGAAATAAACCATACAAGTGGTAAATAACATAACAAGTCTCTTTAATATTATTATTATTATTTATAAAGCGCCAGCATATTCCACAGCGCTGTACAATGGAGGAAATAAACCATACAAATGGTATATAACATAACAAGTCTCTTTAATATTATTATTATTATTTATAAAGCGTCAACATATTCCACAGCGCTGTACAATGGAGTAAATAAACCATACAAATGGTAAATAACATAGCAAGTCTCTTTAATAGTATTATTATTATTTATAAAGCACCAACATATTCCACAGCGCTGTACAATGGAGTAAATAAACCATACTAATGTTAAATAACATAACAAGTCTCTTTAATATTATTATTATTTATCAATGCGCCAACATATTCCACAGCTCTGTACAATGGAGTAAATAAACCATACAAATGGTACATAACATAACAAGTCTCTTTAATATTATTATTATTATTTATAAAGTGCCAACATATTCCACAGCGCTGTACAATGGAGTAAATAATCCATACAAATGGTAAATAACATAACAAGTCTCTTTAATATCATTATTATTTATCAAAGCGCCAACATATTCCACAGCGCTGTACAATGGAGGAAATAAAAAAATAAATGGTAAATAACATAACAAGTCTCTTTAATATTATTATTATTTTATATAAAGCGCCAACATATTCCACAGCGCTGTACAATGGAGTAAATAAACCATACAAATGGTAAATAACATAACAAGTCTCTTTAATATTATTATTATTATTTATGAAGCGCCAACATATACCACAAGGCTGTACAATGGAGTAAATAAACTATACACATTGTAAATTGCATAACAAGTTTCTTTAATATTATTATTATTTGTTATAAAGCGCCAGCATATTCCACAGCGCTGTACAATGGAGGAAATAAACCATAGAAATGGTAAATATCATAACAAGTCTCTTTAATATTATTTTTATTTATAAAACGCCAACATATTCCACAGCGCTGTACAATGGAGTAAATAAACCATACAAATGGTAAATAATATAATAAGTCTCTTTAATATTATTATTATTTATCAAAGCGCCAACATGTTCCACAGCGCTGTACAATGGAGTAAATAAACCATACAAATGGTAAATAACATAATAAGTCTCTTTAATATTATTATTATTATTAAAACGCCAACATATCCACAGCGCTCTACAATGGGGTAAATAAACCATACAAATGGTAAATAACATAATAAGTCTCTTTAATATTATTATTATTTAGCAAAGCGCCAACATATTCCACAGCGCTGTACAATGGAGTAAATAAACCATACTAATGGGAAATAACATAACAAGTCTCTTTATTATTATTATTATTATTTATAAAGCGCCAACATATTCCACAGCGCTGTACAATGGAGTAAATAAACCATACAAATGGGAAATAACATAACAAGTCTCTTTATTATTATTATTATTATTTATAAAGCGCCAACATATTCCACAGTGCTGTACAATGGAGTAAATAAACCATACAAATGGCAAATAACATTATAAGTCTCTTTAATATTATTATTATTATTTATAAAGCGCCAACATATTCCACAGCGCTGTACAATGGAGTAAATAAACCATACAAATGGTACATAACATAACAAGTCTCTTTATTATTATTATTATTATTATTATTATTATTTATAAAGCGCCAACATATTTTACAGCGCTGTACAATGGAGTAAATAAACCATACAAATGGGAAATAACATAACAAGTCTCTTTAATATTATTATTATTATTTATAAAGCGCCTGCATATTCCACAGCGCTGTACAATGGAGTAAATAAACCATACAAATGTACATAACATAACAAGTCTCTTTATTATTATTATTATTATTTATAAAGTGTCAACGTATTCCACAGAGCTGTACAATGGAGTAAATAAACTATACACATGTTAAATAGCATAACAAGTCTCTTTAATATTATTATTATTTATAAAGCGCCAAACATATTCCACAGCGCTGTACAATGGTGTAAATAAACCATACAAATGGGAAATAACATAACAAGTCTCTTTAATATTATTATTATTATTTATAAAGCGCCAACATATACCACAGCGCTGTACAAAGGAGTAAATAAACCATACAAATGGGAAATAACATAACAAGTCTCTTTAATATTATTATTATTTATAAAGCGCCAACATATTCCACAGTGCTGTACAATGGAGTAAATAAACCATACAAATGGGAAATAACATAACAAGTCTCTTTAATACTATTATTATTTATAAAGTGCCAACATATTCCACAGCGCTGTACAATGGAGTAAATAAACCATACAAATGGGAAATAACATAACAAGTCTCTTTAATATTATTATTATTATTTATAAAGCGCCAACATATTCCACAGCACTGTACAATGTAGTAAATAAACCATACAAATGGTACATAACATAACAAGTCTCTATAATATTATTATTATTTATAAAACACCAACATATACCACAGCGCTGTACAATGGAGTAAATAAACCATACACATGTTAAATAATATAACAAGTCTCTATAATATTATTATTATTCATAAAGCACCAACATATACCACAGGGCTGTACAATGGAGTAAATAAACCATACAAATGGTAAATAACATAACAAGTCTCTTTAATATTATTATTATTTATAAAGCGCCAACATATTATACAGCGCTGTACAATGGAGTAAATAAACCATACAAATGGGAAATAACATAACAAGTCTCTTTAATATTATTATTATGATTTATAAAGCGCCAACATATTCCACAGCGCTGTACAATGGAGTAAATTAACTATACACATGGTAAATAGCAAGACAAGTCTCTTTAATATTATTATTTATATAGCGCCAACATATTCCACAGCGCTGTAAAATGGAGTAAATTAACCATTCAAACGGAGAGTAACATAACAAGTCTCTTTAATATTATTATTATTATTTATAAAGCGCCTGCATATTCCACAGCGCTGTACAATGGAGTAAATAAACCATACAAATGGTACATAACATAACAAGTCTCTTTAATATTATTATTATTTATAAAGCGCCAAAATATTCCACAGCGCTGTACAATGGAGTAAATAATCCATACAAATGGTAAATAACATAACAAGTCTCTTTAATATTATTATTATTTATAAAGCGCCAACATATACCACAGCGCTGTACAATGGAGTAAATAAACCATAAAAATGGTACATAACATAACAAGTCTCTTTAATATTATTATTATTTATAAAGAACCAACATATTCCACAGCGCTGTACAATGGAGTAAATAAACCATACAAATGGGAAATAACATAACAAGTCTCTTTAATAATATTATTATTTAAAAAGTGCCAACATATTCCACAGCGCTGTACAATGTAGTAAATAAACCATACAAATGGGAAATAACATAACAAGTCTCTTTAATATTATTATTATTATTTATAAAGCGCCTGCATATTCCACAGCGCTGTACAATGGAGTAAATAAACCATACAAATGTACATAACATAACAAGTCTCTTTATTATTATTATTATTATTTATAAAGTGTCAACGTATTCCACAGAGCTGTACAATGGAGTAAATAAACTATACACATGTTAAATAGCATAACAAGTCTCTTTAATATTATTATTATTTATAAAGCGCCAAACATATTCCACAGCGCTGTACAATGGTGTAAATAAACCATACAAATGGGAAATAACATAACAAGTCTCTTTAATATTATTATTATTATTTATAAAGCGCCAACATATACCACAGCGCTGTACAATGGAGTAAATAAACCATACAAATGGGAAATAACATCACAAGTCTCTTTAATATTATTATTATTATTTATAAAGCGCCAACATATTCCACAGCACTGTACAATGTAGTAAATAAACCATACAAATGGGAAATAACATAACAAGTCTCTTTAATATTATTATTATTTATAAAGCGCCAACATATTCCACAGTGCTGTACAATGGAGTAAATAAACCATACAAATGGGAAATAACATAACAAGTCTCTTTAATACTATTATTATTTATAAAGTGCCAACATATTCCACAGCGCTGTACAATGGAGTAAATAAACCATACAAATGGGAAATAACATAACAAGTCTCTTTAATATTATTATTATTATTTATAAAGCGCCAACATATTCCACAGCACTGTACAATGTAGTAAATAAACCATACAAATGGTACATAACATAACAAGTCTCTATAATATTATTATTATTTATAAAACACCAACATATACCACAGCGCTGTACAATGGAGTAAATAAACCATACACATGTTAAATAATATAACAAGTCTCTATAATATTATTATTATTCATAAAGCACCAACATATACCACAGGGCTGTACAATGGAGTAAATAAACCATACAAATGGTAAATAACATAACAAGTCTCTTTAATATTATTATTATTTATAAAGCGCCAACATATTATACAGCGCTGTACAATGGAGTAAATAAACCATACAAATGGGAAATAACATAACAAGTCTCTTTAATATTATTATTATGATTTATAAAGCGCCAACATATTCCACAGTGCTGTACAATGGAGTAAATTAACTATACACATGGTAAATAGCAAGACAAGTCTCTTTAATATTATTATTTATATAGCGCCAACATATTCCACAGCGCTGTAAAATGGAGTAAATTAACCATTCAAACGGAGAGTAACATAACAAGTCTCTTTAATATTATTATTATTATTTATAAAGTGCCAACATATTCCACAGCGCTGTACAATGGAGTAAATAAACCATACAAATGTACATAACATAACAAGTCTCTTTATTATTATTATTATTATTTATAAAGCGCCAACATATTCCACAGCGCTGTACAATGGAGTAAATAAACCATACAAATGGTACATAACATAACAAGTCTCTTTATTATTATTATTATTATTATTATTATTATTATTATTATTTATAAAGCGCCAACATATTTTACAGCGCTGTACAATGGAGTAAATAAACCATACAAATGTACATAACATAACAAGTCTCTTTAATATTATTATTATTATTATTTATAAAGCGCCAACATATTCCACAGCGCTGTACAATGGAGTAAATAATCCATACAAATGGTAAATAACATAAATAGTCTCTTTAATATTATTATTATTTATAAAGAACCAACATATTCCACAGCGCTGTACAATGGAGTAAATAAACCATACAAATGGGAATGAACATAACAAGTCTCTTTAATATTATTATTATTTATAAAGCGCCAACATATTCCACAGCGCTGTACAATGGAGAAAATAAACCATACAAATGGTACATAACATAACAAGTCTCTTTAATATTATTATTATTTAAAAAGTGCCAACATATTCCACAGCGCTGTACAATGGAGTAAATAAACCATACAAATGGGAAATAACAGAACAAGTCTCTTTAATATTATTATTATTATTATTTATAAAGCGCCAACATATTCCACAGTGATGTACAATGGAGTAAATAAACCATACAAATGGTACATAACATAACAAGTCTCTTTAATATTATTATTATTATTTATAAAGCGCCAACATATACCACTGCGCTGTACAATGGAGTAAATAAACCATACAAATGGTAAGTAACATAACAAGTCACTTAAATATTATTATTATTTATAAAGCGCCAACATATTCCACAGCGCTGTACAATGGGGTAAATAAACCATACAAATGGTAAAAACTATAATAAGTCTCTTTAATATTATTATTATTTATCAAAGCGCCAACATATTCCACAACGCTGTACAATGGAGTAAATAAACCATACAAATGGTAAGTAACAGAACAAGTCTCATTAATATTATTATTATTATTTACAAAGCGCCAACATCTACAACAGCGCTGTACAATGGAGTAAATAAACCATACAAATGGTAAATAACATAACAAGTCTCTTTAATATTATTATTATTTATAAAGTGCCAACATATTCCTCAGCGCTGTACAATGGAGTAAATTAACCATACAAATGGTACATAACATAACAAGTCTCTTTAATATTATTATTATTATTATTTATAAAGCGTCAACGTATTCCACAGCGCTGTACAATGGAGTAAATAAACCATACAAATGGTAAATAACATAACAAGTATCTTTAATATTATTATTATTATTTATAAAGCGCCAACATATACCACAGCGCTGTACAATGGAGTAAATAAACCATACAAATGGGAAATAACATAACAAGTCTCTTTAATACTATTATTATTTATAAAGTGCCAACATATTCCACAGCGCTGTACAATGGAGTAAATAAACCATACAAATGGGAAATAACATAACATGTCTCTTTAATATTATTATTATTATTTATAAAGCGCCAACATATACCACAGCGCTGTACAATGGAGTAAATAAACCATACAAATGGGAAATAACATAACAAGTCTCTTTAACCCCTTCCCGTCCTTATGACGAGTTAACTCGTCATAAGAGCCGCACCATTAGCGACCTTATGACGAGTTAACTCGTCATGCAGTCTAGCCGGCGGTGCGCTCCGTGGGCACCGCCAGCTAGTCTGCAACGGGTCCAGGACTAAGCCTCGCACCCGAGGCAAAGCTCCTGGACCCGATCGGTCAGTTTCCGGGCATGTGATCGCGGTGATTTAGTCATCACCGCGATAACATGCAAATTAGATGGCAAAGTCAGTGTGTTCACACACTGACTTTGCCTCTAATTCACTCCCTGTGCTTCACATTCTTATAGTGAAGCACAGAGAGTGACCTGTAAGTAAAAAGAAATTAATTACATACACATAGGTAAAAAAAAAAAAAAAATTAACCCTTTCATTGCTGATCACAGTTTTTAACTGTGATCAGTTTCCTTCCACTTTATGGCCCTCATTTAGTTTTTTTTTAACAGATTTTTTTATTTTTACAATTTATAAAGTTTTTTTGAATAAATAAAGGTAATTTTAATATATTTATTTAATAAAATTTAACCCCTGCATGCCTGTTGCATGATTTTTACTGATCTGACATCGCACTCTTCAGAGTTTTTTTCTGTCTTTTTTGTTATGGGGGGTTTGGGAACCAATATTTTTCTTTTTTATTAGTTAGTTAATTAGGGGGGATAAGTGGGTTAGTGTTGCACTAGTTATGTAGCTTATTATTGGGAAAATAATGGGGAAAAACTTTTTTTTCCTCAAAAATTTCCTCTTTTATATGTATTTTTTAATACTAAAATGTAAATCATTTTTATGTATAGGGTATCAAAAGAAAGCTCTAACTGTCCTCTAAAAAACAACATATAACTTGTATGGGTACGTTAAATGAGAGAGAGGAAATTTATGTTTCAAAAACCGCGTATTAAAAATTGAAAAACGCTCTGGTCCTTGGCCCAGGAAAATCCCTGGTCCTTAAAGGGTTAATATAATTATTATTTATAAAGCGGCAACATATTCCACAGTGCTGTACAATGGAGTAAATAAACCATACAAATGGGAAATAACATAACAAGTCTCTTTAATATTATTATTATTATTTATAAAGCGCCAACATATTCCACAGCACTGTACAATGTAGTAAATAAACCATACAAATGGTACATAACATAACAAGTCTCTATAATATTATTATTATTTATAAAACACCAACATATACCACAGTGCTGTACAATGGAGTAAATAAACCATACAAATGGGAAATAACATAACAAGTCTCTTTAATATTATTATTATTATTTATAAAGCGCCAACATATTCCACAGCAATGTACAATGTAGTAAATAAACCATACAAATGGTACATAACATAACAAGTCTCTATAATATTATTATTATTTATAAAACACCAACATATACCACAGCGCTGTACAATGGAGTAAATTAACTACACACATGGTAAATAGCATAACAAGTCTCTTTAATATTATTGTTTATATAGCGCCAACATATTCCACAGCGCTGTAAAATGGAGTAAATAAACCATACAAATGGGAAATAAAATAACAAGTCTCTTTAATATTATTATTATTATTTATAAAGTGCCAGCATATTCCACAGCGCTGTACAATGCAGTAAATAAACCATACAAATGGTAAATAACATAACAAGTCTCTTTAATATTATTATTATTATTTATAAAGCGCCAACATATACCACAAGGCTGTACAATGGAGTAAATAAACTATACACATTGGAAATAACATAACAAGTCTCTTTAATATTATTATTATTATTTATAAAGCGCCAACATATTCCACAGCACTGTACAATGTAGTAAATAAACCATACAAATGGTACATAACATAACAAGTCTCTATAATATTATTATTATTTATAAAACACCAACATATACCACAGCGCTGTACAATGGAGTAAATTAACTATACACATGGTAAATAGCATAACAAGTCTCTTTAATATTATTGTTTATATAGCGCCAACATATTCCACAGCGCTGTAAAATGGAGTAAATAAACCATACAAATGGGAAATAAAATAACAAGTCTCTTTAATATTATTATTATTATTTATAAAGTGCCAGCATATTCCACAGCGCTGTACAATGCAGTAAATAAACCATACAAATGGTAAATAACATAACAAGTCTCTTTAATATTATTATTATTATTTATAAAGCACCAACATATTCCACAGCACTGTACAATGGAGGAAATAAACCATACAAATGGTAAATAACATAACAAGTCTCTTTAATATTATTATTTATATAGCGCCAACATATTCCACAGTGCTGTACAATGGAGGAAATAAACCATAGAAATGGTACATAACATAACAAGTCTCTTTAAAATTATTATTGTTATTTATAAAGCGCCAGCATATTCCACAGCGCTGTACAATGGAGGAAATAAACCATACAAATGGTATATAACATAACAAGTCTCTTTAATATTATTATTATTATTTATTAAGCGTCAACATATTCCACAGCGCTGTACAATGGAGTAAATAAACCATACAAATGGTAAATAACATAACAAGTCTCTTTAATAGTATTATTATTATTTATAAAGCACCAACATATTCCACAGCGCTGTACAATGGAGTAAATAAACCATACAAATGGTAAATAATATAACAAGTCTCTTTAATATTATTATTATTTATCAAAGCGCCAACATATTCCACAGCGCTGTACAATGGAGTAAATAAACCATACAAATGGGAAATAACATAAGTCTTTTTAATATTATTATTATTATTTATAAAGCGCCAACATAATCCACAGCGCTGTACAATGGAGTAAATAAACCATACAAATGGTAAATAACATAACAAGTCTCTTTAATATTATTATTATTATTTATAAAGCGCCAACATATACCACAAGGCTGTACAATGGAGTAAATAAACTATACACATTGTAAATAGCATAACAAGTTTCTTTAATATTATTATTATTATTTATAAAGTGCCAACATATTCCACAGCGCTGTACAATGGAGTAAATAAACCATACAAATGTACATAACATAACAAGTCTCTCTATTATTATTATTATTATTTATAAAGCGCCAACATATTCCACAGCCCTGTACAATGGAGTAAATAAACCATACAAATGGTAAATAATATAATAAGTCTCTTTAATATTATTATTATTTATCAAAGCGCCAACATGTTCCACAGCGCTGTACAATGGAGTAAATAAACCATACAAATGGTAAATAACATAATAAGTCTCTTTAATATTATTATTATTATTAAAACGCCAACATATCCACAGCGCTCTACAATGGGGTAAATAAACCATACAAATGGTAAATAACATAATAAGTCTCTTTAATATTATTAATATTTAGCAAAGCGCCAACATATTCCACAGCGCTGTACAATGGAGTAAATAAACCATACTAATGTTAAATAACATAACAAGTCTCTTTAATATTATTATTATTTATCAAAGCGCCAACATATTCCACAGCGCTGTACAATGGAGTAAATAAACCATACAAATGGTACATAACATAAAAAGTCTCTTTAATATTATTATTATTATTTATAAAGCGCCAACATATACCACAAGGCTGTACAATGGAGTAAATAAACTATACACATTGTAAATAGCAGAACAAGTTTCTTTAATATTATTATTATTTGTTATAAAGCGCCAGCATATTCCACAGCGCTGTACAATGGAGTAAATAAACCATACAAATGGTACATAACATAACAAGTCTCTTTAATATTATTATTATTATTTATAAAACGCCAACATATACCACAGCGCTGTACAATGAAGTAAATAAACCATACAAATGGGAAATAACATATCAAGTCTCTTTAATATTATTATTATTTATAAAGCGCCAACATATTCCACAGCGCAGTACAATGGAGTAAATAAACCATACAAATGGTAAATAACATAACAAGTATCTTTATTATTATTATTATTATTATTATTATTATTTATAAAGCGCCAACATATTCCACAGCGCTGTACAATGGAGTAAATAAACCATACAAATGGGAAATAACATAACAAGTCTCTTTAATATTATTATTATTATTTATAAAGCGCCAACATATACCACAGCGCTGTACAATGTAGTAAATAAACCATACAAATGGGAAATAACATAACAAGTCTCTTTAATATTATTATTATTATTTATAAAGCGCCAACATATACCACAGCGCTGTACAATGAAGTAAATAAACCATACAAATGGTAAATAACATAACAAGTATCTTTATTATTATTATTATTATTATTATTATTATTTATAAAGCGCCAACATATTCCACAGCGCTGTACAATGGAGTAAATAAACCATACAAATGGGAAATAACATAACAAGTCTCTTTATTATTATTATTATTATTATTATTATTATTATTATTTATAAAGCGCCAACATATTCCACAGCGCTGTACAATGGAGTAAATAAACTATACAAATGGGAAATAACATAGCAAGTCTCTTTAATATTATTATTATTTAGCAAAGCGCCAACATATTCCACAGCGCTGTACAATGGAGTAAATAAACCATGCTAATGGTAAATAACATAACAAGTCTCTTTAATATTATTATTATTTATCAAAGCGCCAACATATTCCACAACGCTGTACAATGGAGTAAATAAACCATACAAATGGGAAATAACATAACAAGTCTCTTTAATATTATTATTATTATTTATCAAAGCGCCAACATATTCCACAACGCTGTACAATGGAGTAAATAAAACATACTAATGGTAAATAACATAACAAGTCTCTTTAATATTATTATTATTTATAAAGCGCCAACATATTCCACAACGCTGTACAATGGAGTAAATAAACCATACAAATGGGAAATAACATAACAAGTCTCTTTAATATTATTATTATTTATAAAGCGCCAACATATTCCACAGCGCAGTACAATGAAGTAAATAAACCATACAAATGGTAAATAACATAACAAGTCTTTTTAATATTATTATTATTATTATTTATAAAGCGCCAACATATACCACAGCGCTGTACAATGTAGTAAATAAACCATACAAATGGGAAATAACATAACAAGTCTCTTTAATATTATTATTATTATTTATAAAGCGCCAACATATACCACTGCGCTGTACAATGAAGTAAATAAACCATACAAATGGTAAATAACATAACAAGTATCTTTATTATTATTATTATTATTATTATTATTATTATTATTATTTATAAAGCGCCAACATATTCCACAGCGCTGTACAATGGAGTAAATAAACCATACAAATGGGAAATAACATAACAAGTCTCTTTATTATTATTATTATTATTATTATTATTATTTATAAAGCGCCAACATATTCCACAGCGCTGTACAATGGAGTGAATAAACCATAAAAATGGGAAATAACATAACAAGTCTCTTTAATATTATTATTATTTATAAAGAACCAACATATTCCACAGCGCTGTACAATGGAAGTAAATAAACCATAAAAATGGGAAATAACATAACAAGTCTCTTTAATATTATTATTATTTATAAAGCGCCAACATATTCCACAGCGCTTTACAATGGAGTAAATAAACCATACAAATGGGAAATAACATAACAAGTCTCTTTAATATTATTATTATTTATCAAAGTGCAAACATATTCCACAGCGCTTTACAATTGAGTAAATAAACCATACAAATGGTACATAACATAACAAGTCTCTTTAATATTATTATTATTATTATTTATAAAGCACCAACATATTCCACAGCGCTGTACAATGGAGGAAATAAACCATACAAATGGTATATAACATAACAAGTCTCTTTAATATTATTATCATTATGAAAGCGCCAACATATTCCACAGCGCTGTACAATGGAGTAAATAAACCATACAAATGGTAAATAACATAACAAGTCTCTTTAATATTATTATTTATATAGCGCCAACATATTCCACAGCGCTGTACAATGGAAGTAAATAAACCATAAAAATGGGAAATAACATAACAAGTCTCTTTAATATTATTATTTATATAGCGCCAACATATTCCACAGCGCTGTACAATGGAGGAAATAAACCATAGAAATGGTACATAACATAACAAGTCTCTTTAATATTATTATTATTATTTATTAAGCGTCAACATATTCCACAGCGCTGTACAATGGAGTAAATAAACCATACAAATGGTATATAACATAACAAGTCTCTTTAATATTATTATTGTTATTTATAAAGCGTCAACATATTCCACAGCGCTGTACAATGGAGTAAATAAACCATACAAATGGGAAATAACATAACAAGTCTCTTTAATATTATTATTATTATTTATAAAGCGCCTGCATATTCCACAGCGCTGTACAATGGAGTAAATAAACCATACAAATGGTACATAACATAACAAGTCTCTTTAATATTATTATTATTTATAAAGCGCCAAAATATTCCACAGCGCTGTACAATGGAGTAAATAATCCATACAAATGGTAAATAACATAACAAGTCTCTTTAATATTATTATTATTTATAAAGCGCCAACATATACCACAGCGCTGTACAATGGAGTAAGTAAACCATAAAAATGGTACATAACATAACAAGTCTCTTTAATATTATTATTATTTATAAAGAACCAACATATTCCACAGCGCTGTACAATGGAGTAAATAAACCATACAAATGGGAAATAACATAACAAGTCTCTTTAATAATATTATTATTTAAAAAGTGCCAACATATTCCACAGCGCTGTACAATGTAGTAAATAAACCATACAAATGGGAAATAACATAAGTCTCTTTAATATTATTATTATTATTTATAAAGTGTCAACGTATTCCACAGCGCTCTACAATGGAGTAAATAAACTATACACATGGTAAATAGCATAACAAGTCTCTTTAATATTATTATTATTTTTTATAAAGCGCCAGCATATTCCACAGCTCTGTACAATGGAGTAAATAAACCATACAAATGGTAAATAACATAACAAGTCTCTTTAATATTATTATTATTTATCAAAGCGCCAACATGTTCCACAGTGCTGTACAATGGAGTAAATAAACCATACAAATGGTAAATAACATAATAAGTCTCTTTAATATTATTATTATTATTAAAGCGCCAACATATCCACAGCGCTCTACAATGGGGTAAATAAACCATACAAATGGTAAATAACATAATAAGTCTCTTTAATATTATTATTATTTAGCAAAGCGCCAACATATTCCACAGCGCTGTACAATGGAGTAAATAAACCATACAAATGGTACATAACATAACAAGTCTCTTTAATATTATTATTATTTATAAAGCGCCAACATATTCCACAGCGCTGTACAATGGAGTAAATAAACCATACAAATGGTAAATAACATAACAAGTCTTTTTAATATTATTATTATTATTTATAAAGCGCCAACATATACCACAGCGCTGTACAATGTAGTAAATAAACCATACAAATGGGAAATAACATAACAAGTCTCTTTAATATTATTATTATTATTTATAAAGCGCCAACATATACCACAGCGCTGTACAATGGAGTAAATAAACCATACAAATGGTAAATAACATAACAAGTATCTTTATTATTATTATTATTATTATTTATAAAGCGCCAACATATTCCACAGCGCTGTACAATGGAGTAAATAAACCATACAAATGGGAAATAACATAACAAGTCTCTTTATTATTATTATTATTATTATTATTTATAAAGCGCCAACATATTCCACAGCGCTGTACAATGGAGTAAATAAACCATACAAATGGGAAATAACATAACAAGTCTCGTTAATACTATTATTATTTATAAAGCGCCAACATATTCCACAGCGCTGTACAATGGAGTAAATAAACCACACAAATGTTAAATAACATAACAAGTCTCTGTGATATTATTATTATTATTTATAAAGCGCCAACATATTCCACAGCTCTGTATAATGGAGTAAATAAACCATACAAATGGGAAATAACATAACAAGTCTCTTTAATATTATTATTATTATTATTTATAAAGCGCCAACATTTTCCACAGCGCTTTACAATCAAGTAAATAAACCATACAAATGGGAAATAAAATAACAAGTCTCTTTAATATTATTATCATTATTTATAAAACGCCAACATATACCGCAGCGCTGTACAATGGATTAAATAAACCACACAGATGGGAAATACCATAAAAAGTCTCTTTAATATTATTATTATTATTTATAAAGAGTCAACATATTCCACAGTGCTGTACAATGGAGTAAATAAACCATACAAATGGTAAATAACATAACAAGTCTCTTTAATATAATTATTAATATTTATAAAGCGCCAACGTATTCCACAGCGCTGTACAATGAAGTAAATAAACTATACACATGGTAAATAGCATAACAAGTCTCTTTAATATTATTATTTATATAGCGCCAACATATTCCACAGCGCTGTACAATGGAGGAAATAAACCATAGAAATGGTACATAACATAACAAGTCTCTTTAATATTATTATTATTATTTATAAAGCGCCAGCATATTCCACAGCCCTGTACAATGGAGGAAATAAACCATACAAATGGTATATAACATAACAAGTCTCTTTAATATTATTATTATTATTTATAAAGCGTCAACATATTCCACAGCGCTGTACAATGGAGTAAATAAACCATACAAATGGTAAATAACATAACAAGTCTCGTTAATAGTATTATTATTATTTATAAAGCACCAACATATTCCACAGCGCTGTACAATGGAGTAAATAAACCATACTAATGTTAAATAACATAACAAGTCTCTTTAATATTATTATTATTTATCAATGCGCCAACATATTCCACAGCGCTGTACAATGGAGTAAATAAACCATACAAATGGTACATAACATAACAAGTCTCTTTAATATTATTATTATTATTTTAAAGCGCCAACATATTCCACAGCGCTGTACAATGGAGTAAATAATCCATACAAATGGTAAATAACATAACAAGTCTCTTTAATATTATTATTATTTTATATAAAGCGCCAACATATTCCACAGCGCTGTACAATGGAGTAAATAATCCATACAAATGGTAAATAACATAACAAGTCTCTTTAATATTATTATTTATATAGCGCCAACATATTCCACAGCGCTGTACAATGGAGGAAATAAACCATAGAAATGGTACATAACATAACAAGTCTCCTTAATATTATTATTATTATTTATAAAGCGCCAGCATATTCCACAGCGCTGTACAATGGAGGAAATAAACCATACAAATGGGAAATAACATAACAAGTCTCTTTAATATTATTATTATTTATAAAGCGCCATCATATTCCACAGCGCTGTACAATGGAGTAAATAAACCATAGAAGTGGTAAATAACATAACAAGTCTCTTTAATATTATTATTATTATTTATAAAGCGCCAGCATATTCCACAGCGCTGTACAATGGAGGAAATAAACCATACAAATGGTATATAACATAACAAGTCTCTTTAATATTATTATTATTATTTATAAAGCGTCAACATATTCCACAGCGCTGTACAATGGAGTAAATAAACCATACAAATGGTAAATAACATAACAAGTCTCTTTAATAGTATTATTATTATTTATAAAGCACCAACATATTCCACAGCGCTGTACAATGGAGTAAATAAACCATACTAATGTTAAATAACATAACAAGTCTCTTTAATATTATTATTATTTATCAATGCGCCAACATATTCCACAGCGCTGTACAATGGAGTAAATAAACCATACAAATGGTACATAACATAACAAGTCTCTTTAATATTATTATTATTATTTATAAAGTGCCAACATATTCCACAGCGCTGTACAATGGAGTAAATAATCCATACAAATGGTAAATAACATAACAAGTCTCTTTAATATTATTATTATTTATCAAAGCGCCAACATATTCCACAGCGCTGTACAATGGAGGAAAAAAATAAATAAATGGTAAATAACATAACAAGTCTCTTTAATATTATTATTATTTTATATAAAGCGCCAACATATTCCACAGCGCTGTACAATGGAGTAAATAAACCATACAAATGGTAAATAACATAACAAGTCTCTTTAATATTATTATTTATATAGCGCCAACATATTCCACAGCGCTGTACAATGGAGGAAATAAACCATAGAAATGGTACATAACATAACAAGTCTCCTTAATATTATTATTCTTATTTATAAAGCGCCAACATATTCCACAGCGCTGTACAATGGAGGAAATAAACCATACAAATGGTATATAACATAACAAGTCTCTTTAATATTATTATTATTTATAAAGCGCCAGCATATTCCACAGCGCTGTACAATGGAGGAAATAAACCATACAAATGGTATATAACATAACAAGTCTCTTTAATATGATTATTATTATTTATAAAGCGTCAACATATTCCACAGCGCTGTACAATGGAGTAAATAAACTATACACATGGAAAATAACATAACAAGTCTCTATAATATTATTATTATTCATAAAGCGCCAACATATACCACAGCGCTGTACAATGGAGTAAATAAACCATACAAATGGGAAATAACATAACAAGTCTCTTTAATATTATTATTATTTAAAAAGTGCCAACATATTCCACAGCGCTGTACAATGGAGTAAATAAACCATACAAATGGGAAATAACATACATCTTTTTAATATTATTATTATTATTTATAAAGCGCCAACATAATCCACAGCGCTGTACAATGGAGTAAATAAACCATACAAATGGTAAATAACATAACAAGTCTCTTTAATATTATTATTATTATTTATAAAGCGTCAACGTATTCCACAGCGCTGTACAATGGAGTAAATAAACTATACACATGGTAAATAGCATAACAAGTCTCTTTAATATTATTATTATTTTTTATAAAGCGCCAGCATATTCCACAGCTCTGTACAATGGAGTAAATAAACCATACAAATGGTAAATAACATAACAAGTCTCGTTAATAGTATTATTATTATTTATAAAGCACCAACATATTCCACAGCGCTGTACAATGGAGTAAATAAACCATACTAATGTTAAATAACATAACAAGTCTCTTTAATATTATTATTATTTATCAATGCGCCAACATATTCCACAGCGCTGTACAATGGAGTAAATAAACCATACAAATGGTACATAACATAACAAGTCTCTTTAATATTATTATTATTATTTATAAAGCGCCAGCATATTCCACAGCGCTGTACAATGGAGGAAATAAACCATACAAATGGTATATAACATAACAAGTCTCTTTAATATGATTATTATTATTTATAAAGCGTCAACATATTCCACAGCGCTGTACAATGGAGGAAATAAACCATACAAATGGGAAATAACATAACAAGTCTCTTTAATATTATTATTATTTATAAAGCGCCAGCATATTCCACAGCGCTGTACAATGGAGTAAATAAACCATACAAGTGGTAAATAACATAACAAGTCTCTTTAATATTATTATTATTATTTATAAAGCGCCAGCATATTCCACAGCGCTGTACAATGGAGGAAATAAACCATACAAATGGTATATAACATAAAAAGTCTCTTTAATATTATTATTATTATTTATAAAGCGTCAACATATTCCACAGCGCTGTACAATGGAGTAAATAAACCATACAAATGGTAAATAACATAACAAGTCTCTTTAATAGTATTATTATTATTTATAAAGCACCAACATATTCCACAGCGCTGTACAATGGAGTAAATAAACCATACTAATGTTAAATAACATAACAAGTCTCTTTAATATTATTATTATTTATCAATGCGCCAACATATTCCACAGCGCTGTACAATGGAGTAAATAAACCATACAAATGGTACATAACATAACAAGTCTCTTTAATATTATTATTATTATTTATAAAGTGCCAACATATTCCACAGCGCTGTACAATGGAGTAAATAATCCATACAAATGGTAAATAACATAACAAGTCTCTTTAATATTATTATTATTTATCAAAGCGCCAACATATTCCACAGCGCTGTACAATGGAGGAAATAAAAAAATAAATGGTAAATAACATAACAAGTCTCTTTAATATTATTATTTATATAGCGCCAACATATTCCACAGCGCTGTACAATGGAGGAAATAAACCATAGAAATGGTTCATAACATAACAAGTCTCCTTAATATTATTATTCTTATTTATAAAGCGCCAACATATTCCACAGCGCTGTACAATGGAGGAAATAAACCATACAAATGGTATATAACATAACAAGTCTCTTTAATATTATTATTATTTATAAAGCGCCAGCATATTCCACAGCGCTGTACAATGGAGGAAATAAACCATACAAATGGTATATAACATAACAAGTCTCTTTAATATGATTATTATTATTTATAAAGCGTCAACATATTCCACAGCGCTGTACAATGGAGTAAATAAACCATACAAATGGGAAATAACATAACAAGTCTCTTTAATATTATTATTATTTAAAAAGTGCCAACATATTCCACAGCGCTGTACAATGGAGTAAATAAACCATACTAATGTTAAATAACATAACAAGTCTCTTTAATATTATTATTATTTATCAATGCGCCAACATATTCCACAGCGCTGTACAATGGAGTAAATAAACCATACAAATGGTACATAACATAACAAGTCTCTTTAATATTATTATTATTATTTATAAAGCGCCAACATATTCCACAGCGCTGTACAAATGAGTAAATAATCCATACAAATGGTAAATAACATAACAAGTCTCTTTAATATTATTATTATTTTATATAAAGCGCCAACATATTCCACAGCGCTGTACAATGGAGTAAATAAACCATACAAATGGTAAATAACATAACAAGTCTCTTTAATATTATTATTTATATAGCGCCAACATATTCCACAGCGCTGTACAATGGAGGAAATAAACCATAGAAATGGTACATAACATAACAAGTCTCCTTAATATTATTATTATTATTTATAAAGCGCCAGCATATTCCACAGCGCTGTACAATGGAGGAAATAAACCATACAAATGGTATATAACATAACAAGTCTCTTTAATATGATTATTATTATTTATAAAGCGTCAACATATTCCACAGCGCTGTACAATGGAGGAAATAAACCATACAAATGGGAAATAACATAACAAGTCTCTTTAATATTATTATTATTTATAAAGCGCCAGCATATTCCACAGCGCTGTACAATGGAGTAAATAAACCATACAAGTGGTAAATAACATAACAAGTCTCTTTAATATTATTATTATTATTTATAAAGCGCCAGCATATTCCACAGCGCTGTACAATGGAGGAAATAAACCATACAAATGGTATATAACATAACAAGTCTCTTTAATATTATTATTATTATTTATAAAGCGCCAGCATATTCCACAGCGCTGTACAATGGAGGAAATAAACCATACAAATGGTATATAACATAACAAGTCTCTTTAATATTATTATTATTATTTATAAAGCGCCAACATATACCACAAGGCTGTACAATGGAGTAAATAAACTATACACATTGTAAATAGCATAACAAGTTTCTTTAATATTATTATTATTTGTTATAAAGCGCCAGCATATTCCACAGCGCTGTACAATGGAGGAAATAAACCATAGAAATGGTACATATCATAACAAGTCTCTTTAATATTATTTTTATTTATAAAACGCCAACATATTCCACAGCGCTGTACAATGGAGTAAATAAACCATACAAATGGTAAATAATATAATAAGTCTCTTTAAAATTATTATTATTTATCAAAGCGCCAACATGTTCCACAGCGCTGTACAATGGAGTAAATAAACCATACAAATGGTAAATAACATAATAAGTCTCTTTAATATTATTATTATTTAGCAAAGTGCCAACATATTCCACAGCGCTGTACAATGGAGTAAATAAACCATACTAATGTTAAATAACATAACAAGTCTCTTTAATATTATTATTATTTATCAAAGCGCCAACATATTCCACAGCGCTGTACAATGGAGTAAATAAACCATACAAATGGTACATAACATAACAAGTCTCTTTAATATTATTATTATTATTTATAAAGCGCCAACATATTCCACAGCGCTGTACAATGGAGTAAATAAACCATACTAATGTTAAATAACATAACAAGTCTCTTTAATATTATTATTATTTATCAAAGCTCCAACATATTCCACAGCGCTGTACAATGGAGTAAATAAACCATACAAATGGTACATAACATAACAAGTCTCTTTAATATTATTATTATTATTAATAAAGCGCCAACATATACCACAAGGCTGTACAATGGAGTAAATAAACTATACACATTGTAAATAGCATAACAAGTTTCTTTAATATTATTATTATTTGTTATAAAGCGCCAGCATATTCCACAGCGCTGTACAATGGAGTAAATAAACCATACAAATGGTACATAACATAACAAGTCTCTTTAATATTATTATTATTATTTATAAAACGCCAACATATACCACAGCGCTGTACAATGAAGTAAATAAACCATACAAATGGGAAATAACATATCAAGTCTCTTTAATATTATTATTATTTATAAAGCGCCAACATATTCCACAGCGCAGTACAATGGAGTAAATAAACCATACAAATGGTAAATAACATAACAAGTCTTTTTAATATTATTATTATTATTATTTATAAAGCGCCAACATATACCACAGCGCTGTACAATGTAGTAAATAAACCATACAAATGGGAAATAACATAACAAGTCTCTTTAATATTATTATTATTATTTATAAAGCGCCAACATATACCACAGCGCTGTACAATGAAGTAAATAAACCATACAAATGGTAAATAACATAACAAGTATCTTTATTATTATTATTATTATTATTATTATTTATAAAGCGCCAACATATTCCAAAACGCTGTACAATGGAGTAAATAAACCATACAAATGGGAAATAACATAACAAGTCTCTTTATTATTATTATTATTATTATTATTATTATTATTATTTATAAAGCGCCAACATATTCCACAGCGCTGTACAATGGAGTAAATAAACTATACAAATGGGAAATAACATAGCAAGTCTCTTTAATATTATTATTATTTAGCAAAGCGCCAACATATTCCACAGCGCTGTACAATGGAGTAAATAAACCATGCTAATGGTAAATAACATAACAAGTCTCTTTAATATTATTATTATTTATCAAAGCGCCAACATATTCCACAACGCTGTACAATGGAGTAAATAAACCATACAAATGGGAAATAACATAACAAGTCTCTTTAATATTATTATTATTTATCAAAGCGCCAACATATACCACAGCGCTGTACAATGAAGTAAATAAACCATACAAATGGTAAATAACATAACAAGTATCTTTATTATTATTATTATTATTATTATTATTATTATTTATAAAGCGCCAACATATTCCACAGCGCTGTACAATGGAGTAAATAAACCATACAAATGGGAAATAACATAACAAGTCTCTTTATTATTATTATTATTATTATTATTATTATTATTTATAAAGCGCCAACATATTCCACAGCGCTGTACAATGGAGTAAATAAACTATACAAATGGGAAATAACATAGCAAGTCTCTTTAATATTATTATTATTTAGCAAAGCGCCAACATATTCCACAGCGCTGTACAATGGAGTAAATAAACCATGCTAATGGTAAATAACATAACAAGTCTCTTTAATATTATTATTATTTATCAAAGCGCCAACATATTCCACAACGCTGTACAATGGAGTAAATAAACCATACAAATGGGAAATAACATAACAAGTCTCTTTAATATTATTATTATTTATAAAGCGCCAACATATTCCACAGCGCAGTACAATGGAGTAAATAAACCATACAAATGGTAAATAACATAACAAGTCTTTTTAATATTATTATTATTATTATTATTTATAAAGCGCCAACATATACCACAGCGCTGTACAATGTAGTAAATAAACCATACAAATGGGAAATAACATAACAAGTCTCTTTAATATTATTATTATTATTTATAAAGCGCCAACATATACCACAGCGCTGTACAATGAAGTAAATAAACCATACAAATGGTAAATAACATAACAAGTATCTTTATTATTATTATTATTATTATTATTATTATTATTTATAAAGCGCCAACATATTCCACAGCGCTGTACAATGGAGTAAATAAACCATACAAATGGGAAATAACATAACAAGTCTCTTTATTATTATTATTATTATTATTATTATTTATAAAGCGCTAACATATTCCACAGCGCTGTACAATGGAGTAAATAAACCATAAAAATGGGAAATAACATAACAAGTCTCTTTAATATTATTATTATTTATAAAGAACCAACATATTCCACAGCGCTGTACAATGGAAGTAAATAAACCATAAAAATGGGAAATAACATAACAAGTCTCTTTAATATTATTATTATTTATAAAGCGCCAACATATTCCACAGCGCTTTACAATGGAGTAAATAAACCATACAAATGGGAAATAACATAACAAGTCTCTTTAATATTATTATTATTTATCAAAGTGCCAACATATTCCACAGCGCTTTACAATGGAGTAAATAAACCATACAAATGGTACATAACATAACAAGTCTCTTTAATATTATTATTATTATTATTTATAAAGCATCAACATATTCCACAGCGCTGTACAATGGAGGAAATAAACCATACAAATGGTAAATAACATAACAAGTCTCTTTAATATTATTATCATTATTAAAGCGCCAACATATTCCACAGCGCTGTACAATGGAGTAAATAAACCATACAAATGGTAAATAACATAACAAGTCTCTTTAATATTATTATTTATATAGCGCCAACATATTCCACAGCGCTGTACAATGGAGGAAATAAACCATACAAATGGTATATAACATAACAAGTCTCTTTAATATTATTATTATTATTTATTAACCGTCAACATATTCCACAGCGCTGTACAATGGAGTAAATAAACCATACAAATTGTAAATAACATAACAAGTCTCTTTAATATTATTATTATTATTTATAAAGGGCCAACATTTTCCACAGCGCTGTACAATGGAGGAAATAAACCATACAAATGGTAAATAACATAACAAGTCTCTTTAATATTATTATTTATATAGCGCCAACATATTCCACAGCGCTGTACAATGGAGGAAATAAACCATAGAAATGGAACATAAAATTACAAGTCTCTTTAATATTATTATTATTATTTATAAAGCGCCAGCATATTCCACAGCGCTGTACAATGGAGGAAATAAACCATACAAATGGTATATAACATAACAAGTCTCTTTAATATTATTATTATTATTTATAAAGCGTCAACATATTCCACAGCGCTGTACAATGGAGTAAATAAACCATACAAATGGGAAATAACATAACAAGTCTCTTTAATATTATTATTATTATTTATAAAGCGCCTGCATATTCCACAGCGCTGTACAATGGAGTAAATAAACCATACAAATGGTACATAACATAACAAGTCTCTTTAATATTATTATTATTTATAAAGCGCCAAAATATTCCACAGCGCTGTACAATGGAGTAAATAATCCATACAAATGGTAAATAACATAACAAGTCTCTTTAATATTTTTATTATTTATAAAGCGCCAACATATACCACAGCGCTGTACAATGGAGTAAATAAACCATAAAAATGGTACATAACATAACAAGTCTCTTTAATATTATTATTATTTATAAAGAACCAACATATTCCACAGCGCTGTACAATGGAGTAAATAAACCATACAAATGGGAAATAACATAACAAGTCTCTTTAATAATATTATTATTTAAAAAGTGCCAACATATTCCACAGCGCTGTACAATGTAGTAAATAAACCATACAAATGGGAAATAACATAAGTCTTTTTAATATTATTATTATTATTTATAAAGCGCCAACATAATCCACAGCGCTGTACAATGGAGTAAATAAACCATACAAATGGTAAATAACATAACAAGTCTCTTTAATATTATTGTTATTATTTATAAAGTGTCAACGTATTCCACAGCGCTCTACAATGGAGTAAATAAACTATACACATGGTAAATAGCATAACAAGTCTCTTTAATATTATTATTATTTTTTATAAAGCGCCAGCATATTCCACAGCTCTGTACAATGGAGTAAATAAACCATACAAATGGTAATTAACATAACAAGTCTCTTTAATATTATTATTATTATTTATAAAGCGCCAACATATACCACAAGGCTGTACAATGGAGTAAATAAACTAAACACATGGTAAATAGCATAACAAGTTTCTTTAATATTATTATTATTTGTTATAAAGCGCCAGCATATTCCACAGCGCTGTACAATGGAGTAAATAAACCATAGAAATGGTACATATCATAACAAGTCTCTTTAATATTATTTTTATTTATAAAGCGCCAACATATTCCACAGCGCTGTACAATGGAGTAAATAAACCATATAAATGGTAAATAATATAACAAGTCTCTTTAATATTATTATTATTTATCAAAGCGCCAACATGTTCCACAGCGCTGTACAATGGAGTAAATAAACCATACAAATGGTAAATAACATAATAAGTCTCTTTAATATTATTATTATTATTAAAGCGCCAACATATCCACAGCGCTCTACAATGGGGTAAATAAACCATACAAATGGTAAATAACATAATAAGTCTCTTTAATATTATTATTATTTAGCAAAGCGCCAACATATTCCACAGCGCTGTACAATGGAGTAAATAAACCATACAAATGGTAAATAACATAACAAGTCTTTTTTATATTATTATTATTATTTATAAAGCGCCAACATATACCACAGCGCTGTACAATGTAGTAAATAAACCATACAAATGGGAAATAACATAACAAGTCTCTTTAATATTATTATTATTATTTATAAAGCGCCAACATATACCACAGCGCTGTACAATGGAGTAAATAAACCATACAAATGGTAAATAACATAACAAGTATCTTTATTATTATTATTATTATTATTTATAAAGCGCCAACATATTCCACAGCGCTGTACAATGGAGTAAATAAACCATACAAATGGGAAATAACATAACAAGTCTCTTTATTATTATTATTATTATTATTATTATTATTATTATTATTATTATTTATAAAGCGCCAACATATTCCACAGCGCTGTACAATGGAGTAAATAAACCATACAAATGGGAAATAACATAACAAGTCTCGTTAATACTATTATTATTTATAAAGTGCCAACATATTCCACAGCGCTGTACAATGGAGTAAATAAACCACACAAATGGTAAATAACATAACAAGTCTCTGTGATATTATTATTATTATTTATAAAGCGCCAACATATTCCACAGCTCTGTATAATGGAGTAAATAAACCATACAAATGGGAAATAACATAACAAGTCTCTTTAATATTATTATTATTATTATTTATAAAGCGCCAACATATTCCACAGCGCTTTACAATCGAGTAAATAAACCATACAAATGGGAAATAAAATAACAAGTCTCTTTAATATTATTATCATTATTTATAAAACGCCAACATATACCACAGCGCTGTACAATGGAGTAAATAAACCACACAGATGGGAAATACCATAAAAAGTCTCTTTAATATTATTATTATTATTTATAAAGAGTCAACATATTCCACAGTGCTGTACAATGGAGTAAATAAACCATACAAATGGTAAATAACATAACAAGTCTCTTTAATATAATTATTAATATTTATAAAGCGCCAACGTATTCCACAGCGCTGTACAATGAAGTAAATAAACTATACACATGGTAAATAGCATAACAAGTCTCTTTAATATTATTATTTATATAGCGCCAACATATTCCACAGCGCTGTACAATGGAGGAAATAAACCATAGAAATGGTACATAACATAACAAGTCTCTTTAATATTATTATTATTATTTATAAAGCGTCAACATATTCCACAGCGCTGTACAATGGAGTAAATAAACCATACAATTGGTAAATAACATAACAAGTCTCGTTAATAGTATTATTATTATTTATAAAGCACCAACATATTCCACAGCGCTGTACAATGGAGTAAATAAACCATACTAATGTTAAATAACATAACAAGTCTCTTTAACCCTTTAAGGACCAGGGATTTTCCTGGGCCAAGGACCAGAGCGTTTTTCAATTTTTAATACGCGGTTTTTGAAACATAAATTTCCTCTCTCTCATTTAACGTACCCATACAAGTTATATGTTGTTTTTTAGAGGACAGTTAGAGCTTTCTTTTGATACCCTATACATAAAAATGATTTACATTTTAGTATTAAAAAATACATATAAAAGAGGAAATTTTTGAGGAAAAAAAAGTTTCTCCCCATTATTTTCCCAATAATAAGCTACATAACTAGTGCAACACTAACCCACTTATCCCCCCTAATTAACTAACTAATAAAAAAGAAAAATATTGGTTCCCAAACCCCCCATAACAAAAAAGACAGAAAAAAACTCTGAAGAGTGCGATGTCAGATCAGTAAAAATCATGCAACAGGCATGCAGGGGTTAAATTTTATTAAATAAATATATTAAAATTACCTTTATGTATTCAAAAAAACTTTATAAATTGTAAAAATAAAAAAATCTGTTAAAAAAAAAACTAAATGAGGGCCATAAAGTGGAAGGAAACTGATCACAGTTAAAAACTGTGATCAGCAATGAAAGGGTTAATTTTTTTTTTTTTTTTTTTTACCTATGTGTATGTAATTAATTTATTTTTACTTACAGGTCACTCTCTGTGCTTCACTATAAGAATGTGAAGCACAGGGAGTGAATTAGAGGCAAAGTCAGTGTGTTCACACACTGACTTTGCCATCTAATTTGCATGTTATCGCGGTGATGACTCAATCACCGCGATCACATGGCCGGAAACTGACCGATCGGGTCCAGGAGCTTTGCCTCGGGTGCGAGGCTTAGTCCTGGACCCGTTGCAGACTAGCTGGCGGTGCCCACGGAGCGCACCGCCGGCTAGACTGCATGACGAGTTAACTCGTCATAAGGTCGCTAACGCTGCGGCTCTTATGACGAGTTAACTCGTCATAAGGTCGGGAAGGGGTTAATATTATTATTATTTATCAATGCGCCAACATATTCCACAGCGCTGTACAATGGAGTAAATAAACCATACAAATGGTACATAAAATAACAAGTCTCTTTAATATTATTATTATTATTTATAAAGCGCCAACATATTACACAGCGCTGTACAATGGAGTAAATAATCCATACAAATGGTAAATAACATAACAAGTCTCTTTAATATTATTATTATTTTATATAAAGCGCCAACATATTCCACAGCGCTGTACAATGGAGTAAATAAACCATACAAATGGTAAATAACATAACAAGTCTCTTTAATATTATTATTCATATAGCGCCAACATATTCCACAGCGCTGTACAATGGAGGAAATAAACCATAGAAATGGTACATAACATAACAAGTCTCCTTAATATTATTATTATTATTTATAAAGCGCCAGCATATTCCACAGCGCTGTACAATGGAGGAAATAAACCATACAAATGGTATATAACATAACAAGTCTCTTTAATATGATTATTATTATTTATAAAGCGTCAACATATTCCACAGCGCTGTACAATGGAGGAAATAAACCATACAAATGGGAAATAACATAACAAGTCTCTTTAATATTATTATTATTTATAAAGCGCCAGCATATTCCACAGCGCTGTTCAATGGAGTAAATAAACCATACAAGTGGTAAATAACATAACAAGTCTCTTTAATATTATTATTATTATTTATAAAGCGCCAGCATATTCCACAGCGCTGTACAATGGAGGAAATAAACCATACAAATGGTATATAACATAACAAGTCTCTTTAATATTATTATTATTATTTATAAAGCGTCAACATATTCCACAGCGCTGTACAATGGAGTAAATAAACCATACAAATGGTAAATAACATAACAAGTCTCTTTAATAGTATTATTATTATTTATAAAGCACCAACATATTCCACAGCGCTGTACAATGGAGTAAATAAACCATACTAATGTTAAATAACATAACAAGTCTCTTTAATATTATTATTATTTATCAATGCGCCAACATATTCCACAGCGCTGTACAATGGAGTAAATAAACCATACAAATGGTACATAACATAACAAGTCTCTTTAATATTATTATTATTATTTATAAAGTGCCAACATATTCCACAGCGCTGTACAATGGAGTAAATAATCCATACAAATGGTAAATAACATAACAAGTCTCTTTAATATTATTATTATTTATCAAAGCGCCAACATATTCCACAGCGCTGTACAATGGAGGAAATAAAAAAATAAATGGTAAATAACATAACAAGTCTCTTTAATATTATTATTATTTTATATAAAGCGCCAACATATTCCACAGCGCTGTACAATGGAGTAAATAAACCATACAAATGGTAAATAACATAACAAGTCTCTTTAATATTATTATTTATATAGCGCCAACATATTCCACAGCGCTGTACAATGGAGGAAATAAACCATAGAAATGGTACATAACATAACAAGTCTCCTTAATATTATTATTCTTATTTATAAAGCGCCAGCATATTCCACAGCGCTGTACAATGGAGGAAATAAACCATACAAATGGTATATAACATAACAAGTCTCTTTAATATGATTATTATTATTTATAAAGCGTCAACATATTCCACAGCGCTGTACAATGGAGTAAATAAACCATACAAATGGGAAATAACATAACAAGTCTCTTTAATATTATTATTATTTAAAAAGTGCCAACATATTCCACAGCGCTGTACAATGGAGTAAATAAACCATACAAATGGGAAATAACATACATCTTTTTAATATTATTATTATTATTTATAAAGCGCCAACATAATCCACAGCGCTGTACAATGGAGTAAATAAACCATACAAATGGTAAATAACATAACAAGTCTCTTTAATATTATTATTATTATTTATAAAGCGTCAACGTATTCCACAGCGCTGTACAATGGAGTAAATAAACTATACACATGGTAAATAGCATAACAAGTCTCTTTAATATTATTATTATTTTTTATAAAGCGCCAGCATATTCCACAGCTCTGTACAATGGAGTAAATAAACCATACAAATGGTAAATAACATAACAAGTCTCGTTAATAGTATTATTATTATTTATAAAGCACCAACATATTCCACAGCGCTGTACAATGGAGTAAATAAACCATACTAATGTTAAATAACATAACAAGTCTCTTTAATATTATTATTATTTATCAATGCGCCAACATATTCCACAGCGCTGTACAATGGAGTAAATAAACCATACAAATGGTACATAACATAACAAGTCTCTTTAATATTATTATTATTATTTATAAAGCGCCAACATATTCCACAGCGCTGTACAATGGAGTAAATAATCCATACAAATGGTAAATAACATAACAAGTCTCTTTAATATTATTATTATTTTATATAAAGCGCCAACATATTCCACAGCGCTGTACAATGGAGTAAATAAACCATACAAATGGTAAATAACATAACAAGTCTCTTTAATATTATTATTTATATAGCGCCAACATATTCCACAGCGCTGTACAATGGAGGAAATAAACCATAGAAATGGTACATAACATAACAAGTCTCCTTAATATTATTATTATTATTTATAAAGCGCCAGCATATTCCACAGCGCTGTACAATGGAGGAAATAAACCATACAAATGGTATATAACATAACAAGTCTCTTTAATATGATTATTATTATTTATAAAGCGTCAACATATTCCACAGCGCTGTACAATGGAGGAAATAAACCATACAAATGGGAAATAACATAACAAGTCTCTTTAATATTATTATTATTTATAAAGCGCCAGCATATTCCACAGCGCTGTACAATGGAGTAAATAAACCATACAAGTGGTAAATAACATAACAAGTCTCTTTAATATTATTATTATTATTTATAAAGTGCCAGCATATTCCACAGCGCTGTACAATGGAGGAAATAAACCATACAAATGGTATATAACATAACAAGTCTCTTTAATATTATTATTATTATTTATAAAGCGTCAACATATTCCACAGCGCTGTACAATGGAGTAAATAAACCATACAAATGGTAAATAACATAACAAGTCTCTTTAATAGTATTATTATTATTTATAAAGCACCAACATATTCCACAGCGCTGTACAATGGAGTAAATAAACCATACTAATGTTAAATAACATAACAAGTCTCTTTAATATTATTATTATTTATCAATGCGCCAACATATTCCACAGCGCTGTACAATGGAGTAAATAAACCATACAAATGGTACATAACATAACAAGTCTCTTTAATATTATTATTATTATTTATAAAGTGCCAACATATTCCACAGCGCTGTACAATGGAGTAAATAATCCATACAAATGGTAAATAACATAACAAGTCTCTTTAATATTATTATTATTTATCAAAGCGCCAACATATTCCACAGCGCTGTACAATGGAGGAAATAAAAAAATAAATGGTAAATAACATAACAAGTCTCTTTAATATTATTATTATTTTATATAAAGCGCCAACATATTCCACAGCGCTGTACAATGGAGTAAATAAACCATACAAATGGTAAATAACATAACAAGTCTCTTTAACCCCTTGGCGACACAGGACGGACTAGGTCCGTCCTGTGTGCCGAGGCGTTAGTGACACAGGACGGACCTAGTCCGTCCTGTGTCAAAACGAGCACTGAAAGCGGAGTTTTTCCGCTTTCAGTGCTCTAAGGGCATTGTAACGATGCTTCGTGTGGAAGCATCGTACAATGCTAAAAAAAATGCCCGGCGGCATTTCGATCGCTCCGGAGAGCGATCGAAATGCCGGTTTTAAAGGCACAGAGCCTTTAAAACGCGGGCATTTAAAAAACGAGCATAGGAAGCGAATTTTTCGCTTCCTATGCTCAGAAAGTGTTTCTGATTGCCTCGCAAGTCGAGGCAATCAGAAACACTAAAAAAAAATGCACGATCTTGGTCACTAAGTGACCAAGATGGCGCTGCCCTTCTAAGGGCAAGAGCACAGGAGGCAGGAAGTACCTGCTTCCTGTGCTCTCTGGCTGTCACACGATTGCCTCTTCACAGAGGCAATCAGTGACTGCCAGGCACACTGACAGGCAGTGGGGATGCTCTCCTGAACATCCCCACTGACTGGTCAGATCAATATTAACTCTATATTGATCTGACCAGTTATGATCTGTCTCCCTCTCCTCACATTTTTTTTAGTGAGGGAGAGAGACAGATCAAAGTTCTAAAAGTAAGTAAAAGTTAAAAAAAACAATAAATACACAACACACAAATAATAAAACAATAAAAAAAAATTTATTAAAGCAATTCCCTGCGTTTAACCCCTTCCCTGCCACTGATCTTGCATAAGCAGTGATCGTGCACATCAGCGCATTTATTTTTGCTGTTTGTGCATTTTTTAGGGGTTAATTTTTTTTGTACTGTAATTTATTACAGTAGTAAAAAGGCTCTTCTAAGAGTTATTAACCCCTTATTTGCCGTCGATCACTGCTTACGCAATGATATTGACGCCAAAGCAATTTTTATCTGTCTGCATATTTTTTTTTTTTTTATGTCACTTTTATGGATTAATTTCTTTGTACTGTAATGTATTACAGTACTAGATAGGCTCTTCTAAGAGCTATTAACCCCTTCTATGCTCGAGATCACTGCTTACGCACTGATTCTGAGGCCGCGGACTCAGGGTTCGATTTTGACCCTATTCAGCTTTCTGATACATCATCTAGCGATGTATCGGTGGCTGCTGAGCCCTTGCCACAAGTAGTGATGGGGGTCTACCGATAAAAAAATATATGGTTTGGTGGGGGTAAATTACATTGGCTGGCTTCAAAGATATATCCCATAAAGGACACGGACGCAGGTTGACTACATGTCAAAATTCCAAGTTGGAATTTTGAGATGCGCATCTCACAAATGTTGCCTTCTAGCCAAAAACAAACCAACAAACCTATGCATGGGTGCTATCCCTGTACTCGGGAGATGTTGCTGAACACATATTGGGTTGTTGTTTGGCAGTGACATATACCAGAATCTGTGAATTCATGCCTGAAGTACAATGCATGTGGAAAAAAACCTCCCAAAAAAGTACTACCACAAACTTTTACAAAGGCTGGTGGTAGAATTAGTACCTATACAGTATTAAAATACCACCATTTGAAATACCTTAGGATGTCTATTTTCCAAAAATATATGGTTTGATGGGGTAAAATTCATTGGACGGCTTCAAAAATGTTCCAAATGGAACATGGGCGCAGGCTGACTACATGTCAAAATTCCAGGTTGGAATTGCGCACCCCCTAAATGTGGAATTTTAGACCCAATACAAACCAACAAACCTATGCATGGGGGGTATCCCTGTACTCAGGAGATGTTGCTGAACACATATTGAGGTGTTGGTTGGCAGTGGCAAATACCAGAATCTGAAAATTCCTGCCTGAACTACAATGTGTGTGGGGAAAAAATGACAACCCAACCCTTTGACATAGGTTGGTGGTAGAATTAGCACTTGGAAAGTGTTAAAATACCACAATTTTAAATACCCTAGGATGTCTAGTTTTCCAAAATCTATGTTTTTATGGGGTAAAATACTTTGACAGGCTTCAAAAGTGTCCCAAATGGAACATGGGCGCAGGCTGACTACATGTCAAAATTCCAAGTTGGAAATGCACCCCCCCCTAAACGTGGCCTTTTAGCCCCCAAATAATCTAACTAACCTACACATGGGTTGTATCCCTGTACTCAGGAGATGTTGCTGAACACATATTAAGGTGTTGTTTGGCACTGACACATAATAGGATCTGTGAATTCATGCCCGATGTACAATGAATGTGAAAAACAAATTACTATCAATAACATTGACATAGGCTGGTGGTAGAATTAGTGCATGAAAAGTGTTAAAATACTACCATTTGAAATACCCTAGGGTGTCTAGTTTTCAAAAATATATGGTTTTGTTGGGTAGAATACACTTTTTGGCTTCAAAAATGTCCCAAATGGGACATGGGCGCAGGTTTTCTGCACGTCAGAATTCCAAGTTGGAAAACCAAAAAGCGCACCTCTCAAATGTGGCCTTTTAACCCCCAAATAACCTAACCAACCTATACATGGGGGGTATCCCTGTACTCAGGAGATGTTGCTGAACACATATTGAGGTGTTGTTTGGCACTGACATATAACAGGATCTGTGAATTCATGCCCAAAGTACAATGTATGTGAAAAAAATGACTACCCAAAACATTGACATAGGCTGGTAGTATAATTAGTGCATGGAAAGTGTTAAAAAACTACCATTTGAAATACCCTAGGGTGTCTAGTTTAAAAAAATATATGGTTTTGTGGGGTAGAATACACTTTCTGGCTTCAAAAATGTCCCAAATGGGACATGGGCACAAGTTTTCTGCATGTCAGAATTCCAAGTTGGAAAACCAAAATGAGTACCCCCTAAATGTGGCCTTTTAGCCCCAAAACAAACCAACAAACCTATGCATGGGTGGTATCCCTGTACTCAGGAGATGTTGCTGAACACATATTGAGGTGTTATTTGGAAATACCCCTTCACATTTTAAGGTAATGTTTACCTAAATTGCAATATATGTGAAAAATTAAAAAAAAAGATTTTTTGCTGCAAACTTTGGCATAGATTGGTGGTAAAATGGCTACATGAAATGTGTCAAAATACCCCAAGTTAAATGCCCTGAGTTGTCTAGTTTTCAAAAATATTTACATGTTGGGGGTCATTCATGGATTTAGTACAGAAATCAGTGTTACAATGTCACTATTGCTAATTTTGAAAGAAAGGATTTTAAAATAGCTTTGCACCACTTATAGTTTTGGCCCTGTAACATGAATAAAAAAGCACAAAAACATAAAAACATGGGCTATTTCTGAACTCAGGACATATATTAGAAACTTTTTAGCAGTGTTTTTTTGTTGTCTCTTGTACATGAGTATACGATTTTTCAAATAAAAGTCATAAAAAAAATATTTTTTAAATTTTTTTGCCATATTTTATTATTTTTTTTACATCAAATTATATGCTATTATCAAAATAATGGTATCAAAAGAAAGCCCTTCTTATAACGATAAAAACGATATATAGTTTGTGCGGGTACACTAAATGAGACAGAAATAAATTACAGCAAAACACAAACACCTCAGAAATGTTAAAACAGCCCATGTCACCAAGCGTCGGACAAGCCAAAAAAGTCATGTCACTAAGGGGTTAATATTATTATTTATATAGCGCCAACATATTCCACAGCGCTGTACAATGGAGGAAATAAACCATAGAAATGGTACATAACATAACAAGTCTCCTTAATATTATTATTCTTATTTATAAAGCGCCAGCATATTCCACAGCGCTGTACAATGGAGGAAATAAACCATACAAATGGTATATAACATAACAAGTCTCTTTAATATGATTATTATTATTTATAAAGCGTCAACATATTCCACAGCGCTGTACAATGGAGTAAATAAACCATACAAATGGGAAATAACATAACAAGTCTCTTTAATATTATTATTATTTAAAAAGTGCCAACATATTCCACAGCGCTGTACAATGGAGTAAATAAACCATACAAATGGGAAATAACATACATCTTTTTAATATTATTATTATTATTTATAAAGCGCCAACATAATCCACAGCGCTGTACAATGGAGTAAATAAACCATACAAATGGTAAATAACATAACAAGTCTCTTTAATATTATTATTATTATTTATAAAGCGTCAACGTATTCCACAGCGCTGTACAATGGAGTAAATAAACTATACACATGGTAAATAGCATAACAAGTCTCTTTAATATTATTATTATTTTTTATAAAGCGCCAGCATATTCCACAGCTCTGTACAATGGAGTAAATAAATAATACAAATGGTAAATAACATAACAAGTCTCTTTAATATTATTATTATTATTTATAAAGCGCCAACATATACCACAGCGCTGTACAATGGAGTAAATAAACCATACAAATGGTAGATAACATAACAAGTCTCTATAATAGTATTATTATTTATAAAACACCAACATATACCACAGCGCTGTACAATGGAGTAAATAAACCATACAAATGGGAAATAACATAACAAGTCTCTTTAATATTATTATTATTATTTATAAAGCGCCAACATATTCCACAGCGCTGTACAATGTAGTAAATAAACCATACAAATGTTAAATAATATAACAAGTCTGTATAATATTATTATTATTCATAAAGCGCCAACATATACCACAGGGCTGTACAATGGAGTAAATAAACCATACAAATGGGAAATAACATAACAAGTCTCTTTAATATTATTATTATTTAAAAAGTGCCAACATATTCCACAGCGCTGTACAATGGAGTAAATAAACCATACAAATGGGAAATAACATAACAAGTCTCTTTAATATTATTATTATTTAAAAAGTGCCAACATATTCCACAGCGCTGTACAATGGAGTAAATAAACCATAAAAATGGGAAATAACATAACAAGTCTCTTTAATGTTATTATTATTATTTATAAAGCGCCAACATATTCCACAGCGCTGTACAATGGAGGAAATAAACCATACAAATTGGAAATAACATAACAAGTCTCTTTAATATTATTATTATTTATAAAGCGCCAACATATTCCACAGCGCTGTACAATGGAGTAAATAATCCATACAAATGGTAAATAACATAACAAGTCTCTTTAATATTATTATCATTATTAAAGAGCCAACATATTCCACAGCGCTGTACAATGGAGTAAATAATCCATACAAATGGCAAATAACATAACAAGTCTCTTTAATATTATTATTATTTATCAAAGCGCCAACATATTCCACAGCGCTTTACAATGGAGTAAATAAACCATACAAATGTGAAATAACATAACAAGTCTCTTTAATATTATTATTATTTATCAAAGCGCCAACATATTCCACAGCGCTGTACAATGGAGTAAATAAACCATACAAATGGTAAGTAACATAACAAGTCTCTTTAATATTATTATTATTATTTATAAAGCGCCAAAGTATTCCACAGCGCTGTACAATGGAGTAAATAAACCATACAAATGGAAAATAACATAACAAGTCTCTTTAATATTATTATTATTTAAAAAGTGCCAACATATTCCACAGCGCTGTACAATGGAGTAAATAAACCATACAAATGGGAAATAACATAAATCTTTTTAATATTATTATTATTATTTATAAAGCGCCAACATAATCCACAGCGCTGTACAATGGAGTAAATAAACCATACAAATGGTACATAACATAACAAGTCTCTTTAATATTATTATTATTTATATAGCGCCAACATATTCCACAGCGCTGTACAATGGAGGAAATAAACCATAGAAATGGTACATAACATAACAAGTCTCTTTAATATTATTATTATTATTTATAAAGCGCCAGCATATTCCACAGCGCTGTACAATGGAGGAAATAAACCATACAAATGGTATATAACATAACAAGTCTCTTTAATATTATTATTATTATTTATAAAGCGTCAACATATTCCACAGCGCTGTACAATGGAGTAAATAAACCATACAAAGGTGAAATAACATAAGTCTTTTTAATATTATTATTATTATTTATAAAGCGCCAACATAATCCACAGCGCTGTACAATGTAGTAAATAAACCATACAAATGGTAAATAACATAACAAGTCTCTTTAATATTATTATTATTATTTATAAAGCGTCAACGTATACCACAGGGCTGTACAATGGAGTAAATAAACTATACACATGGTAAATAGCATAACAAGTTTCTTTAATATTATTATTATTTGTTATAAAGCGCCAGCATATTCCACAGCGCTGTACAATGGAGGAAATAAACCATAGAAATGGTACATGTCATAACAAGTCTCTTTAATATTATTTTTATTTATCAAAGCGCCAACATGTTCCACAGCGCTGTACAATGGAGTAAATAAACCATACAAATGGTAAATAACATAATAAGTCTCTTTAATATTATTATTATTATTATTAAAGCGCCAACATATCCACAGCGCTCTACAATGGGGTAAATAAACCATACAAATGGTAAATAACATAATAAGTCTCTTTAATATTATTATTATTTAGCAAAGCGCCAACATATTCCACAGCGCTGTACAATGGAGTAAATAAACCATACTAATGGTACATAACATAACAAGTCTCTTTAATATTATTATTATTATTTATAAAGCGCCAACATATACGACAGCGCTGTACAATGGAGTAAATAAACCATACAAATGGTAAATAACATAACAAGTATCTTTATTATTATTATTATTATTATTATTATTATTATTTATAAAGCGCCAACATATTCCACAGTGCTGTACAATGGAGTAAATAAACCATACAAATGGTAAATAACATAACAAGTCTCTTTATTATTATTATTATTATTATTATTATTTATAAAGCGCCAACATATTCCACAGCGCTGTACAATGGAGTAAATAAACCATACAAATGGTAAATAACATAACAAGTCTCGTTAATACTATTATTATTTATAAAGTGCCAACATATTCCACAGCGCTGTACAATGGAGTAAATAAACCATAAAAAAGTTAAATAACATAACAAGTCTCTGTGATATTATTATTATTATTTATAAAGCGCCAACATATTCCACAGCTCTGTATAATGGAGTAAATAAACCATACAAATGGAAAATAACATAACAAGTCTCTTTAATATTATTATTATTATTATTTATAAAGCGCCAACATATTCCACAGCGCAGTACAATCGAGTAAATAAACCATACAAATGGGAAATTAAATAACAAGTCTCTTTAATATTATTATCATTATTTATAAAACGACAACATATACCACAGCGCTGTACAATGGAGTAAATAAACCACACAGATGGGAAATACCATAACAAGTCTCTTTAATATTATTATTATTATTTATAAAGAGTCAACATATTCCACAGCGCTGTACAATGGAGTAAATAAACCATACAAATGGTAAATAACATAACAAATCTCTTTAATATAATTATTATTATTTATAAAGCGCCAAAGTATTCCACAGCGCTGTACAATGGAGTAAATAAACTATACACATGGTAAATAGCATAACAAGTCTCTTTAATATTATTATTTATATAGCGCCAACATATTCCACAGCGCTGTACAATGGAGTAAATAAACCATACAAATGGTAAATAACATAACAAATCTCTTTAATATAATTATTATTATTTATAAAGCGCCAAAGTATTCCACAGCGCTGTACAATGGAGTAAATAAACTATACACATGGTAAATAGCATAACAAGTCTCTTTAATATTATTATTTATATAGCGCCAACATATTCCACAGCGCTGTACAATGGAGGAAATAAACCATACAAATGGTATACAACATAACAAGTCTCTTTAATATTATTATTATTTTTTATAAAGCGCCAGCATATTCCACAGCTCGGTACAATGGAGTAAATAAACAATACAAATGGTAAATAACATAACAAGTCTCTTTAATAGTATTATTATTATTTATAAAGCGCCAACATATACCACAGGGCTGTACAATGGAGTAAATAAACTATACACATGGTAAATAGCATAACAAGTTTCTTTAATATTATTATTATTTGTTATAAAGCGCCAGCATATTCCACAGCGCTGTACAATGGAGGAAATAAACCATAGAAATGGTACATGTCATAACAAGTCTCTTTAATATTATTTTTATTTATCAAAGCGCCAACATGTTCCACAGCGCTGTACAATGGAGTAAATAAACCATACAAATGGTAAATAACATAATAAGTCTCTTTAATATTATTATTATTATTAAAGCGCCAACATATCCACAGCGCTCTACAATGGGGTAAATAAACCATACAAATGGTAAATAACATAATAAGTCTCTTTAATATTATTATTATTTAGCAATGCGCCAACATATTCCACAGCGCTGTACAATGGAGTAAATAAACCATACTAATGGTACATAACATAACAAGTCTCTTTAATATTATTATTATTATTTATAAAGCGCCAACATATACGACAGCGCTGTACAATGGAGTAAATAAACCATACAAATGGTAAATAACATAACAAGTATCTTTATTATTATTATTATTATTATTATTATTATTATTTATAAAGCGCCAACATATTCCACAGCGCTGTACAATGGAGTAAATAAACCATACAAATGGTAAATAACATAACAAGTCTCTTTATTATTATTATTATTATTATTATTTATAAAGCGCCAACATATTCCACAGCGCTGTACAATGGAGTAAATAAACCATACAAATGGTAAATAACATAACAAGTCTCGTTAATACTATTATTATTTATAAAGTGCCAACATATTCCACAGCGCTGTACAATGGAGTAAATAAACCATAAAAAAGTTAAATAACATAACAAGTCTCTGTGATATTATTATTATTATTTATAAAGCGCCAACATATTCCACAGCTCTGTATAATGGAGTAAATAAACCATACAAATGGAAAATAACATAACAAGTCTCTTTAATATTATTATTATTATTATTTATAAAGCGCCAACATATTCCACAGCGCAGTACAATCGAGTAAATAAACCATACAAATGGGAAATTAAATAACAAGTCTCTTTAATATTATTATCATTATTTATAAAACGACAACATATACCACAGCGCTGTACAATGGAGTAAATAAACCACACAGATGGGAAATACCATAACAAGTCTCTTTAATATTATTATTATTATTTATAAAGAGTCAACATATTCCACAGCGCTGTACAATGGAGTAAATAAACCATACAAATGGTAAATAACATAAAAAATCTCTTTAATATAATTATTATTATTTATAAAGCGCCAAAGTATTCCACAGCGCTGTACAATGGAGTAAATAAACTATACACATGGTAAATAGCATAACAAGTCTCTTTAATATTATTATTTATATAGCGCCAACATATTCCACAGCGCTGTACAATGGAGGAAATAAACCATACAAATGGTATACAACATAACAAGTCTCTTTAATATTATTATTATTATTTATAAAGCGTCAACATATTCCACAGCGCTGTACAATGGAGTAAATAATCCATACAAATGGTAAATAACATAACAAGTCTCTTTAATATTATTATTATTTATCAAAGCGCCAACATGTTCCACAGCGCTGTACAATGGAGGAAATAAACCATACAAATGGTAAATAACATAACAAGTCTCTTTAACATTATTATTATTTTATATAAAGCGCCAACATATTCCACAGCGCTGTACAATGGAGTAAATAAACCATACAAAAGGTAAATAACATAACAAGTCTCTTTAATAGTATTATTATTATTTATAAAGCACCAACATATACCACAGCGCTGTACAATTTAGTAAATAATCCATACAAATGGTAAATAACATAACAAGTCTCTTTAATATTATTATTTATATAGCGCCAACATATTCCACAGCGCTGTACAATGGAGGAAATAAACCATAGAAATGGTACATAACATAACAAGTCTCCTTAATATTATTATTATTATTTATAAAGCGCCAGCATATTCCACAGCGCTGTACAATGGAGGAAATAAACCATACAAATGGTATATAACATAACAAGTCTCTTTAATATTATTATTATTATTTATAAAGCGCCAACATATTCCACAGCGCTGTACAATGGAGTAAATAATCCATACAAATGGTAAATAACATAACAAGTCTCTTTAATATTATTATTATTTTATATAAAGCGCCAACATATTCCACAGCGCTGTACAATGGAGTAAATAAACCATACAAATGGTAAATAACATAACAAGTCTCTTTAATATTATTATTTATATAGCGCCAACATATTCCACAGCGCTGTACAATGGAGGAAATAAACCATAGAAATGGTACATAACATAACAAGTCTCCTTAATATTATTATTATTATTTATAAAGCGCCAGCATATTCCACAGCGCTGTACAATGGAGGAAATAAACCATACAAATGGTATATAACATAACAAGTCTCTTTAATATGATTATTATTATTTATAAAGCGTCAACATATTCCACAGCGCTGTACAATGGAGGAAATAAACCATACAAATGGGAAATAACATAACAAGTCTCTTTAATATTATTATTATTTATAAAGCGCCAGCATATTCCACAGCGCTGTACAATGGAGTAAATAAACCATACAAGTGGTAAATAACATAACAAGTCTCTTTAATATTATTATTATTATTTATAAAGTGCCAGCATATTCCACAGCGCTGTACAATGGAGGAAATAAACCATACAAATGGTATATAACATAACAAGTCTCTTTAATATTATTATTATTATTTATAAAGCGTCAACATATTCCACAGCGCTGTACAATGGAGTAAATAAACCATACAAATGGTAAATAACATAACAAGTCTCTTTAATAGTATTATTATTATTTATAAAGCACCAACATATTCCACAGCGCTGTACAATGGAGTAAATAAACCATACTAATGTTAAATAACATAACAAGTCTCTTTAATATTATTATTATTTATCAATGCGCCAACATATTCCACAGCGCTGTACAATGGAGTAAATAAACCATACAAATGGTACATAACATAACAAGTCTCTTTAATATTATTATTATTATTTATAAAGTGCCAACATATTCCACAGCGCTGTACAATGGAGTAAATAATCCATACAAATGGTAAATAACATAACAAGTCTCTTTAATATTATTATTATTTATCAAAGCGCCAACATATTCCACAGCGCTGTACAATGGAGGAAATAAAAAAATAAATGGTAAATAACATAACAAGTCTCTTTAATATTATTATTATTTTATATAAAGCGCCAACATATTCCACAGCGCTGTACAATGGAGTAAATAAACCATACAAATGGTAAATAACATAACAAGTCTCTTTAACCCCTTGGCGACACAGGACGGACTAGGTCCGTCCTGTGTGCCGAGGCGTTAGTGACACAGGACGGACCTAGTCCGTCCTGTGTCAAAACGAGCACTGAAAGCGGAGTTTTTCCGCTTTCAGTGCTCTAAGGGCATTGTAACGATGCTTCGTGTGGAAGCATCGTACAATGCTAAAAAAAATGCCCGGCGGCATTTCGATCGCTCCGGAGAGCGATCGAAATGCCGGTTTTAAAGGCACAGAGCCTTTAAAACGCGGGCATTTAAAAAACGAGCATAGGAAGCGAATTTTTCGCTTCCTATGCTCAGAAAGTGTTTCTGATTGCCTCGCAAGTCGAGGCAATCAGAAACACTAAAAAAAAATGCACGATCTTGGTCACTAAGTGACCAAGATGGCGCTGCCCTTCTAAGGGCAAGAGCACAGGAGGCAGGAAGTACCTGCTTCCTGTGCTCTCTGGCTGTCACACGATTGCCTCTTCACAGAGGCAATCAGTGACTGCCAGGCACACTGACAGGCAGTGGGGATGCTCTCCTGAACATCCCCACTGACTGGTCAGATCAATATTAACTCTATATTGATCTGACCAGTTATGATCTGTCTCCCTCTCCTCACATTTTTTTTAGTGAGGGAGAGAGACAGATCAAAGTTCTAAAAGTAAGTAAAAGTTAAAAAAAACAATAAATACACAACACACAAATAATAAAACAATAAAAAAAAATTTATTAAAGCAATTCCCTGCGTTTAACCCCTTCCCTGCCACTGATCTTGCATAAGCAGTGATCGTGCACATCAGCGCATTTATTTTTGCTGTTTGTGCATTTTTTAGGGGTTAATTTTTTTTGTACTGTAATTTATTACAGTAGTAAAAAGGCTCTTCTAAGAGTTATTAACCCCTTATTTGCCGTCGATCACTGCTTACGCAATGATATTGACGCCAAAGCAATTTTTATCTGTCTGCATATTTTTTTTTTTTTTATGTCACTTTTATGGATTAATTTCTTTGTACTGTAATGTATTACAGTACTAGATAGGCTCTTCTAAGAGCTATTAACCCCTTCTATGCTCGAGATCACTGCTTACGCACTGATTCTGAGGCCGCGGACTCAGGGTTCGATTTTGACCCTATTCAGCTTTCTGATACATCATCTAGCGATGTATCGGTGGCTGCTGAGCCCTTGCCACAAGTAGTGATGGGGGTCTACCGATAAAAAAATATATGGTTTGGTGGGGGTAAATTACATTGGCTGGCTTCAAAGATATATCCCATAAAGGACACGGACGCAGGTTGACTACATGTCAAAATTCCAAGTTGGAATTTTGAGATGCGCATCTCACAAATGTTGCCTTCTAGCCAAAAACAAACCAACAAACCTATGCATGGGTGCTATCCCTGTACTCGGGAGATGTTGCTGAACACATATTGGGTTGTTGTTTGGCAGTGACATATACCAGAATCTGTGAATTCATGCCTGAAGTACAATGCATGTGGAAAAAAACCTCCCAAAAAAGTACTACCACAAACTTTTACAAAGGCTGGTGGTAGAATTAGTACCTATACAGTATTAAAATACCACCATTTGAAATACCTTAGGATGTCTATTTTCCAAAAATATATGGTTTGATGGGGTAAAATTCATTGGACGGCTTCAAAAATGTTCCAAATGGAACATGGGCGCAGGCTGACTACATGTCAAAATTCCAGGTTGGAATTGCGCACCCCCTAAATGTGGAATTTTAGACCCAATACAAACCAACAAACCTATGCATGGGGGGTATCCCTGTACTCAGGAGATGTTGCTGAACACATATTGAGGTGTTGGTTGGCAGTGGCAAATACCAGAATCTGAAAATTCCTGCCTGAACTACAATGTGTGTGGGGAAAAAATGACAACCCAACCCTTTGACATAGGTTGGTGGTAGAATTAGCACTTGGAAAGTGTTAAAATACCACAATTTTAAATACCCTAGGATGTCTAGTTTTCCAAAATCTATGTTTTTATGGGGTAAAATACTTTGACAGGCTTCAAAAGTGTCCCAAATGGAACATGGGCGCAGGCTGACTACATGTCAAAATTCCAAGTTGGAAATGCACCCCCCCTAAACGTGGCCTTTTAGCCCCCAAATAATCTAACTAACCTACACATGGGTTGTATCCCTGTACTCAGGAGATGTTGCTGAACACATATTAAGGTGTTGTTTGGCACTGACACATAATAGGATCTGTGAATTCATGCCCGATGTACAATGAATGTGAAAAACAAATTACTATCAATAACATTGACATAGGCTGGTGGTAGAATTAGTGCATGAAAAGTGTTAAAATACTACCATTTGAAATACCCTAGGGTGTCTAGTTTTCAAAAATATATGGTTTTGTTGGGTAGAATACACTTTTTGGCTTCAAAAATGTCCCAAATGGGACATGGGCGCAGGTTTTCTGCACGTCAGAATTCCAAGTTGGAAAACCAAAAAGCGCACCTCTCAAATGTGGCCTTTTAACCCCCAAATAACCTAACCAACCTATACATGGGGGGTATCCCTGTACTCAGGAGATGTTGCTGAACACATATTGAGGTGTTGTTTGGCACTGACATATAACAGGATCTGTGAATTCATGCCCAAAGTACAATGTATGTGAAAAAAATGACTACCCAAAACATTGACATAGGCTGGTAGTATAATTAGTGCATGGAAAGTGTTAAAAAACTACCATTTGAAATACCCTAGGGTGTCTAGTTTAAAAAAATATATGGTTTTGTGGGGTAGAATACACTTTCTGGCTTCAAAAATGTCCCAAATGGGACATGGGCACAAGTTTTCTGCATGTCAGAATTCCAAGTTGGAAAACCAAAATGAGTACCCCCTAAATGTGGCCTTTTAGCCCCAAAACAAACCAACAAACCTATGCATGGGTGGTATCCCTGTACTCAGGAGATGTTGCTGAACACATATTGAGGTGTTATTTGGAAATACCCCTTCACATTTTAAGGTAATGTTTACCTAAATTGCAATATATGTGAAAAATTAAAAAAAAAGATTTTTTGCTGCAAACTTTGGCATAGATTGGTGGTAAAATGGCTACATGAAATGTGTCAAAATACCCCAAGTTAAATGCCCTGAGTTGTCTAGTTTTCAAAAATATTTACATGTTGGGGGTCATTCATGGATTTAGTACAGAAATCAGTGTTACAATGTCACTATTGCTAATTTTGAAAGAAAGGATTTTAAAATAGCTTTGCACCACTTATAGTTTTGGCCCTGTAACATGAATAAAAAAGCACAAAAACATAAAAACATGGGCTATTTCTGAACTCAGGACATATATTAGAAACTTTTTAGCAGTGTTTTTTTGTTGTCTCTTGTACATGAGTATACGATTTTTCAAATAAAAGTCATAAAAAAAATATTTTTTAAATTTTTTTGCCATATTTTATTATTTTTTTTACATCAAATTATATGCTATTATCAAAATAATGGTATCAAAAGAAAGCCCTTCTTATAACGATAAAAACGATATATAGTTTGTGCGGGTACACTAAATGAGACAGAAATAAATTACAGCAAAACACAAACACCTCAGAAATGTTAAAACAGCCCATGTCACCAAGCGTCGGACAAGCCAAAAAAGTCATGTCACTAAGGGGTTAATATTATTATTTATATAGCGCCAACATATTCCACAGCGCTGTACAATGGAGGAAATAAACCATAGAAATGGTACATAACATAACAAGTCTCCTTAATATTATTATTCTTATTTATAAAGCGCCAGCATATTCCACAGCGCTGTACAATGGAGGAAATAAACCATACAAATGGTATATAACATAACAAGTCTCTTTAATATGATTATTATTATTTATAAAGCGTCAACATATTCCACAGCGCTGTACAATGGAGTAAATAAACCATACAAATGGGAAATAACATAACAAGTCTCTTTAATATTATTATTATTTAAAAAGTGCCAACATATTCCACAGCGCTGTACAATGGAGTAAATAAACCATACAAATGGGAAATAACATACATCTTTTTAATATTATTATTATTATTTATAAAGCGCCAACATAATCCACAGCGCTGTACAATGGAGTAAATAAACCATACAAATGGTAAATAACATAACAAGTCTCTTTAATATTATTATTATTATTTATAAAGCGTCAACGTATTCCACAGCGCTGTACAATGGAGTAAATAAACTATACACATGGTAAATAGCATAACAAGTCTCTTTAATATTATTATTATTTTTTATAAAGCGCCAGCATATTCCACAGCTCTGTACAATGGAGTAAATAAATAATACAAATGGTAAATAACATAACAAGTCTCTTTAATATTATTATTATTATTTATAAAGCGCCAACATATACCACAGCGCTGTACAATGGAGTAAATAAACCATACAAATGGTAGATAACATAACAAGTCTCTATAATAGTATTATTATTTATAAAACACCAACATATACCACAGCGCTGTACAATGGAGTAAATAAACCATACAAATGGGAAATAACATAACAAGTCTCTTTAATATTATTATTATTATTTATAAAGCGCCAACATATTCCACAGCGCTGTACAATGTAGTAAATAAACCATACAAATGTTAAATAATATAACAAGTCTGTATAATATTATTATTATTCATAAAGCGCCAACATATACCACAGGGCTGTACAATGGAGTAAATAAACCATACAAATGGGAAATAACATAACAAGTCTCTTTAATATTATTATTATTTAAAAAGTGCCAACATATTCCACAGCGCTGTACAATGGAGTAAATAAACCATACAAATGGGAAATAACATAACAAGTCTCTTTAATATTATTATTATTTAAAAAGTGCCAACATATTCCACAGCGCTGTACAATGGAGTAAATAAACCATAAAAATGGGAAATAACATAACAAGTCTCTTTAATGTTATTATTATTATTTATAAAGCGCCAACATATTCCACAGCGCTGTACAATGGAGGAAATAAACCATACAAATTGGAAATAACATAACAAGTCTCTTTAATATTATTATTATTTATAAAGCGCCAACATATTCCACAGCGCTGTACAATGGAGTAAATAATCCATACAAATGGTAAATAACATAACAAGTCTCTTTAATATTATTATCATTATTAAAGAGCCAACATATTCCACAGCGCTGTACAATGGAGTAAATAATCCATACAAATGGCAAATAACATAACAAGTCTCTTTAATATTATTATTATTTATCAAAGCGCCAACATATTCCACAGCGCTTTACAATGGAGTAAATAAACCATACAAATGTGAAATAACATAACAAGTCTCTTTAATATTATTATTATTTATCAAAGCGCCAACATATTCCACAGCGCTGTACAATGGAGTAAATAAACCATACAAATGGTAAGTAACATAACAAGTCTCTTTAATATTATTATTATTATTTATAAAGCGCCAAAGTATTCCACAGCGCTGTACAATGGAGTAAATAAACCATACAAATGGAAAATAACATAACAAGTCTCTTTAATATTATTATTATTTAAAAAGTGCCAACATATTCCACAGCGCTGTACAATGGAGTAAATAAACCATACAAATGGGAAATAACATAAATCTTTTTAATATTATTATTATTATTTATAAAGCGCCAACATAATCCACAGCGCTGTACAATGGAGTAAATAAACCATACAAATGGTACATAACATAACAAGTCTCTTTAATATTATTATTATTTATATAGCGCCAACATATTCCACAGCGCTGTACAATGGAGGAAATAAACCATAGAAATGGTACATAACATAACAAGTCTCTTTAATATTATTATTATTATTTATAAAGCGCCAGCATATTCCACAGCGCTGTACAATGGAGGAAATAAACCATACAAATGGTATATAACATAACAAGTCTCTTTAATATTATTATTATTATTTATAAAGCGTCAACATATTCCACAGCGCTGTACAATGGAGTAAATAAACCATACAAAGGTGAAATAACATAAGTCTTTTTAATATTATTATTATTATTTATAAAGCGCCAACATAATCCACAGCGCTGTACAATGTAGTAAATAAACCATACAAATGGTAAATAACATAACAAGTCTCTTTAATATTATTATTATTATTTATAAAGCGTCAACGTATACCACAGGGCTGTACAATGGAGTAAATAAACTATACACATGGTAAATAGCATAACAAGTTTCTTTAATATTATTATTATTTGTTATAAAGCGCCAGCATATTCCACAGCGCTGTACAATGGAGGAAATAAACCATAGAAATGGTACATGTCATAACAAGTCTCTTTAATATTATTTTTATTTATCAAAGCGCCAACATGTTCCACAGCGCTGTACAATGGAGTAAATAAACCATACAAATGGTAAATAACATAATAAGTCTCTTTAATATTATTATTATTATTATTAAAGCGCCAACATATCCACAGCGCTCTACAATGGGGTAAATAAACCATACAAATGGTAAATAACATAATAAGTCTCTTTAATATTATTATTATTTAGCAAAGCGCCAACATATTCCACAGCGCTGTACAATGGAGTAAATAAACCATACTAATGGTACATAACATAACAAGTCTCTTTAATATTATTATTATTATTTATAAAGCGCCAACATATACGACAGCGCTGTACAATGGAGTAAATAAACCATACAAATGGTAAATAACATAACAAGTATCTTTATTATTATTATTATTATTATTATTATTATTATTTATAAAGCGCCAACATATTCCACAGTGCTGTACAATGGAGTAAATAAACCATACAAATGGTAAATAACATAACAAGTCTCTGTATTATTATTATTATTATTATTATTATTTATAAAGCGCCAACATATTCCACAGCGCTGTACAATGGAGTAAATAAACCATACAAATGGTAAATAACATAACAAGTCTCGTTAATACTATTATTATTTATAAAGTGCCAACATATTCCACAGCGCTGTACAATGGAGTAAATAAACCATAAAAAAGTTAAATAACATAACAAGTCTCTGTGATATTATTATTATTATTTATAAAGCGCCAACATATTCCACAGCTCTGTATAATGGAGTAAATAAACCATACAAATGGAAAATAACATAACAAGTCTCTTTAATATTATTATTATTATTATTTATAAAGCGCCAACATATTCCACAGCGCAGTACAATCGAGTAAATAAACCATACAAATGGGAAATTAAATAACAAGTCTCTTTAATATTATTATCATTATTTATAAAACGACAACATATACCACAGCGCTGTACAATGGAGTAAATAAACCACACAGATGGGAAATACCATAACAAGTCTCTTTAATATTATTATTATTATTTATAAAGAGTCAACATATTCCACAGCGCTGTACAATGGAGTAAATAAACCATACAAATGGTAAATAACATAACAAATCTCTTTAATATAATTATTATTATTTATAAAGCGCCAAAGTATTCCACAGCGCTGTACAATGGAGTAAATAAACTATACACATGGTAAATAGCATAACAAGTCTCTTTAATATTATTATTTATATAGCGCCAACATATTCCACAGCGCTGTACAATGGAGTAAATAAACCATACAAATGGTAAATAACATAACAAATCTCTTTAATATAATTATTATTATTTATAAAGCGCCAAAGTATTCCACAGCGCTGTACAATGGAGTAAATAAACTATACACATGGTAAATAGCATAACAAGTCTCTTTAATATTATTATTTATATAGCGCCAACATATTCCACAGCGCTGTACAATGGAGGAAATAAACCATACAAATGGTATACAACATAACAAGTCTCTTTAATATTATTATTATTTTTTATAAAGCGCCAGCATATTCCACAGCTCGGTACAATGGAGTAAATAAACAATACAAATGGTAAATAACATAACAAGTCTCTTTAATAGTATTATTATTATTTATAAAGCGCCAACATATACCACAGGGCTGTACAATGGAGTAAATAAACTATACACATGGTAAATAGCATAACAAGTTTCTTTAATATTATTATTATTTGTTATAAAGCGCCAGCATATTCCACAGCGCTGTACAATGGAGGAAATAAACCATAGAAATGGTACATGTCATAACAAGTCTCTTTAATATTATTTTTATTTATCAAAGCGCCAACATGTTCCACAGCGCTGTACAATGGAGTAAATAAACCATACAAATGGTAAATAACATAATAAGTCTCTTTAATATTATTATTATTATTAAAGCGCCAACATATCCACAGCGCTCTACAATGGGGTAAATAAACCATACAAATGGTAAATAACATAATAAGTCTCTTTAATATTATTATTATTTAGCAATGCGCCAACATATTCCACAGCGCTGTACAATGGAGTAAATAAACCATACTAATGGTACATAACATAACAAGTCTCTTTAATATTATTATTATTATTTATAAAGCGCCAACATATACGACAGCGCTGTACAATGGAGTAAATAAACCATACAAATGGTAAATAACATAACAAGTATCTTTATTATTATTATTATTATTATTATTATTATTATTTATAAAGCGCCAACATATTCCACAGCGCTGTACAATGGAGTAAATAAACCATACAAATGGTAAATAACATAACAAGTCTCTTTATTATTATTATTATTATTATTATTTATAAAGCGCCAACATATTCCACAGCGCTGTACAATGGAGTAAATAAACCATACAAATGGTAAATAACATAACAAGTCTCGTTAATACTATTATTATTTATAAAGTGCCAACATATTCCACAGCGCTGTACAATGGAGTAAATAAACCATAAAAAAGTTAAATAACATAACAAGTCTCTGTGATATTATTATTATTATTTATAAAGCGCCAACATATTCCACAGCTCTGTATAATGGAGTAAATAAACCATACAAATGGAAAATAACATAACAAGTCTCTTTAATATTATTATTATTATTATTTATAAAGCGCCAACATATTCCACAGCGCAGTACAATCGAGTAAATAAACCATACAAATGGGAAATTAAATAACAAGTCTCTTTAATATTATTATCATTATTTATAAAACGACAACATATACCACAGCGCTGTACAATGGAGTAAATAAACCACACAGATGGGAAATACCATAACAAGTCTCTTTAATATTATTATTATTATTTATAAAGAGTCAACATATTCCACAGCGCTGTACAATGGAGTAAATAAACCATACAAATGGTAAATAACATAAAAAATCTCTTTAATATAATTATTATTATTTATAAAGCGCCAAAGTATTCCACAGCGCTGTACAATGGAGTAAATAAACTATACACATGGTAAATAGCATAACAAGTCTCTTTAATATTATTATTTATATAGCGCCAACATATTCCACAGCGCTGTACAATGGAGGAAATAAACCATACAAATGGTATACAACATAACAAGTCTCTTTAATATTATTATTATTATTTATAAAGCGTCAACATATTCCACAGCGCTGTACAATGGAGTAAATAATCCATACAAATGGTAAATAACATAACAAGTCTCTTTAATATTATTATTATTTATCAAAGCGCCAACATGTTCCACAGCGCTGTACAATGGAGGAAATAAACCATACAAATGGTAAATAACATAACAAGTCTCTTTAACATTATTATTATTTTATATAAAGCGCCAACATATTCCACAGCGCTGTACAATGGAGTAAATAAACCATACAAAAGGTAAATAACATAACAAGTCTCTTTAATAGTATTATTATTATTTATAAAGCACCAACATATACCACAGCGCTGTACAATTTAGTAAATAATCCATACAAATGGTAAATAACATAACAAGTCTCTTTAATATTATTATTTATATAGCGCCAACATATTCCACAGCGCTGTACAATGGAGGAAATAAACCATAGAAATGGTACATAACATAACAAGTCTCCTTAATATTATTATTATTATTTATAAAGCGCCAGCATATTCCACAGCGCTGTACAATGGAGGAAATAAACCATACAAATGGTATATAACATAACAAGTCTCTTTAACCCCTTAACGACAGGTGACGTGCCAGGCACGTCACGGCAAATCGAGGACTTGCCGACAGGTGACGTGCCTGGCACGTCATGCACTAAATGGAGTAAAGAAAGCGACCAGCGGTCGCTTTCTTTACTCTAACGGTGTTGCTACAATGCCTCTAGGTAGAGGCATTGTGCAACACCCCCCAAATGTGCAGGGGCGCGCTACGATCACTCCACGGAATGGCTGCTCCCCTGCACACATGTGCTTAGAAAGCGAACGATCGTTCGCTTTCTAAGCATCTCCGGTGTTGTTAAAGTGCCTCGCCAGCGAGGCACTTAACAACACCGTGCTGCTCCCCAGAGCCGATGGTGGTCGCTCTCCTGAGCGACCCCATCGGCTCAGTAGAAGGGAACGCTGCCTGTACAGGCAGCGTTTCCCTTCTAATGGCAAGAGCATCGGAAGTGAAAGTATTTCACTTCCGATGCTCTAGGGGGAGCCAATCGATGCCGGCACAGCAGATCTATGTGATCTGTGTGCAGGCATGTATGGTAAGTGCTCTGATGAGCACTTATCATACTGTCAAAGGCAATATTACTAAATATTGCCTTTGACAAGTATTGATCTGCCTCCCTCACCTTACTACTTTTAGTAATGGAGAGAGACAGATCAGATCAAGTAAAAAAAATAAAATAAAATAATTAAAAAAATATTTAATAAAATTTTAAACACCAAGGGCTTTTATAAAAGCCATTTAACCCCTTCCCTGCCATTGATCGCTGTGTACGCAGTGATCATACACAGCAGCACATTTTTTGCTGTCTGTGCATTTTTTAGGGGTTATTTTTTTTACTGTAATTCATTACAGTATAAAAAAAACTCTTTTAAGAGAGATTAACCCCTTTCTTGCCGTAGATCACTGCCTAATCAGCGATCTGACGCAAATGCAGCAATCTTGCTGCAGAAGCATTTTTAATTTTTTTTAAACTTTTTTTATTACACCCGTCACGTGTTAATTATACCCGCTAGGGGACTACGTTTAACGTAAAAACATTTTTTTAGCTGTCTGAGCGCATGTATAGCGATCAGTAACAGCTGATAAGTGACAATGGCGGGTTGGCGTTTCCTCAGATGAGCATCACCATTCGTCTGGTTAGATCAATATGTGTAAATATTTGATCTGACCCGTGTAGATCTGCCTCCCTCTCACTGAGTTTTAGTGAGGGAGGAAGACAGAGCTGTGTAATGCAAGTTTTTAATTATAATATATTTAATAGAATTGAGACCCAAAGGCTTTTATAAAAGCCGTTTCCAGTATTTAACCCCTTCCCTGCAATTGATCGCTGTGTACGCAGTGATCTTACACAGCAGCACATTTTTTGCTGTCTGTGCATTTTTTTAGGGGTTATTTTTTTTTACTTTGATTTATTACAGTATATCAAAGGCTCTTTTAAGAGCTATTAACCCCTTCCTTGCCGTATATCACTTCCTAAGCAGCACATATGGTCACTGCCTAAGCAGTGCATATGGTCACTGCCTAAGCAGCGCATATGGAGCAATCTAGTCGCCGAAGGATTTTTTTTTGCTATCAGCTTTTTTTTTGTCAGACTCACTAGGGGTTAATTATACCCACTAGGGGATTACGTGTATTCCTTTTGAAGCTGTCTGAACGCGTGTATAGCGATCAGTAACAGCCGATCAGTGGCAAAGGTGGTTTGGTGATTTCTCAGATGAGCATCACCATTCGTCTGGTTCGTAAATATTGTTCTGACCCATATGGATCTGCCTCCCTCTCCTAAATTGAGTTTTAGTGAGGGAAAGAGACAGATCTGTATAACATAATTTTTAAATTGTAATAAATTAAATAAAATGTTAATAAATTGTGAGTCCCAAGGGCTTTTATAAAAGCCATACCTTTTGTATAGTGTAGTGTATTAACCCCTTCCCTGCCACTGATCACTGCACAGCAGAACATTTTTTCTTGTCTGTGCATTTTTAGGGGTTAATTTTTTTGTACAGTACTACAAAGGCTCTTATAAGAGCTATTAACCCCTTCCTTGCTCTACATGTTCAAATTCCAAGTTTGAAAATAAAAAAGCGCACCTCTCAAATGTAGCCTTTCAACCCCTAACAAAGCTGACAAAGCTATGCATGGGTGGTATCCCTGTGCTCGGGAGATGTTGCTGAACATATATTGTGGTATTGTTTGTCAGTGACACATACCGAAATATGTGAATTTGTGTCTAAAGTGCAATGTATGTGGGAAAAAATACACAATAAAATGACTACCACAAACTTTGACAAAGGCTGGTGGTAGAATTGGTGCATGGAAAGTGTTAAAATAACACCATTTAAAATAGCCTAGGGTGTCTACTTTTACAAAATATATACTTTTTGGGGTAAAATACACTGTCCTACTTAAAAAAAAGTCCCAAATGAAAGATGGGCTCAGGCTGACTACACGTCAATATTCCAAGTTGAAAATGCGCACCTTCACAATGTGGCCCTTTAGCCCCCAAACAACCCAACAAACCTATGCATGGGTGGTATCCCTGTACTCAGGATATGTTGTTGAACACATATTGGGTTATTGTTTGGCAGTGACACATACCAAAATCTGTGAATTTATGTCTAAAATACAATATTTGTGAAAAAAAACCACACAAAAATTACTACCACAAACTTTGACAAAGGCTGGTGGTAGAATTAGTGCATGGAAAGTGTTAAAATACCACCATTTGAAATAGCGTAGGGTGTCTACTTTTAAAAAATATATGGGTTGATGGGGTAAAATACACTGGCTGGTTTCAAATATGTCCCAAATGGGACATGGGTGCAGGCGGTCTGCATGTCAAAATTTTAATTTGGAAAACCAAAAACTGCACCTACCAAATTTGGCCTTTTACTCCCCAAACAACCCAACAAACCTATGCATGGGTGGTATCCCTGTACTCAAGAGATGTTGCTGAACACTTATTGGGGTGTTATTTGGCAGTGACACATACCAAAATCTGTGAATTCATGTCTGAAGTACAAGGTTTGTGAAAAAAAACCACAAAAAAATTACTACCACAAAGTTTGACAAAGGCTAGTGGTAGAATTAGTGCATGGAAAGTGTAAAAATACCACCATTTGAGATAGCCTAAGGTGTCTTCTTTTAAAAAATATATGGGTTGATGGGGTAAAATACACTAGCTGGTTTCAAATATGTCCCAAATGGGACATGAGTGCAGGCGGTCTGCATGTCAAAATTTTAATTTGGAAAACCAAAAACTGCACCTACCAAATTTGGCCTTTTACCCCCCAAACAACCCAACAAACCTATGCATGGGTGGTATCCCTGTACTCAAGAGATGTTGCTGAACACTTATTAGGGTGTTATTTGGCAGTGACACATACCAAAATCTGTGAATTCATGTCTGAAGTACAAGGTTTGTGGAAAAAAAACACAAAAAAATTACTACCACAAAGTTTGACAAAGGCTGGTGGTAGAATTAGTGCATGGAAAGTGTAAAAATACCACCATTTGAGATAGCCTAAGGTGTCTTCTTTTAAAAAATATATGGGTTGATGGGGTAAAATACACTAGCTGGCTTCAAATATGTCCCAAATGGGACATGGGTGCAGGCTGTCTGCATGTAAAAATTTCAAGTTGGAAAACAAAAAACTGCACCTCACAAATTTGGCATTTTAGCCCCCAAACAACCCAACAAACCTATGCATGGGTGGTATCCCTGTACTCAGGAGAAATAGTATAATCTATTTAGCAAGTTTTTTCGTTCGCTATTGTCGATGAGGAGAAGTTGTTTCAAATAAAAACAAAGAAATTTGTGTATTTTTTTTTTTTTTACCATATTTTATTATTTTTTTTAATAATATGATAAGATATGATCAAAAAGATGGCATCCATAGAAAGCCCTTCTTGTCCCGATAAAAACAATATATAATATGTGTGGGTACAGCAAATGACAAAGAAGAAAATTACTGCTAAACACAAACAGCACAGAAATGTTAAAATAGGCATTGTCCAGAAAGGACAAAAATGTTTCAAAGGCTCTGTCCTTAAGGGGTTAATATGATTATTATTATTTATAAAGCATCAACATATTCCACAGCGCTGTAAAATGGAGTAAATAAACCATACAAATGGGAAATAACATAACAAGTCTCTTTAATATTATTATTATTTATAAAGAGCCAACATATTCCACAGCGCTGTACAATGGAGTAAATAAACCATACAAATGGTAAATAACATAACAAGTCTCTTTAATAGTATTATTATTATTTATAAAGCGTCAACATATTCCACAGCGCTGTACAATGGAGTAAATAAACCATACAAATGGAAAATAACATCACAAGTCTCTTTAATATTATTATTATTTAAAAAGTGCCAACATATTCCACAGCGCTGTACAATGGAGGAAATAAACCATAGAAATGGTACATAACATAACAAGTCTCCTTAATATTATTATTATTATTTATAAAGCGCCAGCATATTCCACAGCGCTGTACAATGGAGGAAATAAACCATACAAATGGTATATAACATAACAAGTCTCTTTAATATGATTATTATTATTTATAAAGCATCAACATATTCCACAGCGCTGTAAAATGGAGTAAATAAACCATACAAATGGGAAATAACATAACAAGTCTCTTTAATATTATTATTATTTATAAAGAGCCAACATATTCCACAGCGCTGTACAATGGAGTAAATAAACCATACAAATGGTAAATAACATAACAAGTCTCTTTAATAGTATTATTATTATTTATAAAGCGTCAACATATTCCACAGCGCTGTACAATGGAGTAAATAAACCATACAAATGGAAAATAACATAACAAGTCTCTTTAATATTATTATTATTTAAAAAGTGCCAACATATTCCACAGCGCTGTACAATGGAGTAAATAAACCATACAAATGGGAAATAACATAAATCTTTTTAATATTATTATTATTATTTATAAAGCGCCAACATAATCCACAGCGCTGTACAATGGAGTAAATAAACCATACAAATGGTAAATAACATAACAAGTCTCTTTAATATTATTATTATTATTTATAAAGCGTCAACGTATTCCACAGCGATGTACAATGGAGTAAATAAACTATACACATGGTAAATAGCATAACAAGTCTCTTTAATATTATTATTATTTTTTATAAAGCGCCAGCATATTCCACAGCTCTGTACAATGGAGTAAATAAACAATACAAATGGTAAATAACATAACAAGTCTCTTTAATATTATTATTATTATTTATAAAGCGCCAACATATACCACAGGGCTGTACAATGGAGTAAATAAACTATACACATGGTAAATAGCATAACAAGTTTCTTTAATATTATTATTATTTGTTATAAAGCGCCAGCATATTCCACAGCGCTGTACAATGGAGGAAATAAACCATAGAAATGGTACATATCATAACAAGTCTCTTTAATATTATTTTTATTTATCAAAGCGCCAACATGTTCCACAGCGCTGTACAATGGAGTAAATAAACCATACTAATGTTAAATAACATAACAAGTCTCTTTAATATTATTATTATTTATCAAAGCGCCAACATATTCCACAGCGCTGTACAATGGAGTAAATAAACCATACAAATTGTACATAACATAACAAGTATCTTTATTATTATTATTATTATTATTTATAAAGCGCCAACATATTCCACAGCGCTGTACAATGGAGTAAATAAACCATACAAATGGGAAATAACATAACAAGTCTATTTATTATTATTATTATTATTATTATTATTATTTATAAAGCGCCAACATATTCCACAGCGCTGTACAATGGAGTAAATAAACCATACAAATGGTAAATAACATAACAAATCTCGTTAATACTATTATTATTTATAAAGTGCCAACATATTCCACAGCGCTGTACAATGGAGTAAATAAACCATAAAAATGGTAAATAACATAACAAGTCTCTGTGATATTATTATTATTATTTATAAAGCGCCAACATATTCCACAGCTCTGTATAATGGAGGAAATAAACCATACAAATGGGAAATAACATAACAAGTCTCTTTAATATTATTATTATCATTATTTATAAAACGCCAACATATACCACAGCGCTGTACAATGGAGTAAATAAACCACACAGATGGGAAATACCATAACAAGTCTCTTTAATATTATTATTATTATTTATAAAGAGTCAACATATTCCACAGCACTGTACAATGGAGTAAATAAACCATAAAAATGGTAAATAACATAACAAGTCTCTGTGATATTATTATTATTATTTATAAAGCGCAAACATATTCCACAGCTCTGTATAATGGAGTAAATAAACCATACAAATGAGAAATAACATAACAAGTCTCTTTAATATTATTATTATTATTATTTATAAAGCGCCAACATATTCCACAGCGCAGTACAATCGAGTAAATAAACCATACAAATGGGAAATTAAATAACAAGTCTCTTTAATATTATTATCATTATTTATAAAACGCCAACATATTCCACAGCGCTGTACAATGGAGTAAATACACCACACAGATGGGAAATACCATAACAAGTCTCTTTAATATTATTATTATTATTTATAAAGAGTCAACATATTCCACAGCGCTGTACAATGGAGTAAATAAACCATACAAATGGTAAATAACATAACAAGTCTCTTTAATATAATTATTATTATTTATAAAGCGCCAACGTATTCCACAGCGCTGTACAATGGAGTAAATAAACTATACACATGGAAAATAGCATAACAAGTCTCTTTAATATTATTATTTATATAGCGCCAACATATTCCACAGCGCTGTACAATGGAGGAAATAAACCATACAATTGGTATACAACATAACAAGTCTCTTTAATATTATTATTATTATTTATAAAGCGTCAACATATTCCACAGCGCTGTACAATGGAGTAAATAAACCATACAAATGGTAAATAACATAACAAGTCTCTTTAATATTATTATTATTTATAAAGCGCCAACATATTCCACAGCGCTGTACAATGGAGGAAATAAACCATACAAATGGTATATAACATAACAAGTCTCTTTAATATTATTATCATTATTAAAGCGCCAACATATTCCACAGCGCTGTACAATGGAGTAAATAATCCATACAAATGGTAAATAACATAACAAGTCTCTTTAATATTATTATTATTTATCAAAGCGCCAACATATTCCACAGCGCTGTACAATGGAGGAAATAAACCATACAAATGGTAAATAACATAACAAGTCTCTGTGATATTATTATTATTATTTATAAAGCGCAAACATATTCCACAGCGCTGTACAATGGAGTAAATAAACCATACAAATGGGAAATAACATAACAAGTCTCTTTAACATTATTATTATTTTATATAAAGCGCCAACATATTCCACAGCGCTGTACAATGGAGTAAATAAACCATACAAAAGGTAAATAACATAACAAGTCTCTTTAATAGTATTATTATTATTTATAAAGCACCAACATATTCCACAGCGCTGTACAATGGAGTAAATAAACCATACAAATGGTAAATAACATAACAAGTCTCTTTAATATTATTATTATTATTTATAAAGCGCCAACATATACCACAGCGCTGTACAATGGAGTAAATAATCCATACAAATGGTAAATAACATAACAAGTCTCTTTAATATTATTATTTATATAGCGCCAACATATTCCACAGCGCTGTACAATGGAGGAAATAAACCATAGAAATGGTACATAACATAACAAGTCTCCTTAATATTATTATTATTATTATTTATAAAGCGCCAGCATATTCCACAGCGCTGTACAATGGAGGAAATAAACCATACAAATGGAATATAACATAACAAGTCTCCTTAATATGATTATTATTATTTATAAAGCGTCAACATATTCCACAGCGCTGTAAAATGGAGTAAATAAACCATACAAATGGGAAATAACATAACAAGTCTCTTTAATATTATTATTATTTACAAAGCGCCAACATATTCCACAGCGCTGTACAATGGAGTAAATAAACCATACAAATGGTAAATAACATAACAAGTCTCTTTAATAGTATTATTATTATTTATAAAGCGTCAACATATTCCACAGCGCTGTACAATGGAGTAAATAAACCATACAAATGGAAAATAACATAACAAGTCTCTTTAATATTATTATTATTTAAAAAGTGCCAACATATTCCACAGCGCTGTACAATGGAGTAAATAAACCATACAAATGGGAAATAACATAAATCTTTTTAATATTATTATTATTATTTATAAAGCGTCAACGTATTCCACAGCGCTGTACAATGGAGTAAATAAACTATACACATGGTAAATAGCATAACAAGTCTCTTTAATATTATTATTATTTTTTATAAAGCGCCAGCATATTCCACAGCTCTGTACAATGGAGTAAATAAACAATACAAATGGTAAATAACATAACAAGTCTCTTTAATATTATTATTATTATTTATAAAGCGCCAACATATACCACAGGGCTGTACAATGGAGTAAATAAACTATACACATGGTAAATAGCATAACAAGTTTCTTTAATATTATTATTATTTGTTATAAAGCGCCAGCATATTCCACAGCGCTGTACAATGGAGGAAATAAACCATAGAAATGGTACATATCATAACAAGTCTCTTTAATATTATTTTTATTTATCAAATTGCCAACATGTTCCACAGCGCTGTACAATGGAGTAAATAAACCATACTAATGTTAAATAACATAACAAGTCTTTTTAATATTATTATTATTTATCAAAGCGCCAACATATTCCACAGCGCTGTACAATGGAGTAAATAAACCATACAAATTGTACATAACATAACAAGTATCTTTATTATTATTATTATTATTATTTATAAAGCGCCAACATATTCCACAGCGCTGTACAATGGAGTAAATAAACCATACAAATGGGAAATAACATAACAAGTCTATTTATTATTATTATTATTATTATTATTATTATTTATAAAGCGCCAACATATTCCACAGCGCTGTACAATGGAGTAAATAAACCATACAAATGGTAAATAACATAACAAATCTCGTTAATACTATTATTATTTATAAAGTGCCAACATATTCCACAGCGCTGTACAATGGAGTAAATAAACCATAAAAATGGTAAATAACATAACAAGTCTCTGTGATATTATTATTATTATTTATAAAGCGCCAACATATTCCACAGCTCTGTATAATGGAGGAAATAAACCATACAAATGTTAAATAACATAACAAGTCTCTTTAATATTATTATTATCATTATTTATAAAACGCCAACATATACCACAGCGCTGTACAATGGAGTAAATAAACCACACAGATGGGAAATACCATAACAAGTCTCTTTAATATTATTATTATTATTTATAAAGAGTCAACATATTCCACAGCGCTGTACAATGGAGTAAATAAACCATAAAAATGGTAAATAACATAACAAGTCTCTGTGATATTATTATTATTATTTATAAAGCGCAAACATATTCCACAGCTCTGTATAATGGAGTAAATAAACCATACAAATGAGAAATAACATAACAAGTCTCTTTAATATTATTATTATTATTATTTATAAAGCGCCAACATATTCCACAGCGCAGTACAATCGAGTAAATAAACCATACAAATGGGAAATTAAATAACATGTCTCTTTAATATTATTATCATTATTTATAAAACGCCAACATATACCACAGCGCTGTACAATGGAGTAAATACACCACACAGATGGGAAATACAATAACAAGTCTCTTTAATATTATTATTATTATTTATAAAGAGTCAACATATTCCACAGCGCTGTACAATGGAGTAAATAAACCATACAAATGGTAAATAACATAACAAGTCTCTTTAATATAATTATTATTATTTATAAAGCGCCAACGTATTCCACAGCGCTGTACAATGGAGTAAATAAACTATACACATGGAAAATAGCATAACAAGTCTCTTTAATATTATTATTTATATAGCGCCAACATATTCCACAGCGCTGTACAATGGAGTAAATAAACCATACAATTGGTATACAACATAACAAGTCTCTTTAATATTATTATTATTATTTATAAAGCGTCAACATATTCCACAGCGCTGTACAATGGAGTAAATAAACCATACAAATGGTAAATAACATAACAAGTCTCTTTAATATTATTATTATTTATAAAGCGCCAACATATTCCACTGCGCTGTACAATGGAGGAAATAAACCATACAAATGGTATATAACATAACAAGTCTCTTTAATATTATTATCATTATTAAAGCGCCAACATATTCCACAGCGCTGTACAATGGAGTAAATAATCCATACAAATGGTAAATAACATAACAAGTCACTTTAATATTATTATTATTTATCAAAGCGCCAACATATTCCACAGCGCTGTACAATGGAGGAAATAAACCATACAAATGGTAAATAACATAACAAGTCTCTGTGATATTATTATTATTATTTATCAAAGCGCCAACATATTCCACAGCGCTGTACAATGGAGTAAATAAACCATACAAATTGTACATAACATAACAAGTATCTTTATTATTATTATTATTATTATTTATAAAGCGCCAACATATTCCACAGCGCTGTACAATGGAGTAAATAAACCATACAAATGGGAAATAACATAACAAGTCTATTTATTATTATTATTATTATTATTATTATTATTTATAAAGCGCCAACATATTCCACAGCGCTGTACAATGGAGTAAATAAACCATACAAATGGTAAATAACATAACAAATCTCGTTAATACTATTATTATTTATAAAGTGCCAACATATTCCACAGCGCTGTACAATGGAGTAAATAAACCATAAAAATGTAAATAACATAACAAGTCTCTGTGATATTATTATTATTATTTATAAAGCGCCAACATATTCCACAGCTCTGTATAATGGAGGAAATAAACCATACAAATGGGAAATAACATAACAAGTCTCTTTAATATTATTATTATCATTATTTATAAAACGCCAACATATACCACAGCGCTGTACAATGGAGTAAATAAACCACACAGATGGGAAATACCATAACAAGTCTCTTTAATATTATTATTATTATTTATAAAGAGTCAACATATTCCACAGCGCTGTACAATGGAGTAAATAAACCATAAAAATGGTAAATAACATAACAAGTCTCTGTGATATTATTATTATTATTTATAAAGCGCAAACATATTCCACAGCTCTGTATAATGGAGTAAATAAACCATACAAATGAGAAATAACATAACAAGTCTCTTTAATATTATTATTATTATTATTTATAAAGCGCCAACATATTCCACAGCGCAGTACAATCGAGTAAATAAACCATACAAATGGGAAATTAAATAACATGTCTCTTTAATATTATTATCATTATTTATAAAACGCCAACATATACCACAGCGCTGTACAATGGAGTAAATACACCACACAGATGGGAAATACAATAACAAGTCTCTTTAATATTATTATTATTATTTATAAAGAGTCAACATATTCCACAGCGCTGTACAATGGAGTAAATAAACCATACAAATGGTAAATAACATAACAAGTCTCTTTAATATAATTATTATTATTTATAAAGCGCCAACGTATTCCACAGCGCTGTACAATGGAGTAAATAAACTATACACATGGAAAATAGCATAACAAGTCTCTTTAATATTATTATTTATATAGCGCCAACATATTCCACAGCGCTGTACAATGGAGTAAATAAACCATACAATTGGTATACAACATAACAAGTCTCTTTAATATTATTATTATTATTTATAAAGCGTCAACATATTCCACAGCGCTGTACAATGGAGTAAATAAACCATACAAATGGTAAATAACATAACAAGTCTCTTTAATATTATTATTATTTATAAAGCGCCAACATATTCCACTGCGCTGTACAATGGAGGAAATAAACCATACAAATGGTATATAACATAACAAGTCTCTTTAATATTATTATCATTATTAAAGCGCCAACATATTCCACAGCGCTGTACAATGGAGTAAATAATCCATACAAATGGTAAATAACATAACAAGTCTCTTTAATATTATTATTATTTATCAAAGCGCCAACATATTCCACAGCGCTGTACAATGGAGGAAATAAACCATACAAATGGTAAATAACATAACAAGTCTCTGTGATATTATTATTATTATTTATAAAGCGCAAACATATTCCACAGCGCTGTACAATGGAGTAAATAAACCATACAAATGGGAAATAACATAACAAGTCTCATTAATATTATTATTATTATTATTTATAAAGCGCCAACATATTCCACAGCGCTGTACAATGGAGTAAATAAACCATAAAAATGGTAAATAACATAACAAGTCTCTGTGATATTATTATTATTATTTATAAAGCGCAAACATATTCCACAGCTCTGTATAATGGAGTAAATAAACCATACAAATGAGAAATAACATAACAAGTCTCTTTAATATTATTATTATTATTATTTATAAAGCGCCAACATATTCCACAGCGCAGTACAATCGAGTAAATAAACCATACAAATGGGAAATTAAATAACAAGTCTCTTTAATATTATTATCATTATTTATAAAACGCCAACATATACCACAGCGCTGTGCAATGGAGTAAATAAACCACACAGATGGGAAATAACATAACAAGTCTCTTTAATATTATTATTATTATTTATAAAGAGTCAACATATTCCACAGCGCTGTACAATGGAGTAAATAAACCATACAAATGGTAAATAACATAACAAGTCTCTTTAATATAATTATTATTATTTATAAAGCGCCAACGTATTCCACAGCGCTGTACAATGGAGTAAATAAACTATACACATGGAAAATAGCATAACAAGTCTCTTTAATATTATTATTTATATAGCGCCAACATATTCCACAGCGCTGTACAATGGAGGAAATAAACCATACAAATGGTATACAACATAACAAGTCTCTTTAATATTATTATTATTAATTATAAAGCGTCAACATATTCCACAGCGCTGTACAATGGAGTAAATAAACCATACAAATGGTACATAACATAACAAGTCTCTTTAATATTATTGTTATTTATAAAGTGCCAACATATTCCACAGCGCTGTACAATGGAGGAAATAAACCATACAAATGGTAAATAACATAACAAGTCTCTTTAATATTATTATTATTTATCAAAACGCCAACATATTCCACAGCGCTGTACAATGGAGTAAATAATCCATACAAATGGTAAATAACATAACATGTCTCTTTAATATTATTATTATTTATCAAAGCGCCAACATATTCCACAGCGCTGTACAATGGAGGAAATAAACCATACAAATGGTAAATAACATAACAAGTCTCTGTGATATTATTATTATTATTTATAAAGCGCAAACATATTCCACAGCGCTGTACAATGGAGTAAATAAACCATACAAATGGGAAATAACATAACAAGTCTCATTAATATTATTATTATTATTATTTATAAAGCGCCAACATATTCCACAGCGCTGTACAATGGAGTAAATAAACCATAAAAATGGTAAATAACATAACAAGTCTCTGTGATATTATTATTATTATTTATAAAGCGCAAACATATTCCACAGCTCAGTATAATGGAGTAAATAAACCATACAAATGAGAAATAACATAACAAGTCTCTTTAATATTATTATTATTATTATTTATAAAGCGCCAACATATTCCACAGCGCAGTACAATCGAGTAAATAAACCATACAAATGGGAAATTAAATAACAAGTCTCTTTAATATTATTATCATTATTTATAAAACGCCAACATATACCACAGCGCTGTGCAATGGAGTAAATAAACCACACAGATGGGAAATACCATAACAAGTCTCTTTAATATTATTATTATTATTTATAAAGAGTCAACATATTCCACAGCGCTGTACAATGGAGTAAATAAACCATACAAATGGTAAATAACATAACAAGTCTCTTTAATATAATTATTATTATTTATAAAGCGCCAACGTATTCCACAGCGCTGTACAATGGAGTAAATAAACTATACACATGGAAAATAGCATAACAAGTCTCTTTAATATTATTATTTATATAGCGCCAACATATTCCACAGCGCTGTACAATGGAGGAAATAAACCATACAAATGGTATACAACATAACAAGTCTCTTTAATATTATTATTATTATTTATAAAGCGTCAACATATTCCACAGCGCTGTACAATGGAGTAAATAAACCATACAAATGGTAAATAACATAACAAGTCTCTTTAATATTATTATTATTTATAAAGCGCCAACATATTCCACAGCGCTGTACAATGGAGGAAATAAACCATACAAATGGTATATAACATAACAAGTCTCTTTAATATTATTATCATTATTAAAGCGCCAACATATTCCACAGCGCTGTACAATGGAGTAAATAATCCATACAAATGGTAAATAACATAACAAGTCTCTTTAATATTATTATTATTTATCAAAGCGCCAACATATTCCACAGCGCTGTACAATGGAGGAAATAAACCATACAAATGGTAAATAACATAACAAGTCTCTGTGATATTATTATTATTATTTATAAAGCGCAAACATATTCCACAGCTCTGTATAATGGAGTAAATAAACCATACAAATGAGAAATAACATAACAAGTCTCTTTAATATTATTATTATTATTATTTATAAAGCGCCAACATATTCCACAGCGCAGTACAATCGAGTAAATAAACCATACAAATGGGAAATTAAATAACAAGTCTCTTTAATATTATTATCATTATTTATAAAACGCCAACATATACCACAGCGCTGTACAATGGAGTAAATAAACCACACAGATGGGAAATACCATAACAAGTCTCTTTAATATTATTATTATTATTTATAAAGAGTCAACATATTCCACAGCGCTGTACAATGGAGTAAATAAACCATACAAATGGTAAATAACATAACAAGTCTCTTTAATATAATTATTATTATTTATAAAGCGCCAACGTATTCCACAGCGCTGTACAATGGAGTAAATAAACCATACAAATGGTAAATAACATAACAAGTCTCTTTAATATAATTATTATTATTTATAAAGCGCCAACGTATTCCACAGCGCTGTACAATGGAGTAAATAAACTATACACATGGAAAATAGCATAACAAGTCTCTTTAATATTATTATTTATATAGCGCCAACATATTCCACAGCGCTGTACAATGGAGGAAATAAACCATACAAATGGTATACAACATAACAAGTCTCTTTAATATTATTATTATTATTTATAAAGCGTCAACATATTCCACAGCGCTGTACAATGGAGTAAATAAACCATACAAATGGTACATAACATAACAAGTCTCTTTAATATTATTGTTATTTATAAAGTGCCAACATATTCCACAGCGCTGTACAATGGAGGAAATAAACCATACAAATGGTAAATAACATAACAAGTCTCTTTAATATTATTATTATTTATCAAAACGCCAACATATTCCACAGCGCTGTACAATGGAGTAAATAATCCATACAAATGGTAAATAACATAACAAGTCTCTTTAATATTATTATTATTTATCAAAGCGCCAACATATTCCACAGCGCTGTACAATGGAGTAAATAAACCATACAAATGGTAAATAACATAACAAGTCTCTTTAATATTATTATTTATATAGCGCCAACATATTCCACAGCGCTGTACAATGGAGGAAATAAACCATAGAAATGGTACATAACATAACAAGTCTCTTTAATATTATTATTATTATTTATAAAGCGCCAGCATATTCCACAGCGCTGTACAATGGAGGAAATAAACCATACAAATGGTATATAACATAACAAGTCTCTTTAATATTATTATTATTATTTATAAAGCGTCAACATATTCCACAGCGCTGTACAATGGAGTAAATAAACCATACAAAGGTGAAATAACATAAGTCTTTTTAATATTATTATTATTATTTATAAAGCGCCAACATAATCCACAGCGCTGTACAATGTAGTAAATAAACCATACAAATGGTAAATAACATAACAAGTCTCTTTAATATTATTATTATTATTTATAAAGCGCCAACATATACCACAGGGCTGTACAATGGAGTAAATAAACTATACACATGGTAAATAGCATAACAAGTTTCTTTAATATTATTATTATTTGTTATAAAGCGCCAGCATATTCCACAGCGCTGTACAATGGAGGAAATAAACCATAGAAATGCTACATATCATAACAAGTCTCTTTAATATTATTTTTATTTATAAAGCGCCAACATATTCCACAGCGCTCTACAATGGGGTAAATAAACCATACAAATGGTAAATAACATAATAAGTCTCTTTAATATTATTATTATTATTAAAGCGCCAACATATCCACAGCGCTCTACAATGGGGTAAATGAACCATACAAATGGTAAATAACATAATAAGTCTCTTTAATATTATTATTATTTAGCAAAGCGCCAACATATTCCACAGCACTGTACAATGGAGTAAATAAACCATACAAATGGTACATAACATAACAAGTCTTTTTAATATTATTATTATTTATAAATTGCCAACATATTCCACAGCGCTGTACAATGGAGTAAATAAACCATACAAATGGTACATAACATAACAAGTCTCTTTAATATTATTATTATTATTTATAAAGCGCCAACATATTCCTCAGCGCTGTACAATGGAGTAAATAAACCATACAAATGGTACATAACATAACAAGTCTCTTTAATATTATTATAATTTATAAAGCACCAACATATTCCACAGCGCTGTACAATGGAGTAAATAAACCATACAAATGGTAAATAACATAAAAAGTCTCTTTAATATTATTATTATTTATCAAAGCGCCAACATATTCCACAGCGCTGTACAATGGAGTAAATAAACCATACAAATGGACTACATAACATAACAAGTCTCTTTAATATTATTATTATTTATAAATTGCCAACATATTCCACAGCGCTGTACAATGGAGTAAATAAACCATACAAATGTTAAATAATATAACAAGTCTCTTTAATATTATTTTTATTTATAAAGCGCCAACATATTCCACAGCGCTGTACAATGGAGTAAATAAACCATACAAATGGTAAATAATATAACAAGTCTCTTTAATATTATTATTATTATTTATAAAGCACCAACATATACCACAGCGCTGTACAATGGAGTAAATAAACCATACAAATGGGAAATAACATAACAAGTCTCTTTAATATTATTATTATTATTTATAAAGCGCCAACATATACCACAAGGCTGTACAATGGAGTAAATAAACCATACAAATGGTAAATAACATAACAAGTCTCTTTAACCCCTTAAGGACAGAGCCTTTGATACATTTTTGTCCTTTCTGGACAATGCCTATTTTAACATTTCTGTGCTGTTTGTGTTTAGCAGTAATTTTCTTCTTTGTCATTTGCTGTACCCACACATATTATATATTGTTTTCATCGGGACAAGAAGGGCTTTCTATGGATGCCTTCTTTTTGATCATATCTTATCATATTATTAAAAAAAATAATAAAATATGTTAAAAAAAAAAAAATACACAAATTTCTTTGTTTTTATTTGAAACAACTTCTCCTCATCGACAAAAGCGAACGAAAAAACATGCTAAATAGATTCTACTATTTCTCCTGAGTACAGGGATACCACCCATGCATAGGTTTGTTGGGTTGTTTGGGGGCTAAAATGCCAAATTTGTGAGGTGCAGTTTTTTGTTTTCCAACTTGAAATTTTTACATGCAGACAGCCTGCACCCATGTCCCATTTGGGACATATTTGAAGCCAGCTAGTGTATTTTACCCCATCAACCCATATATTTTTTAAAAGAAGACACCTTAGGCTATCTCAAATGGTGGTATTTTTACACTTTCCATGCACTAATTCTACCACCAGCCTTTGTCAAACTTTGTGGTAGTCATTTTTTTGTGGTTTTTTTTCACAAACCTTGTACTTCAGACATGAATTCACAGATTTTGGTATGTGTCACTGCCAAATAACACCCTAATAAGTGTTCAGCGACATCTCTTGAGTACAGGGATACCACCCATGCATAGGTTTGTTGGGTTGTTTGGGGAGTAAAAGGCCAAATTTGGTAGGTGCAGTTTTTGGTTTTCCAAATTAAAATTTTGACATGCAGACCGCCTGCACCCATGTCCCATTTGGGACATATTTGAAACCAGCCAGTGTATTTTACCCCATCAACCCATATATTTTTTTAAAGTAGACACCCTACGCTATTTCAAATGGTGGTATTTTAACACTTTCCATGCACTAATTCTACCACCAGCCTTTGTCAAAGTTTGTGGTAGTAATTTTTGTGTGGTTTTTTTTCACAAATATTGTATTTTAGACATAAATTCACAGATTTTGGTATGTGTCACTGCCAAACAATAACCCAATATGTGTTCAACAACATATCCTGAGTACAGGGATACCACCCATGCATAGGTTTGTTGGGTTGTTTGGGGGCTAAAGGGCCACATTGTGAAGGTGCGCATTTTCAACTTGGAATATTGACGTGTAGTCAGCAATAGCCCATCTTTCATTTGGGAATTTTTTTTAAGTTGGACAGTGTATTTTACCCCAAAAAGTATATATTTTGTAAAAGTAGACACCCTAGGCTATTTTAAATGGTGTTATTTTAACACTTTCCATGCACCAATTCTACCACCAGCCTTTGTCAAAGTTTGTGGTAGTCATTTTATTGTGTATTTTTTCCCACATACATTGCACTTTAGACACAAATTCACATATTTCGGTATGTGTCACTGACAAACAATACCACAATATATGTTCAGCAACATCTCCCGAGCACAGGGATACCACCCATGCATAGCTTTGTCAGCTTTGTTAGGGGTTGAAAGGCTACATTTGAGAGGTGCGCTTTTTGATTTTCAAACTTGGAATTTGAACATGTAGAGCAAGGAAGGGGTTAATAGCTCTTATAAGAGCCTTTGTAGTACTGTACAAAAAAATTAACCCCTAAAAATGCACAGACAAGAAAAAAATTTCTGCTGTGCAGTGATCAGTGGCAGGGAAGGGGTTAATACAATACACTATACAAAAGGTATGGCTTTTATAAAAGCCCTTGGGACTCACAATTTATTAACATTTTATTTAATTTATTACAATTTAAAAATTATGTTATACAGATCTGTCTCTTTCCCTCACTAAAACTCAAGTGAGGAGAGGGAGGCAGATCCATATGGGTCAGAACAATATTTACGAACCAGACGAATGGTGATGCTCATCTGAGAAATCACCAAACCACCTTTGCCACTGATCGGCTGTTACTGATCGCTATACACGCGTTCAGACAGCTTCAAAAGGAATACACGTAATCCCCTAGTGGGTATAATTAACCCCTAGTGAGTCTGACAAAAAAAATGCTGATAGCAAAAAAAAATCCTTCGGCGACTAGATTGCTCCATATGCGCTGCTTAGGCAGTGACCATATGCACTGCTTAGGCAGTGACCATATGTGCTGCTTAGGAAGTGATATACGGCAAGGAAGGGGTTAATAGCTCTTAAAAGAGCCTTTGATATACTGTAATACTTCAAAGTAAAAAAAAATAACCCCTAAAAAAATGCACAGACAGCAAAAAATGTGCTGCTGTGTAAGATCACTTCGTACACAGCGATCAATTGCAGGGAAGGGGTTAAATACTGGAAACGGCTTTTATAAAAGCCTTTGGGTCTCAATTCTATTAAATATATTATAATTAAAAACTTACATTATACAGCTCTGTCTCCCTCACTAAAACTCAAGTGAGAGGGAGGCAGATCTACACTGGACAGATCAAATATTTACACATATTGATCTAACCAGACGAATGGTGATGCTCATCTGAGCAAACGCCAACCCGCCATTGTCACTTATCAGCTGTTACTGATCGCTATACATGCGCTCAGACAGCTAAAAAAATTTTTTTACGTTAAACGTAGTCCCCTAGCGGGTATAATTAACACGTGACGGG